>JBBGZY010000572.1:392500-797500 GCA_037952925.1 Lithobates clamitans | reverse complement strand
CCCCCCCCCACTGTCTTCTGGGAAACACACAGGTCCCAGGAGATAGCGGGGACCAGTTAGGAAGCGCAGCACGGCTCACATATGAACAGCAGGGAACCGGGAAGTGAAGCCGCAACGCTTCACTTCCTGATTCCCTCACCGAGAATGGCGGCGGCAGCAGCCGAGAGCCGAGCGATTGATCGGCTTCAGCTGCCGACATCGCTGGACTCCGGGACAGGTAAGTGTCCATTTATTAAAAGTCAGCAGCTGCAGTATTTGTAGCTGCTGGCTTTTAATATTTTTTTTTAGGTGGACTCCCTCTTTAAGAGTCATTTCATGAGATAATTTATGAGGGCGTGTTTAGGGGCAGAATTAGGGGCGGGGCAGGTAGAAGTTCGGTGGGGCAAGTGGTGGCAAGTAACCCATGAGGCCTGGATAGTAGCTCAGGACTTGAAATTTTGAGCCCTGATATATACAATAGATACATTGGTCTAAGCTTGATCAATGTACCTACGTATGTATAAAATATCCATACCTGGAATTCTTCTTCAAAGTAAACACTAAAATAATAAATCATATGTGCACACTGGTACTAGTACTAGTTTATCTTTAGTAAACCCATCAACTCATAAAGTGTCATTTTGTTCATCCGTATCAGGAAATGTGAAGGTTTACAGTCTCTCCAGGTTGTATTACATTGAAATGAATACTACACTTATTACTTCATCTTTATTGGAGCTTCTCTGGAGTGTTTTGATGCTGGAGAGTTTGTAAGCTGGAAATAGAGCAGCTAAGCCAACATAATAATGCAATAATGCTATAGATTTTGTTACACGGCATCTTGTTAAAACGGCTAAATGCACAAATGAAATACATGTAAGGGAACGGTTTCCCTACAGAACGCTTCCCCCCTCTCCTCATCACCATTACATCAAGTAGAGGTGTTCTGCAGTCCAGCAAGGGAGGATTCAGGGTTGGGGTTGACAACGCAGCTTGGGGTTTCAATGCAGTGGAGGCAATGTTGTCAGGAAGCTAGGGGATTGCTGGAAGTTCAATGGGTATTTTTCAGTACTTCAGTAATCGTTTATACTTATCGATGACCGATGCTGGATCTGTTCCCCCTGCTGCCTCTACACCGAGAACCGAGCGATCAGTTTCTTGGTCTTCAGTGAGCAAAGAGCCACTGACTGTCACCAGCTCTCTGCTCTGCCACTCCAGTGCTCACTGGAGCTTCGGGCTGTGGCTGCCGGTCCATGCATCTGGGTGGATTCTGACATTAAAGTCGGGATCTCTCCAGAGTCTGGATCGGCTGAGTGACGTCAGCCAACAGGGGGGCTTAAGGCCCTCTGTCGGCTGAATACAGGTCACAGCAGTGCATAACGAAGTGCTGCATTGTGAATATAGGAGGTCATTCACTTGGGCCGCCATTCAAAGAATGTTTTGCATCTTCTGAATGAGTGCAAAGCATTCTCTGATTGGAAAAGGTGGAGAGCAATAAGTTACCTGCCCACCTCTCCACCTTGTCCAATCAGAGAACACATTGCACGAATTCAAAAAATGGAAAACATTATCTGATTGGTGCCAAGCGCCCAAATGAATGACCTCCTGTGTTCACAATGCAGCAGCGCACCCACTCAGCACGGGGACTCAAAATCTAGTGGAGATCACTAAGTTAGTCCAGTGATCACTAATCAAAAATGTAAAGTGCCCCGTCCTGCTCACGCGAAGAAGCGAACGCACACGCAAGTCGCGCCCGCATATGAAAACGGTGTTTAAATCACACATTACAGCGGGAGCAATAATTCTAGCAAAAGACCTCCTCTGTAACTCCAAACTGGTAACCTGTAGAAATTTTTAAAGTCGCCTATGGAGATTTTTAAGGGTCAAAGTTTGTCATCATTGCACGAGCGGGCGCAATTTTGAAGCATGACATGTTGGGTATCAATTTACTCGGCGTAACATTATCTTTCACAATATAGGAAAAAAAATTGGGCTAACATTACTGGTGTCTTATTTTTTAAATTCAGAAAAAGAGTATTTAAAAAAAAAAAAAAAATTGCCCTTGTAAGACCGCTGCGCAAATGCGGTGTGACAAAGTATTGCAACGACCGCCATTTTATTCTCTAGGCCAGTGATGGCGAACCTTGGCACCCCAGATGTTTTGGAACTACATTTCATGATGTTCAACTACACTGCAGAGTGTATGAGCATCATGGGAAATGTAGTTCCAAAACATCTGGGGTGCCAAGGTTCACCATCACTGCTCTAGGCTGTCTGGAAAAAAAAAATAAAAATTATATATATACATGTTATTAGTCAGACCTCTACCTCTTCTTCTTATTCATTACTGTGGATATTTCCATGTAGAAACCAGACTATTGTACATGGACTTTAACCACTTAAGGACCAAGCCCATTTTTCAAACTTGGTGTTTACAAGTTAAAATCTGTTCTTTTTTGCTAGAAAATTACTTAGAACCCCCCCCCCAAAAAATTATATATATATAATTTTTTTTTGGGGGGGGGTCTAAGTAATTTTCTAGCAAAAAAGAACAGATTTTAACTAGTAAACACCAAGTTCGAAAAATGGGCTTGGTCCGTAAAGAGGAGTTCCCATTTTAAAAAACAAAATTAAAAGTCAGCAGCTACAAATACTGCAGCTGCTGACTTTTAATAAATCGGACACTTACCTGTCCCCCGGTCCAGCGATGCGGGGGATAGAAGCTTCGCTCTTCCCCCCCCCTCTGTTCGGCGGCGCCGGCATTGCAACTGTGGGTGCCGGCTGTGGCTTTACAGCCAGGCACCCACTGGGCCAATGCGTGAGCGGCGCCGCGCGCCGTGATTGGCCGCTCAGTCATCTGGGACCTGTAATGTGTCCCAGATGATTGACAAGAGGGAGGGGGGCAGAGCTGACTCCTTCCTGCGCCGAGGGGAAGTGATGTCACCAGCCCAGGCACTGAAGGAGGCAGACTACGAGGGACCCCCTAGCAATAGGCATTTAGAGGTGAGTAAAAAAAAAACATTTTTTTAGGAACATTCATGCTTGCTTTTTTTTTTTTTTTTTTGAGTGGAACACCACTTTAAGTGGTTAAAGTCCATGTACAATAGTCTGGTTTCTACATGGAAATATCCTCAGTAATGAATAATAAGAAGAGGTAGAGGTCTGACTACTTCCCTTGGCTAAAATCTGTGCAACACATCAATGCTTGCTACATAAAAGCCATCGGTTAAATGAGAGAGAGAAAGAGAGATAGGGAAAAACAAGTGACTGATTCAGACCACTTCCTCCATCTAATACTGGAATATCTTTCTTTTTTCTAAGCTGAATTCCTTCACAGTCAAGGTGAAATATTGGCACAGTGCACACAGACACCACTCAGTTAGAAGAGACTATATTATACCCCCTGCCAGAGAGGTTTCCATCAAGCAGCCCTGTAATTGTACCAGCAACTGAAGCCCATTGTCACCCTACTGCTGAGCCCCTTGCAGAGGGCCCGCTGATCCCCCCCCTCAGCTATAAACTGCTTCTTATCTCAAATAAATAGAAAGAGCAGGTGATAGAAAAGTCACATTATCCCTTGTTGAGCCTTCCCTGCGGTGACAGAGTGACAGCTGACAGCGTGAAATGCCCAGGAATGGCCAAGGAAGGAAGACTGTCACTCTATAATCTTCAGCCACTTTATACTTTAACGTAAGAGGATTCAGCTAGACAGCAAACACTGTAACATGGGATAATAGGGGAGGTCTATGGATGAAACATACTAGGAAGGATGTGGATAAAATAATTATTTTATAAATAAGAACAAGGCTGTGAAAGCAGTGGTACCCCCCTACATTCCCTGCACCAAAGCCCCCCCCCCAACCTGAACACTTAACCCAACCCTATTTATAAAAAAAACGTGCATAGCGATTTGTCCAGTGAATCAGCACGCACATTCGCTTGGTGCAAACTGGGCAATAACAAATGTTCTTTAGGCCATTTTATGTTTTGAACAAATGCCCTTTTATTACGGATAGTGGTAAAATACCACATTACGACCACTAGATGGAACTGAGGAGTATAGGAAAAACCTACAACTTTGTGAAAAAAAAAAGGAAATACGGTACTGTGCAAAAAAAAAATGCTGTAAATAAAGAATGCTTTCAGAAACAGAAGAGTTAAGCCTCGTACACACGATCGGATTGTTCACCAACAAAACCGTGGAATTTGGTTCGACGGATGTTGGCCCAAACTTGTCTTGCATACACACGGCAACACAATTGTTGGCCAACAAATACGAACGTAGTGATGTACTATGTTGTAACAGAGGAAATAGGGAGTCCGCGCTAATGGGTGTAATTAGAAGCCTAGGTGGGAAGTATATTCCTAAATTGATAGACTGCTGCCCTCACATACGCTGACTCCACAGGGGGTGGAATGAGCGGTAAAAAGTGAAAAAAGAAAAGTGTGTGAGTGTGGCGCTGTCCCAAAGTTGCAGAAGAAATGTCTGCATATATACAGTTTTATCAAAAGTGTCACGTGTGTATTCCTTTAAGTGAAATATGTATGGCAGTTATTACCACTCCTGTGGGTTAAAGTGACTGGTGATTTAAACATGAGAAGCATAATGAGTGCAATAAATCGCATCCAAGGTGTCTAGTGCTATATTCCCTCAAAAGGAAAAAACAGTATTAACCACTGCTAAGAGCATGAAGCGGTCTGTGTCTAAACACTAGAAAACACAAAGTTGCAATAAATACATCACACGTGACATGCAAAAAATTCTAAAGTGTCTAGTGCTAAATAAATAAATATTAAAATGTTGTTCTACAAACGTTGCAAATAACAAAGTGACAAGTGCCCTATGAAGAGGTCACTCTGAAAAGTGCTAAACACACGTGCCATGCAAATGGTTCTATGATAGTAAACAGTTCATATGGGTAAGTCCCCGGTGCACTATAAGTGAAAAAAGGCGTCCTTTGTGGGATTCCTCAAAGCATACAACAGGTGTTAATCCAGTGCTGGTGTCTCGCGTTGTGATTGTGCAGAGACTCACCAGCTGTATATCCCCTGCAGGGGTAACGAGTAGTCACAGTATGTGCCACTGTGCAGCAGTGCTTGGCAAGACCAGGACCAGGATGATATCATAAGGACATAAGAAGAAAGGATTCCATAGTGTGAAACCGTTTAAAACCACTATTTATTAGGTCAGATAAAAAGGGTACTCACATTGTAATGGAAAAAATGAGCGGTGTACAATGCTTACAAAGATGTTCCTAAGCGTCAGCTTTGCAGGGAGATCAGCAAGGCGTTCAGTCAAAGGCCACGCCCTACGTACGTTTCGTCACTCGGACTTCTACGGGAGCGTGTACTATGTACTATGTTGTTTTTCAGCTCTTTAGCGCCGCCCTTTGGGCTCCTTCTGCTAATTTTGTGTCAGTAGAAGTTTGGTGAGTGTTGATTCCCGCTTTTCTTTTTGTGTTTTTCATTTCGTGCTTTTCAGTTTGTTTCTGAGCGGCCGTTCATCAACCAGACATGTTGAGGAATCGGAGGAGATAACGTGTTATTTATTATTGGCCTTGGAGTTATTGCTTTGACATTATTTTTTTGGTTGAATAATAATGATTTGATTTGGTATATTTTCTATATTTTTGGATGCATAGAATTCACTTTTTGGTGAAGTTCTATTGGCAGATAGCAGGTCTAATTTTATTTGTTTTATTTTTTTAATGCATAATAAAAAAATTGTGTAGAATAATACTTGGCTATGTGTTTTACTTCAAATGACAGTTTGGGAGTCGGCAGTTACATTTATAAAATACAATGTAAAATTGGCAAGGGACACCAACATAGTTGTATCTTTGATCTTAAACACTACGGGATAATGGTGTTGTGGTAACTTCCCCAAATAAAAATAAAAAAAAAAGCATAATAATGTTATTCCTGTTATCACTAGGAAAAAAAAAGCCTTTGAAAATGTGTTTGCAATAACTCCATCAGTATCACCAGCAAAGCAGCTTTATTATTATCCCATTAAAGAAGAAGAGAATTGTGCGCTGCATTTCCAGATTCCATAATTTGCCGCGTCACGAATGTTAAACCTCCATTACGAACGCTAGTTTACAAGACCGACTGCTTCTGGCTCGTCCTTGCTTCCGGGCATGCGTGTTTGTACTTTGGATTTTTGTCCGACGGACTTGTGTACACACGCTCGGAAAATCCGACAACACACATTTGTCCGCGGAAAATTTTAAAACCTGCGATCCAACATTTGTCCGCGGAAAATCCGACAACAAATGTCCGATGGAGCGTACACACAGTCGGATTTACCGGCAACAGCCTGTCATCACACATTTCCCGTCGGAAGGTCCGATCGTGTGTACGCGGCTTAAGGCTTCATGTCGACGGGATATTTTTATAACCTCTCCTGAACGATTTAACTTGACAGATAGTAACCGACATTTAAAAATGTCCGTTTTGCCGCGTTTAAAAAAAAAAAAAATCTATTTTTTTTTTTTCAAACAGCCAAAAATGAAAACCCCCCATGTAAACGAAATGTTGCTAAACGCGAGTTACCGCGTTTACAAGCTGCTACAGGCATTTGGCGTTTCAAATGCCTCTGAACGTCCGTCCTGAACGCATTTTTTTGCGTTCCAAAAAATGCTTCATCAAATGCACCCTCCCAAGAAAGAAAAACAACCTCTCTAACAATACACACCAAACTGAGCATGTGCAGCCTGACTCCATAGACTCTGTGTTATTAGAAAATGACTAGGGGACAGTGGAAGAAGGGGAGGATCAGAGAAGACAGGATCAAACAGCATTTTTACACAATGCAGAGGATTAACCCCTTCGGTTCCACAGTGAGTATAACAAGCATGTTTTACTGCATCTACAGACTGATTTTACTGTAGTGGGTTTAGTTTTTTAACAAATAACAAAATGGAAAATACATGAACAGAAGAGAAATACAAATCAATATTTGGGGTGGCCGCCCTTTGCCTTCAAACCAGCATCAATTCTTCCAGGTACACTTACACACAGTTTTTGGAGGAACTTGGGAGGTAGGTTGTTCCAAAAATCTTGCAGAACTAAGCACAGATTTTCTGTGGATGTCGGCTGCCCTCGGATCCTTCTGTCTCTTCAAGTAATCCCAGACTGACTCCGTGATGATGAGATCAGGGCTCTGTGGGGGCTAAACCATCACTTTTAGGACTCCCTGCTCCTCTTTAGACTGAAGATCATTCTTGGTAACATTGGCTGTATGTTTGGGGTCATTGTCCTGCTGCAGAATAAATTTGGGGCCAATCACACGCCTCCCGGATGGTATGGCACGATGGATAAGTATCTGCCTGTATTTCTCAGCATTGAGGACACCACTAATCCTGACCAAATCTCCAATTCCATTTGCAGAAATGCAGCCCCAAACTTGCAAGGGAGACCTCCACCATGCTTCACAGTTGCCTGCAGACACTCATTAGCAGTGGCACATGCAAAAAAAACATCCCAATTATGAATATATTTAGGTCCCTTTACAGCAAAAACCTAAATTCATTGTAGTTATAGAACCTGCAATAACTTTGCTGTCCAACCTTATAGAACACATGTGTCAAACACAAGGCCTCCAGGCTGAATCCAGCCCACTTCATGTGGATCTTGCACCTCTCCAGCAGCTGTGGCACCCCCTTCTCTGTCCCCATCTTGTCTCAGCAGTCGGCCGTAGGGAGGAGGACAGAACTCCTGCACCAGACCCTGTGCTTCTCAGTGCATCCACTGAGAGGCTTGTCTCTACCCCGTCAGTCTCAGCATTTGGCAGCAAAGAAAAGGGACAGAACTCCTCCTACAGATCCTGTCTCTGTGCAGACGTAGCACCCCCTAGTTTCTTTCTGCCCTGGTCTCAGCATTCAGCCGACTCCAGTCCTCTTCTGGTCCTCCTCCAGAACCTGCACTTTGTGCTTTCCAGCTCTGCCCCAGCTTCTTCCTGGCTGCAGCACAAGGTAAAGGGGGGTGCACCGTGATGTAAGAGAGAGTGGGGGACTCTTGACTTCTGATGATGGGGGGGGCTCTTGATATCTGATGTGTGGGGGGGTGGGGTGCATTGTACATCTCCTTATAATTATTATAAAGGATGACAATTCTATGGCCCCTTTGAGGGCAACCATAAATCTGACATGACCCGCTATGAAATTGGGTTTGACATCCCTGTTATAGAATATTGAAGGTCCAAAGGGGTGCTGGGTTTGCAAAGTTACACAACTTCTGTGCTGAGATAGAGAAGTAAACAGGCAGCCAAACAATTTATACAGCAAATGGTAGCTTGATGGACATAGAGGGAAACGCATTAATAAAGAAGAATACTGGCATTGAATGAAAATGACGGAGAATAAATATAAAAAGAAGTCTCAATAAGCTACAATATGCTATTGTTACTGTCCAATATACAACGGCTAAAAACTAGGAATGGTGGAGTGCGGAGAGCCTTTCTGAAGAGCAAACTTCATTTTTTTTTTGTTACAGCCATTCATCTGTTTGCATTGTATTTTTTTTTTATAAACGCAGCATGTCCTGTTCTGTGTTTAAAACTATTTTATTCCTCTAAGCAAGTAAACAGGAATGCAATATCATTGAACAGTGAGGACATTCCAAATGCAAGAGTTGTTGTATCTGAATACGGCTCCCATAGGTCAGGCAAAGGTCAGGCAAAATATTGCGTTGGTGTGCGCTTAAAGGCTAACTCCTGAGACTAAAATTTCTCCCTTACAGTGGGGTGCCCCCCCCCCCCTAGTCTCTGCACCCCCATGCTTCATGCCCCCCCTAGTCTCTGCACCCCCATGCTTCATCCCCCCCCTAGTCTCTGCACCCCCATGCTTCATGCCCCCCCTAGTCTCTGCACCCCCATGCTTCATCCCCCCCCTAGTCTCTGCACCCCCATGCTTCATCCCCCCCCTAGTCTCTGCACCCCCATGCTTCATCCCCCCCCTAGTCTCTGCACCCCCATGCTTCATTCCCCCCCCTAGTCTCTGCACCCCCATGCTTCATGCCCCCCCTAGTCTTTGCACCCCCATGCTTCATGCCCCCCCCCTAGTCTTTGCACCCCCATGCTTCATGCCCCCCCCCTTAGTCTCTGCACCCCCATGCTTCAGCAGTGGATTGTCCCTTTCTCATACTCACATACAAGGCAAGGCGATTAAAATTGCATTGGTTTTGATGATGTAAGAGAATCCAAAGCCTCGTACACACGATCGGATTGGACTCTTGTCCGAAGGGCGTTGGCCCAAACTTGTCTTGCGTACAAACGGCAAGGAATTGTTGGCCAACAAATACGAACGTAGTGACGTACTACGTTGTTTTTCAGCTCTTTAGCGCCACCCTTTGGGCTCTTTCTGCTAATTTCATGTTAGTAGAAGTTTGGTGAGTGTTGATTCGCGCTTTTCATTTCACATTTTTCATTTCGCACTTTTCAGTTCGTTTCTGAACGGCCGTTCATCAACCAGACATGTTGCGGAATCGGAGGAGATAACGGGTTATTTATTATTGGCCTTGGAGTTATTGCTTTGACATTTTTTTGGTTGAATAATAATGATTTGATTTGGTATATTTTCTATATTTTTGGATGCATAGAATGCACTTTTTGGTTAAGTTCTATTTGCAGATAGCATGTCTAATATTATTTGTTTTCTTTTTTTAATGCACAATAAAAAATTGTGGAGAATAATACTTGGCTATGTGTTTTACTTCAAATGACAATTTGGGAGTCGGCAGTCACATTTAAAAAAATACAATGTAAAATTAACAAGGGACACAACATAGTTGTATCTTTGATCTTAAAAACTCCGGGATAATGGTGTTGTGGTAACTTGCCCCAAAAAATAAAATAAAATAAATAACATTATTCTTGATATCACTAGAAAAAAAAAAGCCTTTGAAAATTTGTTTGCAATAACTCCATCAGTATCACCAGCAAACAGCTTCATTATTATCCCCATAAAGAAGAAGAGAATGTGCGCTGCATTTCCAGATTTCATAATTTGCCGCGTCACGAATGTTAATTCTCCATTACGAACGCTAGTTTACAAGACCGACCGCTTCTGGCTCGTCCTTGCTTCCGAGCATGCGTGTTTGTACTTTGGATTTTTGTCCGACGGACTTGTGTACACACGCTCGGAAAATCCCACAACACACATTTGTCCGCGGAAAATTTAAAAATCTGCCATCCAACATTTGTCTGCGAAAAATCCGACATTTGTCCGATGGAGCGTATACACGGTCGGTTTTCCGCCAACAGCCTGTCATCACACATTTCCCGTCGGAAAGTCAGATCGTGTGTATGAGGCTTTAGACTAAAGGAGTGTGGGGGAGAAGTGGCTACAGGGAGCGGTCCAAGGTCCGGTTCACACCATGAATGGCATGGGAACATGCTGCATATTCCTGTGCTATCACATGCGATCCGGGTGCAGTGCAATTTCAGCCCAAAGTTGTGCCTGCACTACTTTACAAAATGCACAGCAACCGAATCGCATGATACTACTGTACCATGCAATCCGGTGCAGCCAAATGCACTGCATTTGCAAACCCCCCCCCCGTTTGGGTTAACATTGACACCCGCTGCAGATCGCAAATGCAGTGCGTTTTGAACGTGGCGCAGGAAATGTCCATGGAACGCGGGTTTCCCGCTCCGTTTTTTGCTGTGAACCGGCCCTACCAGCGCAGTGGAACCTGCAGGAGCAGAGGATCAGATAAGTAGATCGGCTTTACCAATTTCCCTAGACAGAAACAAGCCGTTAACCCTTGTGGTGGTGATGCAGCCCTTCTGCAAGGCGATATTTATGGGTTTCTTGGAGTTCAGCTTTTTTAAAAAAAAAAAAAAAGGTTGCATTTTTAGCAGCAGCACATTGGAGAAAGTAAAAATGAGCCAATAAAAAAGGGAAAAAATTGCACTGCAATGGATGTCAAAAAGGCACTGCAATGAATCCCCTTGTAAAGTCCCATGCCAGTTATTGTATGTGCGATTGTCTGAAGGCCTTGCTGAGGCTCCTGAATTGCTGGACAGCTCCTTCACCGAGATTGAGATCTTAAAGTGGTGCTTCTGCATGCTTCATTCAAAGTCCCAACCTTGCTCTTTCCCTCGTAAACCAGGAATGGAGGCAATTTGACTTGCCTGTCATGGTCCTCATACAAAGTCCCAAATCCTTCCTCTCCTTCCCCATGGAAATTTATCTCTTCTTTAAAGTGGAAGTTAAGGCAAAACCTAAACCTTCATTCTGCCACATTCTAAACCTGATCTATCCAACCCTGTAAAGCAAAAATCACTGTACTTACCTATTCTGCAGCCGATCCGGTCCGGTCCGGTCCCAGCATCAGCTGTCAGCGGCGGCTTCAGTGTGGAGGCGGGTGCAGGAGAGGCAGCCGACAACGGAAGCCCCATAGTAAGTCTATGGATGATGTCACTTCCCAGCCGTGGTCGGTCCTCTCCTCCACACAGCTTCTGCTGCTTGAAACCGGGGACCCAATCGGCTGCAGAATAAGTAAGTACAACGATATTTGCTTTACAGGGTTAGATAGATTAGTTATAGAATGTGGCGGAGAGCAGGTTTAGAGTTCGTTTTTGCCTGGACTTACACTTTAACCGATTGCCGACCAGCCGCCACAGTTGTACTGCGGCAACATGGCTCAGCTGCGCGAATCGCTGTCATGTTACATCACTTCTAATTTTGGCCACTAGGGGCGCACGCCCCATGCTCGCCCATGGAGCCGATGCTAGTGCACGGCGGTCGCGATCACCGCCAGGCTCCCGCCATTGCTCTAGGCACACCGAGAACCGGGATCTGTGTGTGTAAACACATAGTTTCCCGTTCTCTGAGGGGAGAAGAGACCGATCGTCTGTTCATACAGAGTATGAACAGCGATCTGTCTTCTCCCCTACACAGTCCCCTCCCTCCTTCAGTTAGAACACACACTAGGGAACACAATTAACCCCTTGATCGCCCCCTAGTGTTAACCCCTTCGCTGCCAGTGACATTTTTACAGTAATCAATGAATTTTCATAGCACTGATCGCTGTATAAATGACAATGGTCCCAAAAATGTGTCAAAATTGTCCGACGTGTCCGCCATAATGTCGCAATCCCTATAAAAATTGCAGATCGCCGCCATTACTAGTAAAAAATAAATAAATAAATAAAAATGCCATAAAACTATCCCCCATTTTGTAGACGCTATAGCTTTTGCGCAAACCAATCAATATACGCTTATTGCGATTTTTTTTACCAAAAATATGTAAAAGAATACATATCGGCCTAAACTGAGGAAAAAAATAGTTTTTTTTATATATTTTTGGGGGATATTTATTATAGCAATAAATAAAAAAAAATAACGCGTTTTTTTTCTCAAAATTGACGCTCTTTTTTTGTTTATAGCACAAAAAATAAAAACCGCAGAGGCGATCAAATACCACCAAAAGCTCTATTTGTAGAAAAAAAAAGGACGTCAATTTTGTTTGGGTGAAACGTCGAACGACCGCGCACTTGTCAGTTAAAGCGACGCAGTGCCGAATCGCAAAAAGTGGTCTGGTCAGGAAGGGGGTAAAATCTTCCGGGGCTGAATAGGTTAAAGTATAACTAAGGGCAAAACTTTTTTTTCTTTCTTTTTTTTTTTTGTTTAGAGTGGATTAGAACACCAGTCAGGTTTTAACTGCTGCCTGTGTCGCAGTTAAGGAGATTCCCCCTATTTGTCCTGTTTTCATTAAAAGTGAAAGTAAAAGAAAATACCAGATTTTAGGTTGTCCCCAGTAAAGTACAAGATGGGAAATCTTCCAATGGCGACATAGTTCTGGTGATCTGGGGGGGCCCCAAGGGAATCCATTAACTTGCAGGGGTTCACTTCCTGTTTTGACTATGGGACAGGAAGTGAAGGGAAATCTCCCCAATGGGATAGTAAAAATATTTAAATTCAACAGGGGTAAATTTTACCCCTCCCTTACTCTATCCAAAATGAAAAAAAAAAAAAAGGGTTTGGCTATATTTGTACTTTAGAAAGTCAATCCCCATGTACAGAAATTGATTAAAAAAAAAAAAAGACAGCTCTAGGTTGGAGATGTAGGTTCTGTGAACATGGCTTCCCTTTGGTGCTGTTCATGAGACCTTAGCCAAAGGGTTTGAACTAAAAATTTTCAGTAGATGAACAGCACCAAAGGGGAGACAGGTTATCGTTTCTATTATTATTATTATTTTATACAGAATTTATATAATGTCAACAGTTTGTGCAGTGCTTTATATAAATAAATAAAGACAATTCAAGGAGGAATAGACCCCATTCACAAAGGGGCAACACGACTTGCAGGTCGCCTCAGCGAGGCGACCTGCAAACGACTGCCCGGGCGACTTGCAAAACGACTTCTGTATAGAAGTCTATGCAAGTCGCCCCCGAAGTCGTACAGGAACCTTTTTCTAAGACGGAGCGACTTGCGTCGCTCCCCTTAGAACGATTCCATAGCACAGAACGGGAGGCGACTTGTCAGGCGACTAGGTCGCCTGACAAGTCGTCCCTGTGTGAATGGGCTCTTAGGAGTGCCCTGCTAGTCAGAGCTTACAGTTTTCTAAAGGGAGGGGCAAGTGATACAAAAAGGTAGTAACTGTGTGGGGATCAGTTGTTCAAGAAAGTAAAATTGAGCTGTTAGCTATAAGCGAGACAGGTGTGCCTGAAGAGATGAGTCTTCAGGGATCGCCTAAAGATAGGATAGGATAGGTGATATTCACACAGATTGGGGTAGAGAGTTCCAGAGGAAGGGAGAGGCTCTGGAGAAGCCCTGGAAGCGATGATGAGGAGGAGGTGACAAGGGGGCTACAGAGCAGGAGGTCTTGGGAAGAGCGAAGAGGATGGCTTTGTTGATATTCTGGGACGAGGTTGGTGAGAGTAGTTGGAGGCAGAAACGTGGATGGCTTAGTATGTTGGTAATAGTTTGAATTTTATTTGTTGGGTGATTAGTAGAAAGTGGAGGGATTAGCAGAGAGGGTGATAGACACTATGAAGTTGGTAAGGTGGATAAGTATGCAGGACTCTTGTACAAATCTCTGACCTGGTTTCTACTTTTTTTTTTCATTTTTTTAACACGGGGGGGGGGGGGGGGGGGGGGGATTTTATGATATAGTTTTGCATTACCCTGAGAGTCCACAAAAATCAATGAGCTTAGTGATATATATATCCCGTTTCCCCGAAAATAAGACCTAGCGTGACTGTCGGTGATGGCTGCAATATAAGCCCTACCCCCCAAATAAGCCCTACCCCGTTTCCCCGAAAATAAGCCCTACCCTGAAAATAAGACCTACAAGGACTTCAACTAGGGCTTATTTGGGGGGGTAGGGCTTATATTGCAGCCATCACTGACAATCACGCTAGGTCTTATTTTCGGAGAAACAGGGTAGGAGTCAAGACATTTTGCCACAGGTGGACTGTGTTGGGCAGCTATTCCAGCGCAGTCCCACTGCATGGACAAGGCAAAATGTCTTGACTCCTATATGCCTGGTTCACGCCACTGCGCTGAGAAAAAATGCTGCATGCAGTACCTCGCACTGACTGACCGGCAATTGAACTTTATGAGATGTCTGTGAAGGACTAACCCTTTAAATCTTGGACCCTATCTAGGGTGCCAGATTTCAAGCTCTCTGGCCTTTTGAGGGAAGCCTAACCAGTCACTAAGCTCCGTGACTGGATTCCACTTACAGAATTGCAATAGTGAATGATCCAGCAACTCGTAATCTTAAACAAATTATACCTGGCTTGAATTTCAGCCGATTCCTCCTCTTTGCCTAAATTCGAGCCATGAGTGGCCCTGTTGGGAACACCCGGCTCAACAAACTTTGACTGAAGAATCTAAGGAGCCCGGGGGGCTGTCGGCTGAACAGTGATTCCATTTAATCAGATGAGGTCACTGTTCACGTATTCAGACATTCTCTGGAGCTGTGGCTGTCTGAACACAACAGCCAGAAGAAGGGTGGATTCGATTTGAATCAAGACGATTTATATCATGATTTAAATCACTAGTAAAATGACTTGATCTAAATCATAATTTTTAAAGAGGAACTGTCATCTCTGTCCCTCAGTGGCTCCTCCTCTGACCCGCTGGTGACTCACCGACTGTCCCATTCACTTTAATGGGACGGCTGGTGATTGGGCAGTGACACAACAAGGGGAGGGACGTGGCGGCAGCAGGTGATTGGATGCCGCTAACAGGCGCTGCCATGATGGATCTGAAATGACAGGTGCTCTTTAAATGTAAGGACTTATTCTTACTGGTAGTTAGAATCCTCAGTATTTGCAAACAAAATAAAGGTTTCCTATTTAGAATAATAAGTTGTCAGGTTAGTAAAACAGCGATATCAGAAACCGATTCAATCGTACAGTTTGTAGTGTACATAGATTTGCAAAACAATGGGATAAAGGAATATTCCTGAACTTTGTTTCATCTCATGGTTACTGTGAAATTGTGTGAATGCAGTGCATGTTATCTCAGCTTGCAGAGCTTGGGTTCGTTGAATGAGTTCACCAAAAATATAAATATTGCAGAATATATACGGCCTCATGCTACATAACTAAGCTCCATTTCATGCTGAATAAACAAAATTATTAATGTATCCTAAATAGAAAACTATCTTTAGATTTTTACTCCAAAAGCAGTTTATTAAAATAAATTTGATAAGAATCAAAAAAACCGATTTACCGTAAATCAAAAAAAAAATCAGATTTAAAAAAAAATAAAAAAATAAAAATAGATTTTTATCCACCCTGGCCAGCAGCGTGTATTCCTGCATCCAACGCTTGTTTAGGTTGGAAAAAAACAAGTGATATGTTTGGCCCGCTGAACAAGAGAAATCTACAAATCTATGCCTAGCTTTAGGCAGACCATACACGTTTGCAGGAGAAGACAGTGATTATCGCTAGCAGCTATAGCAGCTGCTAGCGATAATCAGAAGAGAATTCGGCAGGCTTGATGCACCCAACTTGATTGATCGATCCACGTGGTACATTCAGCCTGTCCATTAATGGTTTGAATCTTGGCTGGTTCCTGCTGAACTGGTCGAGATTGGAATGGTGTATGGCCGGCCTAATGCCGCGTACACACGATCGGATTTTCCGACAACAAATGTTGGATGCGAGCTAGTTGTCGGAAAGTAAGACCGTGTGTAGGCTCCATCGAACATTTGTTGTGGGAATTTCCGCCAACAAATGTTTGAGAGCAGGTTCTCAAATTTTCCGATCGTGTGTACACAATTCCGACGCACAAAGTTCCATGCAAGCTCGGAATCAA
Organism: Lithobates clamitans; assembly: GCA_037952925.1. NCBI lineage: Eukaryota > Metazoa > Chordata > Amphibia > Anura > Ranidae > Lithobates > Lithobates clamitans. The sequence continues at coordinate 781,240 of JBBGZY010000572.1, read as the reverse complement.
GCAGAAGAGCCTCACTGGCTATTGAACTTTATTTTTCTCGGCTTGTCGTACGTGTTGTACGTCACCGCATTCTTGGCGATCGGAATTTCCGACAACATTTGTGTGACCGTGTGTATGCAAGACAAGTTTAAGCCAACATCCGTCGGAAAAAATCCATGGATTTTGTTGTCAGAAAATCCTATCGTGTGTACATAGCTTTACTTTTTGAACAGTGTAGAACAAGACAAGGTTAAGGCCCATACACACGATCGGACTTTTTGACAACAAACATGCAAATTAGCTGTTTTAAGGCAACATCCGACCGTGTGTACGCTCCATCGGAAAAATGTTGGCTGTGCAAACAGACAAACTTTCCGGCAACAAAAGTCCTATGGTGCCAAATCCTATCGTGTGTACACAAGTCCATAGGACTTTAGTCCAAAGTACAAACACGCATGCTCAGAATCAATGCAAAAGATCAGACAACAATACAGAAGTTGACCAAAGGGTGGCGGTAAAGAGCTGAAAAACCACGTGATTTGGTGAAAGTTGGCTGAAAAAGTCCTGCCGTGTGTATGCTTAATTAGTTTACGGCCGACGACCTTTGTACAAAAACGGGAAAGTTTGTACAAAGTCCTATCGTGTGTATGCTTAACCGCTTCATCCCCGGAAGAATTTACCCCCTTCCTGACCAGAGCCCTTTTTGCGATTCGGCATTGCGTCGCTTTAACTGACAATTGCGCGGTCGTGCGACGTTCTCCCAAACAAAATTGACATCCTTTTTTTCCCACAAATAGAGCTTTCTCTTGGTGTTATTTGATCACCTTTGCGGTTTTTATTTTTTGCGCTATAAACAAAAAAATAGCGACAATTTTGAAAAAAAAACGCATTATTTTTTACTTTTTGCTATAATTAATAACCCCCAAAAAAATAATTAACAAAAACATTTTTTTTTCCTCAGTTTAGGCCGATACGTATTCTTCTACATATTTTTGGTAAAAAAAAATAGCAATAAGCGATTATTGATTGGTTTGCGCAAAAGTTATAGCGTTTACAAAATAGGGGATGGTTTTATGGCATTTTTATTAATTTTTTTTTTTTTTTTACTAGTAATGGCGGCGATCAGCGATTTTTATTGTGACTGCGACGTTATGGCGGACACATCGGACATTTTTGACACATTTTTGGGACCATTGTCATTTATACAGCAATCAGTGCTATAAAAATACACTGATTCCTGTGTAAATGACACTGGCAGTGAAGGGGTTAACCACTACGGGGGGGGGGGAGGGGTTAAGTCAGTACTAGGGAGTGTTTTCTAACTGTAGGGGGGATGGGCTGTGTGTGGCACGTCACTGAAATCTGCTCTCGATGACAGGGAGCTGTGATCAGTGACACTGTCCCTAGGCAGAACTGGGAGATGCTTGTTTACATCAGCATCTCCCCGTTCGTCCTCTCCATGAGGCGATCGCGGGTATCCCCGCGGCGATCGAGTCCACGGGACCCACGACTCACGGAGCTCCCGGCCAGCGCGCGCACGCACGCAATGGACACGGCGGGGAATTCAAATGGGACTTACAGGTACGCCCATTTGCCCAGCCGTGCCATTCTGCCGACGTACATCGGCGTGCGCCGGTCGGGAAGTGGTTAACTAGTTTATGGCCAACGCCCTTTGTACAAAAATCCACGGGAAAGTTTGTACAAAGTCCTATCGTGTGTATGAGGCTTAAGACAGTAATAAGCAAAGATCACCTGCAGGGAAAGGCAATACTTGTGAATAGTCATTTGTTTTCAGCTTGCTTTTTTTTTTGGGGGGGGGAGAGTGTAAAGCTTGCAAGTTTAGGCGTCTTTACTTATTCCCCATTGTATCCAAAACTAAACAGAGAAGAATGCAGTGGAGTTCCACTTTGAGCATACAGGAGTGTGCAGTGGGATCCATCGTATATGCATCACGTAGACACAAACTCATTTGTGAGTCATTTTTAATATCTAGCCATCTGACTTTTGCGTTTTAAATAATAACTTTTCACAGAAATCAGAACACAAAAAAATTGATCATTCCACCAAAAAAAGAAATAAAAATAAATAAAACAGGCCTAATTTACTCCAGAACGTGGCTGTTTCACAGAGACCCTGCGAACTGTTAATTAAATTTGCCATTAAAAATTAAATGATCTGAATAAGTAGGTGAGAGGCGTCTTTTCTCTTGGAGCTCCATAAATCAAATTGTTTCTTTTTTTTTTTTATCTATTGCTACCCTAGCAATTTTCATCTTTCATACTGTCTGATTTCTCAGAGGAACCGTGTTTCCGACATCAGAAAAAAATAGGCGAGGGGTTGGGGGGGGGGGGGGGGTTTGGTGAAGAATGTAATTAATTTACTTCAACAAATCTAAAAGATCATTTGATATCATTGTGCAGCGAGTACGGCTATTACACTGGGATCCGGATATAGGGGCTAAGGATTAGAAGCCAGTCAGGGCAGCTAGAACCGGTCAGCTTTAGTATTACCCCTGCATTGTGCTCCTACCTTGCTATGGCCTGATTAAGCAGCTCCTACTTTCCATTTTTTCCTGTGTTGGTTAAATGAAATAGAAGTCTTTATCTGTCCTGTGTTGGTCTGGATCTTTAAAGTGTCGCTTTATCTTTATGGGAACAGGGCAGTCTCCATCTAATTCTGTCCCAACTCATACAGGCTGGAAAAAGGACAGCAAAAGGCTCCATCTTTTCCCCTGAAGGTTAACACAAGCCAGCAAGAAGGCTATATAGTTACTTTATGAAAGTTGTAACAATATATTCTGTGAAAACTTACAAATAATGCTGTACCATTCTCATTAGTCCCCGCCCCTGAGGAGCTTAAAGTATAACTAAAGGCAAACCTTTTTTTTTTTTCAGTGTTGGATAGAGGTGAGGTGGATTAGAAGGACTGTCAGTTTTTATTGTTGTAGGTGCCCGTTAGGGAGATTCACCTTCTGTATTTGACCTGTTTACCATTATCATTTTAAGTGAAAGTAAAAGAGAATCCCATATTTTGGGTTGCCCCCGGAAAAGTAATAGTGGAGAAATCGTCCAATGGGGACACTAGTTCTGGTGATCTGGGAGTCCCCAAGGAACCCCCTCCCCTAATTTGCAGGGATTTCCTCTCACTTCCTGAAGAACTTCCACAATGAGACACAGATGGCAAAAAAAAAGAACACCTGACAGGGGTTAAAACCCTCTATTGCTCGATACAAAATGAAAAAAAAAAAGGTTTGCCTATAGTTCTATTTTAATGACTTCCAGACCAGCTGCCACAGTTATACTGCGGCAGGTTTCCTGTACATCGGCACATGCGTGCCCGAAACGTGTCTCCGCAGCCGATGCGAGTGCCCGGTGGGCGCGATGACCGCCGGGCACCCGCGATTGCTCGTTACAGAATGAGAACGGGGTTGTGTGTGTGTAAACACACAAATCCCTGTTTTTTTCAGGGGAGTAGACACAGATCGTGTGTTCTTACTAAGTATGAACACCGATCTCTCTCTTCCCCTAGTCAGTCCCACCCCCACCCCCACCCAGTTATAACTCACACTAGGGAACACAGTTAACCCCTTGATCACCGCCTAGTATTAACCCCTTCTTAACCTGATTCTTTAATCTCTCACCATCACCCCTCAGCTTAAAAATTTCATTTTATATCCATTTTTGTCCAATAAACGGAGTACACTTAGTAGTATCCCTTTTGTCTTTTTGGAGCGCTGCACTTTTTGTTCTAGTGGAGTTTGGAGGTTTCCCCCACTGCTTCTGGCTTCTCTGCTGGACAGGAGTTCCACATAGCAGGTACATAGGTGTGCACCATCCCTGTGGGGATACATGCTTTATTGACCTTCTGTGGCAAGGAGGTCCACCAACTCTGGTAAGCGCACTTTGAGCTCTCTTGGTGAAGGATATTGTCACTTGTCACTTCAGGAGGACTTTTCTCATCTCTCCACGAGGGATCTCGTCATTCCTTTCATCTGGCATTTGGACTTTTATATACTTATTATTTCTTTTTCTTTTTATTCATTTTTATGCGCTGCACTTATCTTTTATTGTGTTAACCCCTTCCCTGCCAGTGTCATTTATACAGTAATCAAGGCATTTTTATAGCACTGATCGCTGTATAAATGTCACTGCTCCCAAAAATGGGTCAAAAGTGTCCGATTTGTCCGCCGCAATATCGCAGTCCTGATAAAAATCGTTGATCACCGCCATTACTAGTAAAAAAAAAAAAATAATAATAATAAAAATGCCATAAATCTATTCAATATTTTGTAGACGCTATAACTTTTGAGCAAAGCAACCAATATACACTTATTGCGATTTTTTTTTTTACCAAAAATATGTGGAAGAATACATATCGGCCTAAACTGAGGGGAAAAAAAATTATATTTGCTTCACAATATAAAATAGAAAACACATCAAACATTAAAACTGAGGAAATGTACAATTTTAAGAAAAAAAAAAAGGACATTTTGAAATTGATGGCAGCAACCTGTTTCAAAAAACTTGGGACAGGGCAACAAAAAGCTGGCAAAGTAAATTGTATTAACTAGGAAGAACTGGAAGAATATTTTACAACTAATTAGGTTAATTGGCAACAGGTCAGTAACATGATTGGGTTAAAAAAGCGCATCTTAGAGAGTCAGAGTGTCTCAGAGGTGAAGCTGGCCAAAGATTCGCCAATCTGTGGGAAGCTTCATCTAAAAATTGCCCTTGCACACTGGGGCGGTTTGCAGGCGCTATTGCGCTAATAATAGCGCCTGCAAACCGCCCCGAAAGTGCCGCTGCTTTCATCCTAGTGTGAAAGCCCCGAGGGCTTGCACACTGGAGCGATGCGCTGGCAGGACGGTAAAAAAAGTCCTGCCAGCAGCATCTTCGGAGCGGTGAAGGAGCGGTGTGTATACCGCTCCTCTACCGCTCCTGCCCATTGAAATCAATGGGACGGCGTGGCTATACCGCCGGCAATGCGCCTCTGCAGAGGCGCTTTGCGGTGGTATTTAACCCCTTCTTGGCTGCTAGCGGGGGGTAAAACCGCCCCGCTAGCGGTCGCATACCGATGGTAAAACGCCGCTAATAATAGCGGCGTTTTACCGCCGACGCCGCCCCCCGCCCCAGTGTGCAAGGGCTCTAACAATTTCAGAATAATGTTCCTCAACGTAAAATTGCAAAGACGAAGTATATCATCATCTACAGTACATAGTAATAATATTATATAAAAGATTCTGAGAATCTGGAGAAATCTCTGTGTGCAAGGGACATGGCAGAAATGCATGTGATCTTTGGGCCCTCAGATAGCACTGCATTAAAGACCGGCATAATTCTGTGGTGGACATCACTACATGGGCTCAGGAATACTTTCAAAAATCCCTATCTGTGAACACATTTCGCCATCCAAAAATGCAAGGTAAAGCTCCTTATTGTAAAAGAAGCCATATCTGAACATGATCCAGAAATGCCGCTGTCTTCTCTGGGCCAAAGCTCATTTAAAATGGTCTGTTGCAAAGTGGAAAACTGTTCTGTGGTCAGACCATGAGCGCCGTGTGCTCTGGACTAAAAAGGAGAGGGACCTTCTGACTTGTAATCAGCACTCAGTTCAAAATCCAGCATCTCTGATGGTATGGGGGGAGGGGGGGGGGGCATAGGGGTGTATGGACTGGGCAGCTTACACATCTGGAAAGGCACCAACCATGCGGAAGATATATCCAGGTTTTATAGCAGCATATGCAAGAATGGGACAACATTCCTCTCTCAAAACTCCAGCAACTGGTCTCCTCAACTCCCAGACGTTTACAGACTGTTACTTAACCATTTGCCAACTGCAATATGTGTATATATTTACATATATGTTGCAGTTTGCAAGTGGTTTACCAGGATTTTGGTTGAAGCTATCAGCCATAATCCCAGTATTGTATTTTTCAGCCGGAGGCTGGATTTCTCTTAAAGAAACCCCCCCCCTCCCGCCAATGTCTGTTGGGCTTACTGTTTTCGCCAGCTCACTCGAGGAACGATCCAATGGTGCCACCAGCTAGTCACAGAGGAGATCAAAGAGTAGATCGGCTTGGATTGCCTTTATGGTCTTGGAGGACCGGAGCAACGTCATGATGTCACTTTCAGTCGAGAGTGGAAGTAAACTATTTTTTTTTTTCTTTTTGGTTTTTTTTTTTTTTTTTTAAGCAAGATATCAAAAAATAATATATTTTTGATTTTTTGCCCTTAAAAAAGGTAAAGAAGAGAGCTGGGGGTCTTTTTTGACCACAGATCTCTTTATAAAGAGGATGGGTCATCCTTATTTCTATTACAAGGGATGTTGACATTCCTTATAATAATGTAATAGGAATAAAAGTGATCAAAAAAAAATATAAAAATTAAAGGGACAATGTAAAAATAAAAAAAGTTAAATAAGAAATAAAAATAAATATTTAAAGTGCCCCCATCCCTCCGTGCTGCACGCAGAAGTCAACGCATATGTAAGTCGCGCACGCATATGTAAACCATGTGAGGTATTGCTTTGAACGTTAGAGCAATCATTTTAGCGCTAGACCTCCTCTGTAACACTAAACAGGTAACCTGTAAAGGTATTTAAAATGGATATTTTGGATATTTTTAAGAACCGTAGTTTGTCGCCATTACACAAGCATGCGCAATTTTAAAGTGCAACATGTTAGGTTATCCATTTACTCGGCCCAACATTATCTTACATATCATACAAAACAATTGGGGTATATATTGTGTTTTCTTCTTTCTTTAATTCATTAAAATGTATTTTTTCCAAAAACATTGCCTTTGAAAATCAGCTGCGCAAATACCGTGTGACATAAAAAATTGCAACCATCGCCATTTTATTCCCTAGGGTCACTGCAAAAAATAAATAAATAAATACAATTATATATATATATAATGTTTGGGGGTTCTAAGTAATTAAGTAATTTTCCAGCAAAAAGTACTGATTTAAACTTGTAAACAAAAAGTTCCAGAAAAGGCTTGGTCTTCAAGTGATTAAAGAAGGGGGAATGCTACACAATGGTAAATGTGGCACATGGTCCTGGAATTGGGGTTATATTTTGCCAGCTTTTTGGTGCCCCGTCCCAACTTTTTTGAGATGTGTTGCTGCCATCAAAAGTACAAAGTAAATAAAAAGTATTTCTGACAGGATCAACCCGATTTTTTTCTGTACTTGCAGGAAATGTACTTACACTTAAAAAAAAGCTAATGCAGCACACACATCTAAGGACTGTTAAGCTGCAATATAGGATTAATTTTATTTGTAGGTTTAGATATCTATAATTTATGTCTTTAAAGCCTAAGTGTGAGCAATCTGCAGATATCCAGTGCCTTGAAAAAGTATTCATGTCCCTTGAAATTTTCCACATTTTTTTATGTTACACCCAAAAACATAAATGTTTTTTATTAGGATTTTATGTGATAGTTGCACAATGTGGCACATAATTGTGAAGTGGAAGAAAGATGATAAATAGTTTTCATTTTTTTTTTTACAAATAAATATCTGAAAAGTTTGGTGTACATTTGTATTCAGCCCCCTTTATTATGATGCCCCCAACTAAAATCTAGTGGAACCAATTGCCTTCAGAAGTCACCCAATTAGTAAATCGAGTCCACCTGTGTGTAATTTAATCTCAGTATAAATACAGCTGTTCTGTGAAGCCCTCAGAGGCTTGTTAGATAACCTTAGTGAACAAACAGCATCATGAAGGTCAAGGAACACACCAGACAGGTCAGGGATAAAGTTGTGGAGAAGTTTAAAGCAGGTTTAGGTTATAAAAAAATATCACAAGCTTTGAACATCTCACGGAGCACTGTCCAATCCATCATCCAAAAATGGAAAAAGTATGGCACAACTACAAACCTACCAAGACATGGCCGTCCACCTAAACTGACCGGCTGGGCAAGGAGAGCATTAATCAGAGAAGCAGCCAAGAGGCCCATGGTAACTCTGGAGGAGCTGCAGAGATCCACAGCTCAGGTGGGACAATCTCTCCACAGGACAACTATTAATCGAGCGACACCACAAATCTGGTCTTTATGGAAGAGTGGCAAGAAGAAAGCCATTGTTGAAGAAAAGCCATAAGAAGTCCTGTGTGCAGTTTGCAAGAAGCCATGTGGAGGACACAGCAAACATGTGGAAGAAGGTGCTCTGGTCAGATGAGACCAAAATCGAACCTTTTGGTCTAAAAGCAAAACGCTATGTGTGACGGAAAACAAACACTCGACATCACTCTGAACACATCGTCCCCACTGTGAAACATGGTGGTGGCAGCATCATGTTGTGGGAATGTTTTTCTTCAGCAGGGACAGGGAAGCTGGACAGAGTTGATGGGAAGATGGATGGATCCAAATACAGGGCAATATTAGGAGAAAACCTGTTAAGAGTCTGCAAAAGACTTGAGACTGGGGAGGAGGTTCACCTTCCAGCAGGACAACCACCCTAAACATGCAGCCAGAGCTACAATGGAATGGTTTAGGTCAAAGCATATTCATGTGTTAGAATGTGTTAGAATGGCCCAGTCAAAGTCCAGAGCTAAATTCAATTGAGAATCTGTGGCAAGACTTGAAAATTGCTGTTCACAGACGTTCTCCATCCAATCTGACAGAGCTTGAGCTATTTTGCAAAGAAGAATGGGCAAACATTTCCCTCTCTAAATGTGCAAAGCTGGTAGAGACATTCCCAAAAAGACTTGCAGCTGGAATTGCAGCGAAAGGCGGTTTTACAAAGTATTGACTACAAATGCACGCCACACTTTTCACACATTTATTTGTAAAAAATATTGAAAATCATTTATCATTTTCCTTTCACTTCACAATTATGTCCCGCTTTGTGTTGGTCGATCGCATAAAATCCCAATAAAAGACATTTACGTTTTTGGTTGTAACATGAGGAAATATAGAAAATATCAAGGGGTGTGAATACTTTTTCAAGGCACTGTAAAACATCAACGTAACCAAATAAAAGACTAAATTGAATGTCTGCAAAGAAGAACTGGAGTGTAAAAAAAAAAAAAAAAAAAAGCAGAGGTGACTTCTGGAAACTGGTTTGCATTTAGCAGGGAACTGGGAAGGGTGTTTCAATGTAATCAATTTACAGTGACAGGCACAGGTAAACAGAACTCTAACACGATGACTGAGCATTGGTCTCCTCGCTAGCTGCTGCCGAGGACAGGATAATGCACTGTGTAGCCTTGGGCGGTAAGAGAAAACCTTTTCATTGTGTTGTGTTTCTCCTCTCCACTTATTTTATCTTTCTCTGACAAATACCAGGCCTCACTTTGACGTGATTACCCCAGTTACAGCCACAGCGCCTTGTTCTGCGCTTTTAACTGCTTGGAACCTGCCTGCAAAACGACCTACACACCAATGGAGAAATAAATCATCACTATGAAAAATATAGGGAAAAGGTATATTTTTAAAACAGCAGTCATTATCACAGTCTTATGCCCCGTACACGCGGCCGGATTTTTCCGACGGAAAAAGGGCGATTGGATTGTGTTGTCGGAAATTCCGACCGTGTGTGGGCTCCATCTGACTTTTTCCGTCGGAATTTCCAAGACACAAAGTTTGAGAGCAGGCTATAAAATTTTCCGACAACAAAATCCGATCCTTTAAATTTCCGATCGTGTGTAGACAAATCCGACGCACAAAGTGCCACGCATGCTCAGAATAAATTAAGAGACGAAAGCTATTGGCTATTGCCCCGTTTATAGTCCCGACGTACGCGTTTTACGCCACCGCGTTCAGAACGATCGGATTTTCCGACCACTTTGTGCGACCGTGTGTATGCAAGACAAGTTTGAGCCAACACCTGTCGGAAAAAATCTGATGGATTTTGTTGTCGGAATGTCCGATCAATGTCTGATCGTGTGTATGCGGCATTAAGGGTAGAGCATAAGAGTTTCGGTGAATCTAGTTTTATTTTTTTACACTTACAATTTAGAACTGTTTTAGGTATGATCTGGAGCCTCACGGTTCCCGCAATACAACGATGCAGATTTCAGTGCCAGGAATCCAGAGCTGGCAGTTTACGGTATGGGGCTTTCATTACTAAAATAAGTAAAAAGGGTAACAATATCTCCCTGACCTCTAACCAGTCATGAGCATTTGAGCCAACTACCTATCCTGAAGACAAACTAACCCATTTCTTAAAATCAACCTGACTCCAAAAGTCCCAAACTTAAAGTGATATTAACCAATAAGGATGAGCTCCGGCGTGTTCGCACACTCCTCATGCCGATCCCGCCAGGAAGTCGGAACGGCGCTGCGATAATCACAGGCAGTGAGACATTTCCCGATCTCTGCAGCCGCACATTCGGAAAATGTCTCACTGCCTGTGATTAGCGCAGCGCCGTACTGTCTTCCTGGCGGGATCGGTACGAGGAGTGTGCGAACATGCCGACGCTCATCCTTATTAACCACTTCAGCCTCTGAAGATTTGGCTGCTGAATGACCAGGCCATTTTTTGCGATTCGGCACTGCGTCGCTTTAACTGACAATTGCGCGGTCGTGCGACGTTGCACCCAAACAAAATTGACGTCCATTTTTTTCCCCACAAATAGAGCTTTCTTTTGGTGGTATTTGATCTCCTCTGCGGTTTTTATTTTATGCGCTATAAACAAAAAAAGAGCGACAATTTTGAAAAAAAAAAAAAAAACACAATATTTTGTACTTTTTGCTATAATAAATATCCCCATTTTTTTTTTTTAAAAAAAGCTATTTTTTTCTCAGTTTAGGCCGATAATTATTCTTCTACATATTTTTGGTAAAAAAAAAAAAAAAAAAAAAAAATCGCAATAAGCGTATATTGATTGGTTTGCGCAAAAGTTATAGCGTCTACAAAATAGGGGATAGATATATTTATAGCATGTTTATTATTTTTATTTTTTTACTATTAATGGCGGCGATCTGCGATTTTTATCAGGACTGCAACATTATGGTGGACACATCGGACACTTTTGACACATTTTTGGTACCATTGGCATTCATACAGCGATCAGTGCTATAAAAATGCACTTATTACTGTAAAAATGTCACTGCCAGGGAAGGGGTTAACACTAGGGGGCGATCAAGGGGTTAACTGTGTTCCCTGTGTGTGTTTCTAATTGTAGGGGGAGGGGACTGACTAGAGGAAATGACGGATAGTGGTTCCTAGCTATTTGGAACACACAATCTGTCTCTCCTCACAGAGCAGAACAGGGATTTGTGTGTTTACACACACACTTTCGTGTTCTGCCTCTCGTGCCCGCGATCACTCGTGGCCGACGGTCGCGATGACCGCCGGCCACGAGCATTGACACCCTCGCAGTGCAGCGGGCGCGCGCCTGCTATCCCGCTCCTATTACGATGGCTCGTGGGATCGTGCTGACCCGCCGCAGTAAAATGACGGTGGCTAGTCGCCAAGTGGTTAAAGGTTCAGTTAAAAAAAAAAAAACATGTTACTGTATACTTACCTGCTCTGTGTAATGGTTTTGCACTGAGCAGCCCGGATCCTTCTCTTCTTGGGTCCGGCGGCACTCCAGGCCCCTCCCTCCTGCCGAGTGCCCCCACAGCAAGCATCTGTGAATGCATGAAGGTAAAAAACCTTGAGCCTTTACAACCATTTTAAAGCTGAATTCCAGGAATTCTTCTCCTTTGTAAAAATAAAAGGTACACTTGGAGTTAAGTCCAAGGAGGTGCATAACTTCTCCTGGGCATCTCTGTTATATACATCTGACAGTTTTATTGCACTGATGCTCCAGGTTTAAGCATCTTCAACACGCTATGCCTGCCCCTCCCCTGCCCCTGTCCAATCACAGAAGCCTTTGTATTATGTGCACCAATTCACAAAATACAAAGGCTTCTACGAATGGGCAGCGGGGGGGGGGGGGGATGAGCATAGCTGCTCTGTGTGCCGCTCTCACAGCCCTCAGTGTCAGTGTATGCTATGGCAGAGCCATAATCCTGTCACATATAAATAATAGAGATAAGTTCAAGAAATGTCATGCACCTACTTGGACTTAACTCATAACGTGCCCGCACATTTTACAAAGTGGCTGAAATTCTGGAATTCAACTTTAAAGTGAACCTGTGGGCAAGTTATGGGCATTCCCGATTTTACATATTCTTAACAAGTCATAAATTAGCTTTAAACCAAGCCCTCACTGACTCCTGTAGCTGCAGGCACAGTTAATCAATGTATGCTTAAAGTGGATGTAAACCCAATTACCGTATTTATCGGCGTATAACACGCACTTTTTTCCCCTTAAAATCAGGGGAAAGTCGCAGGTGCGTGTTATACGCCGATCCCCTGCGATCCGACCTGTCATATTTTCAAAATCGCCGATCGCGATTTGAAAATGGCGCCGAAATACACAGAGCCGGTCCTCGGCTCTTTCCGGCGGCTGTCGTTCATTTTCGGCTCCACTCGTAGTCCCGAGCGGAGCTATCCGAACCTACTCGGCTAGGTTCGGATAGCTCCGCTCGGGACTACGAGTGGAGCCGAAAATGAACGACAGCCGCCGGAAAGAGCCGAGGACCGGCACTGTGTATTTCGGCGCCGGCGGCGCCATTTTCAAATCGCGATCGGCGATTTTGAAGCCCAGAATGGCTGGGATCACTGGCGGAAGGCTGCACTGGGGAAGGCTGCACTGGGGAAAGCTGCACTGGGGAAAGCTGCACTGGGTAAAGCTGCACTGGGTAAAGCTGCACTGGGTAAAGCTGCACTGGGGAAGTCTGCACTGGGGAAGTCTGCACTGACAAGGCTGCACTGGGGAAGTCTGCACTGGGGAAGGCTGCATTGACAAGGCTGCACTGGGGAAGGCTGCACTGACAAGGCTGCACTGACATGGCTGCACTGACATGGCTGCACTGACAAGGCTGCACTGACATGGCTGCACTGACAAGGCTGCACTGACATGGCTGCACTGACAAGGCTGCACTGACAAGGCTGCACTGACAAGGCTGCACTGACATGGCTGCACTGACAAGGCTGCAATGATGGGCGTTTAAATGTAAGTTTTTTTTCCCTTCAACTTCCCTCCTAAAAGTTTTTTTTCCCTTAAAATTCCCTCCTAAATTGGGGTGCGTGTTATACGCCGGTGCGCGTTATACGCCGATAAATACGGTAATAAAATTTGAGCTGGGAACATATATCTGCAGTGTTTTCTTATCTCTCTTCAAAGCACTAAGTCCTGTGGCTTTCTCCTGCTCCGTTCTTCTGTTATCAGCATGACAAGTTCTCTGTCAACTGTGATAAAAGCAGCCTTTTTTGTGTCAAGGAGGGTGCTATAAGTAGATTAGCAGAGAGCTGGTCTATTCACAGCACAGTTTTAAAAGTATCTGCCTATGTGGAGAGGGGGTGTGTGCCTTTCCTCCAATCAGCTGTCTCACAGCGTATGGCAAGAATCTACACAGGTGAATCAGGAAGAGAAAATTCTAACAGGACGGGCACTTTCTAAACAGTTTATATGAAGCTGAAGACAGCAGACTTACCTTGAAGCGAAGCTCTCCAATGGCACACTGTCACCACTGACAGGGCTTCCATCTTCACCCGGTCTTCCTTCCGGGTTAGTGGACTCCGGCCACTTGAATGGCTGACCCGAGGCGATGTCATTCCCGCGCATGTGGCGGTGGCATCACTGGCTGCCAAACAAGCAAATATCTCCTAAACCGTGCACATTTAGGAGATATTCATCTTACTTACAGGTAAGCCTTATTATACGCTTACCTGTAGGTACAAATCACACACGGGAGTTTACTACCACTTTAAAAAAAAAATTTAAAAAAGTTTTGTTCCAAGGCTGGACACAAGGTTCAACCTCCTGATAGACCGCTATCAACGTTGTTTGATGGTGAAAGGTCTGCCTATCCTTACTTGATGTTGGGAACAGAATAACGCGGTTGGTGTCCAGTTTGATACTTGCGGTCCCTTACTGCTTGTATAAAAAGTTAGTATTTTAGACACTGTATTTTCATTTAACCAAAAAGGCTTCACTGTGTATACAAACGGTCAGAATTTTCCTGAGACATTAACAAGCATAGGTTACAGGAAATACCTGTTTTAAAATATGATACAAAAAATGCTATATCGATTTATTATATTCAATGACATGTACAGTGATACTCCACATGTGGGACCTTCCACTCATAATAGAGTCATTTCAATTACGGCAATTTATGGCAAAATTACCGTTTCTTAAGAAATGCCGCTACTGTACCTGGAAATGGTCTATTTGAGAGAACCTGACTGTTTTTTCAATCTCCTTTGTTTGTTTCACACCTCCAGACCACAGAATAAACCAGATGTTTTAAATTCGTTTTTAAGGTGAAGAAAGGAAGCAATTTTGCTTTGGGTGGCTTTAGCTGCAGCTTAAAGTGGTTGTAAACCCTAGAAAAAAAAAAAAGAAAAGAAAAAAAAACAAAAAAAACACCTGCATCGCACACTAGCTCATTATGAAATACTTACCTTAGAACTAAGCTGTTGCAGTAGTCCCTGTACACCGCTGAAGCGGGCGACATGTCTCCGGAATGTTACTTCCGGGTTCGCAGGCTCCGGCACTGTGATTGGCCAGAGCCGCCATGACGTCACTCCCGCGCATGCATGCGGGAGCCGCTGGTAACGGCACAGCAGCTGAAGAAACAGCACGTACGAGCCGCTTCTTCAGTGCGCATGTGCCGATGACGTCGGCACATGCGTATACAGTGAATATCTCCTAAACGGTACAAGTTTAGGAGAAATTCACGGTACTTACAGGTAAGCCTTATTATAGCCTTACCTGTAGGCAAAATTGGTTGCAAAACAGAAACGAAGCTGTAATGACTTATTGCTTTACTTACAGAACAGAAGCAGGTACAAATTTGCAAGACAAAGAAATGTTAATTGTACCTAAGTAGTACCCCGAAAGATCTATCTTTTTGAATTCCTTCCTGTGCCTAGGCACTCCACTGGCTTGAACTTCGTATTTGTATATCTACAGGCACTGTTGTCTCTGACCTCTACTCTCACCACATTTTGCGTGAGGTTTGGCGAGGTCACTACTGCGTACCTCCCAACTTTTTGAGATGGGAACGAGGAACACCTATTATCAAGCGCATGTAGGCATAGGACACACCCCCGGCCATGCCCCCTTAAAGCAGAGTCCCGCCTATTTTTTTTTTTTTTTTAAGTCAGCAGCTACAAATACTGCAGCTGCTGACTTTTAAAATAAGGACACTTACCTGTCCAGGGCGACCGCGATGCCAGCACCCGAAGCCGACCCATCCCTCGGCTCTCAGGTGGAGGCACCGCCATCTTCAGTAAGGGAATCAGGAAGTGAAGCTTTGCGGCTTGACTTTCTGGTTCCCTACTGCGCATGCGCGACTCGCGCTGCACAATCCCACTGGTCCCTGCTGTCTTCTGGTACCTGTGTGTCTCCCAGAAGACATTGGGGGGGGGGGATGGAGTAGGCGCCGGAAGTGGCGTAGATACCCGCGGGTGGCTCGGCTATCTATGCCTGGAAGTGGGAGCAAAATACCTGTATTAGACAGGTATCTGCTCCCCCCCCTGAAAGGTGCCAAATGTGACACCGAAGGGGGGGAGGATTCCGAAAAGTGGAAATTCCATTTTTGGATGGAACTCCGCTTTAAAGAAGAATTATACAAAAAAATGCTTAGTTAAACCTACAAGTGAGAACAAGAAAAGAGATTATATGAGGCAATGACTATGATAGTTCATATACTTAGTAGTGTGCTTCATATAAAGTCCCACAACCCCTCTCCCTTTTTTTAAACCTACAAATGCTTTTTTTTTCACCACTACTATTCCTTTATATTGGCTTTTGAAATCTATAAATGCAGCAATTTAGAAATTGTCTGAAAGGTTTAGCGCTGGGAAAGACTTTTTGAAAGATAAAAAGTGCATTTTATAGACAACTATATAGATCAGACCAAAATGAGGGACAAATGAGGAGGAAAGAGGGACACAGGGACATTGCTCCAAATCAGGGACAGCCCCTCAAAATCAGGGACAGGTGGGAGCTATGCTACTGTTCTACTCACTGTTCTCCTTGCTGAGAAGAAAGTTGTATCTGAGAACACACATTGCAAGGATCTCTCTGCATCTGCTTTGTTCATAATGTGGATTTGTGCCGCTTCCACGTCTCCAGCTGCCTCTTGAATATTATACCCCCAGTCATCAGATCACAAGTCAAAAGGGAAGCAGCGCCCTGCCTCTACCAATATGGCCTCCTCCACACAGAGTGGAACAAGGCTTGATAATACAGTAATATAGAAAGGATCAGCTGCAGGGAAAACCCAACAAATGTTTTGTATTTATACTATATTACCTAGAGTATTGGGATGCCTGCTTTTACACGCACATGAACTTTAATGGCATCCCAGTCTTAGTCCGTAGGGTTCAATATTGAGTTGGCCCACCCTTTGCAGCTATAACAGCTTCAACTCTTATGGGAAGGCTGTCCACAAGGTTTAGGAGTGTTTATAGGAACGTTTAACCATTCTTCCAGAAGCGCATTTGTGAGGTCAGGCACTGACGTTGGACGAGAGAGCTTTAACTCTGCACTGGTGCGCAGTCATGTTGGAACAGGAAGGGGTCATCCCCAAAATGTTCCCACAGAGTTATGAGCATGAAAGTGTCCAAAATTTCTTGGTATGCTGACGCCTTGAGAGTTCGATTCACTGGAACTAAGGGTCCAAGCCCAACCCCTGAAAAACAACCCCACACATGGTCCCCCCCTCCACCAAATGATTTGGACCAGTGCACAAAGCAAGGTCTATAAAGACATGGATGAGCGAGTTTGGGGTGGAGGAACATGACTGGTCTGCACAGAGTCCAGACCTCAACTTGATAGAACAACTTTGGGATGAATTAGAGCGGAGACTGTGAGCCAGGCCTTCTTGTCCACATGAGTGCCTGACCTCACAAATGTGCTTCTGGAAGAATGGTCAAACATTCCCATAGACACGCTTCTAAACCTTGTGGACAGCCTTCCCAGAAGAGTTGAAGCTGTTATAGCTGCAAAGGGTGGGCCAACTCAATATTGAACCCTACGGACTAAGACTGGGATGCAATTAAAGTTCATGTGCATGTAAAGGCAGGCGTCCCAATACTTTTGGTAATATTGTGCAGTGTTTCTCAACTCCATCTTCAAGGCACCCCAACAGGTCATGTTTTCAGGCTCTCCATTATTTTACACAGGTGATTTGATCAGTTTCACTGCCTTAGTAATTACCACAGCCGTTTCATCTGAGGGAAATCCTGAAAACATGACCTGCTGGGGCGCCTTAAGGACTGGAGTTGAGAAACACTGATATTGTGTATACGTCTATAGTCATCTTGGTGTGTTTTCTACTGTTTTCATTTCACATGTCAGACGGGGTTTGATAGCTGTCATGTTTTATGAGAGTTTATCAACTACACGGAGCCTACAGGCAATACTGACGATGAGCTCTTTGCTTGCTGTACTTTTTTCGGCACATCTTTCACAGTTCAGGATCTCTTATGCCGCGTACACATGATCGGATTTTCCGACAACAAATGTTGGACGTGAGCTTGTTGGCGGAAAGTCCGACCGTGTGTATGTTCCATCGAACATTTGTTGGCGGACTTTCCGCCAACAAATGTTGGCTAGCAGGTTCTCAAATTTTCCGCCAACAAATTTTTGTTGTCGGACTTTCCGATCGTGTGTACACAAGTCCGTCGCACAAAAGTCCACGCGTGCTCGGAATCAAGTACGAGCCGGAAGCGCTCGGTCTTGTAAAACTAGCGTTCGGAATGGAGAGATCACAATACTATTGAACTTCCTTTTTATCGGCTCGTCTTGTACGTCGCTACGTTCGTAATTGTTGGCCAACATTTGTGTGAATGTGTGTATGCAAGACAAGTTGGAGCCAACAACCTTCGAACAAAATTCCACCGTTTTGTTGTCGGAAAGTTCGATCATGTGTACGGGGCATTAAAACTGGCTTAGCAGGCCAGGCTAGACTCCCCTTCTCCTGGGCCAGCCCCTGCAGGATTCCTAGAGAAAACACGACTCACCTGCGGGCGATTTTAGGGTCCATCTTACTGAAGTACAAGTTTTGTGCCAACTGATACTGAATATTTACAGGAACGCGCAAAATCTCCTTCCCTTAAAAGGGTTAAGCGCAACCACCGCAGGGTCATAACAATGTCAGCCCCAGCCAATTCCACCTTTAATACACTTCCCGTTCCCTTGGGCTCTCCGCTAAAGCGGGAACCCACGTAGAATGCCGCTTTGCTCGCTGCTGCTAATTAGGGTGCTTATACTGCTCAATTCAATGTATCACTCACTTTATGGGAAGGCCGTAAAACGCGCACCATAAACGAGATGCAGAGGAAAGTCAAGGAATGTATTTTACTCCGAGGACACAATTTAAAATAAGATAAAAAAGGAGAACTATGGAGGAGAGAGAAGCGAAGACTTAACGGTAATTTGCATAGAAGTGCCGTGTAATTTGATATAATGTACTGTACATCAGACTAGCAGGCACTTAGATGGGCATAGACGGAGCAGAGAACATCTGACATCTGCTGTGTTTTATTTATCCTAATAGAAATGTTTCTCCAGTTCATCACATTAGCAGACATTCTCTCCACTAATGCTTTGAAAGCAAAATGTGCCCGTCGGTCTTCCCGTAGAGTTTATGGGATGCGAAGGAGGAGGAATTGGGAAAAGGAGAAGGTAAGTCGGTTCTTCAACCCAACCCATCTTCCCTGAGCACTTTCTTCAACTTTATTAAAATGGACCTACAGAGTTATAAACAGACAACATATCAACTTATAAAAAAAGAGAAGTAGAAAGTGGAACTCCAGGCAAAAATCATCTCCTGATCTTAAAGTGTTATTAAACCCAGTAAAATCAGTCTGTATATGCAGTAAAGCATGCTTGTTATACTCACTGTGGAACCTAAGGGGTTAATCCTCCGCATTGTGTAAAAAGGCTGTTTGATCCTGTCTTCTCTGATCATCAACTTCTTCAACTGTCCCCAATATATTTCCTGATAGTTACAGAGCTAGGGGACAAGCTGCACGTGCTCAGTTTGGTGTGTATTGCTACAGAACTTTTTTTTTTTTTTGTTCCTGGGGAAAGTGCATGTGATCAGCACAGGGCCAATCAGAACTGTTATAAACAAAGCCAAAGATTAATTCCAAGGAAAAAACCAAGCTTAACTTACCGACCAGCCCACAGACAACCAAGTAAACCTGTCTAATGCCGTGTACACACGAGCGGATTTCTCGTCGGACAAAGACATGACAGCTTTTCCGACGGGATTCTGCTCCAGTTTGCCTTGCATATACACACGGTCACGCAAAAGTTTGCTGAAATTAGGACCGTCAAGAACGTGGTGACGTGCAACACTACGACGAGCCGAGAAAATGAAGTTCAATGCTTCCGAGCATGCGTCGAATTGTTTCCGAGCAGGCGTAGGGATTTTGCGCGTCGGAATTGCCACAGGCGATCGCATTTTCGGATAGGAACTTTTCCTGACCGAAAAATTGAGAGCATGCTCTCAATCTTTTGCTAGCTGGAATTCCGCCAGCAAAAGACCGATGGAGCGTACACACAGTCGCATTTTCCGACGAAAAACTCTCATCGGTCTTTTGCGGGCCGAAATTCCAATCGTGTGTACGCGGTATAACAGTATGCGTTATGCCGTGTACACACGGTCGGACTTTTCAGTAACAAGTCAGACAGACAGACTTTTCGATGGACTTTTGGCGAACTTCCGACGGACTTTTTAACGAACGGACTTGCCTACACACGATCACACCAAAGTCCGACGGATTCGTACGTGATGACGTACACCGGACTAAAATAAGGAAGTTGATAGCCGGTAGCCAATAGCTGCCCTAGCGTCGGTCTTCGTCCATTGGACTAGCATACAGACGAGCGGATTTCTGGGTCCAGCGGAGTTACGACGTAAAGATTTGAAGCATGTTCCAAATCTAAAGTCCTTCAGATTTGCGACTGGAAAAGTCCGCTGAAGGTCCGGTGAAGCCCACACACGATCGGATTGTCCGCCAGATTTGGTCGCTCGGCGTCCGTCGGACCAGTCCGGTCGAAAAGTCCGACCGTGTGTACGCTGCATTAGGGGGCAAGTGGCGTACCCTTTTTGTATCACTGTTGTGTTTTATGGTCAGGCAATGCACTGACACCTTTGCTGCCATATTGTGCTCTATGCTGGGTGTTCAGTGTGCCCCTGTACCTTTAAGAAGGGGTGGCTCCCCTTCAGTCCACCTGCTCTCACCTATCCATCAGAATGCATGGTCCTCCACTGTGGGGACACTTATAAGTTAGTGTTAGGTACCACAGATATCAGGGTGCCTTGACGAGGCTCCGTGGCTTACGTATGCATTTGCAAACGTGTGCAGACTAAACCCCTGCTTTTAACACTTTTACTGTTAGACAGGTTTACTTGGTTGTCTGCGGGCTTGCCGGTAAGTTAAGCTCGGTTTTTTCCTTGGATTTAGACCTTGGCCTTGTTTATAACTGTTGTTAGCCTTCCAATGCTTCTTATTCCGCGTACACACGATCGGAAATTCGGCCCGCAAAAGACCTATGAGAGCTTTTGGTCGAAAAATGCGACCGTGTGTGTGCTCCATTGGACTTTTGCTGGTGGAATTCCCGTCAGCAAAAGATTGAGAGCAGGTTCTCAATTTTTTTCGGTCGGAAAAAGTTCCTATCCGAAAATGCGATGGTCTGTACAAATTCCGATGCGCCAAAATTCCTACGCATGCTCGGAAACAATTCGACGCATGCTCGGAAGCATTGAACTTCATTTTCTCGGCTTGTCGTAGTGTTGGACGTCGCCGCGTTCTTGGCGGTCGAAAGTTCAGAGAACTTTTGTGTGACCGTGTGTATGCAAGGCAAGCTTGAGCGGAATCCTGTCGGAAAAAAACACCCAAGTTTTTTCAGACGGAAAATCTGCTCGTGTGTACGCGGCATTGCTGTGATAGTCAGCTATAGATGGGGGCGTACCCTTTTTCCAATCAGCACTGTCCCAAGTCAGGGGTTCTGCATCCTCATAGGACAATCAGGGGAGAATAAAAACTCCTCCTACAAGCTTTAACCAGACACTGATAGAAGTCACAAGGCTGCTCTAACTGCTGATGGGAAAAGGTATTTGGCGGTTTATATTTACTAAAATAATTGCATTTCCATGTTCTGTGTACTGTGGGAGACCAGATATAGCAAATACAGGCTTCTGGGTTTAGTAACACTTTAATGTTATACTATTTAGAAATTTTCTACCTTACTCATAGGCCCCTTTCACACTTGTGCGACTTGTCCTGCGACATGGGACTGCAAAGTCACGTGACAAGTCTTACCCCATGATTTCCAATGAGTAACATTCATATCTGTGCGACTTCAAAGTAGTCCCTGTACTACTTTGGTCCGACTTTGATGCGAGTTGAGGTCCATAGACCTCAAGTTCACACAGGCCTTCCCTGAAATTGCGGCAAAATGGCGTCAAGTTTGCGGCAGTGTGAAAGGGGCCATAGATGAAGTATTCTCCATGTGCACCATTCAGCTCACTGAGTTCGTAGTAATGAGACTCACTTGACTGACGGGTGACTAGAAAAAAAAAGAAACGAGTCCCAAGACCTCAATCACATACAGAACTTTATTTATTAACTCAAAAGTTTTATCCTTTAGATTTAGCAGGAATTGTGATGTTGCGTTTGTGTCCGCTAATAAGGATTTTAGTGTATATTTTGTGAAAAGGAAATGCCGACACAGGGAAGAGTCAGAAAACTCACAAAAAACAAACAAACAGCTAAACGCAACATGAGTTTAAAAAAAATTTGCATAAAAACGCAGGTGATTCCGTATGAGTTTTCACATTTTTATTTGCCCAAGTATGAACCAGCCCTTAGCATTAAAGGGCTAGTATTATTAACAATCTTTTATTTTTTTCTTTAATATTAGGGGAAGCTCAGCTCCAAAAACACACAGCAAATTATTCTGGGCATCTGGTTAAGGAGGATAGCGAAAATTCAGCCCCACCATTTTCAAAAACTGAGACAAAATATTTAAGAGGGAAAAATCACTGACACTGAAATACAGAGACCTCATTGTCCAGTGGTGAGATGATTGGAGCTTTGTGACATGGTGCATTATCCTGCTGGAAGGAGCCATCAGAAGATGGGGACACTGTAGTCATAAAGGGATGGACATGGTCAGCAACAATACTCAGGTAGACCGCGGGGTTTAAACAATGCTCCAATGGTACTAAGAGGCCCAAAGTGTGCCAAGAAAATATCCCCCACACCATTACACCCCCAGCCTGAACCGGTGATACAAGGCAGGATGGATCCATGCTTTCATGTTGTTTACACCAAATTCTGACCCGACCATCTGAATGTTGTAGTTGAAATCGAGACTCATCAGACCAGACAACGTTTTTCCAATCTTCTATTGTCCAATTTTGCTGATCCTGTGTGAATTGTAGCCTCAGTTTCCTGTTCTTAGCTGACAGAAGTGGCACCCGGTGTGGTCTTCTGCTGCTGCAGCCCATCTGCTTCAAGGTTCGATGTGTTGTGCGCTCAGAGATGGTATTCTACATACCTTGGATGTAACGAGTGGTTATTTGACTAATGCCGCGTACACACAACTGGACTTTTCAACAGCAAAGGTCCGACGGAACGAATCTGCCGGACAATCCGATCGTGTGTGGGCTTCATCGGACCTTTGCTGTCAAAAAATCAGACGGACTTTAGATTTGAAACATGTGAGCTCCTTAGCTTCACACTAGACTGCCCGCGGAGCACACAGGAGAGGGGAGGGGGGAGAAGGGGGAGCCGTGAGATCAGCTGTGTGTCCTCTCTCATCCGTGCCAGAGAGGACCGACAAAGAGAACATTAATGCCGCCGCCGGTGTCTCTCTGTGCTATTGTTATATGACACACGATCTCCGCTCAGAGTGTGTGTGAAGAGCAACCCCGCTGGGCCCCCCCACAGTGGCGGAATGCCGGGCCCCCCTCGCAACTGCAACTGTTGCGACCCCGGTAATTCCGCCACTGGCACATGGATCAAACCCAGACAGGACCCTTTTTTTTGCGCAGCTTAGATTCACAACGCATTGATGTGAACGGCACTCATGGAAAACGTTGTTAATAAAATGACTTGCGAATTTGAGCGATCGCAACGGCTCAAATTCGCAATAGAATTCGCAGCAGTGTGAACTGGCCCTTATACATGAACCAATTTGCAATTTATATTTTGTGACCTTCTAACCTTTTTTAGGCTCAATGAATGACTCAAGGACTAAACCAAAAACTGCTTGACTGATACAGAGCTCTCTATTCTTTACCATTATTAATGTTAAGATCACCTAAATCCCCCAATGTATCCCCCTAAATCCCCCAATGTATCCCCCTAAATCCCCCAATCTATCCACCTAAAACCCCCGATGTATCCCCCTAAATCCCCCAATGTATCCCCCTAAATCCCCCGATGTATCCCCCTAAGTCACCCAATGTATCCCCCTAAATCCCCCAATGTATCCCCCTAAATCCCCCGATGTATCCCCCTAAGTCACCCAATGTATCCCCCTAAATCCCCCAATGTATCCCCCTAAATCCCCCGATGTATCCCCCTAAATCCCCTGATGCATCACGCTGTTGTTTGAAACCGGAGAACATTTTTGTTGCACTTGCACAGAAGGGTTTTCTATAAGGAACGGCTGGTAGATGTAAGCAAAAGCCATACAGATAATATGAAGGACAATAGATGCACATGTAAATACCTTAGAGCAATGTACACCAAAGCATCCAAGCATTTAAAGGAAATACATTAGTAATGATGGAAAAACAATGACATATGCTGGGGGAAAAAAAAAACGGGATAAAAGAGAGAATTACGAGGAAGGGAAAAGAAGGCAATAGGAAACAAAAAGAAGGGGAAGAGAATGATAGCCTATAGTCAAGACCCTCCAGAATTGACTACGTATAGAAAGCAAAGCTTCTCATGCAAATTAGGCTTTACAGTGAATATATTGTGACAAAAGAAGTCAGAATACTCTCAAAGGCGACGGTGTTTTGATGCATAATATATATGAAGTGTTTTCCAGTAGACTTGTCAGAGCTGTAGATTCCTAACAACTCCGTGTTAAACATCAGGCGGATGTAAGGAAGACCGTGTTGGTTTGGTGTTTGTAGACCATAATAATCCAACTGCAACACACGGCGGGAGGACTCTACTGGCAGGTCTGAGTTGGCGATTGGAGCGGTGGCACCAGAACATCTCTACTTGCGAGAGGGAATTGTCGCCTTCTCAGATTTAGCCTGTGCAACTTTGCAGCTTGACGTTGGGGACTCCTTCTGTTAAGGTTTGTGGGCTCCAGCCACTCGAATGACTGAGCCGCGATGACGTCATTTCCGCACATGCGCACTGTAGACACGACCGCGGCACAGTGATTTGAAGGGATGACGCGAGTATGCCGCGTCTTCAGTGCGAATGCGCCGGCGACGTCACTGGCCGCTGCTCACTGGAATATCTCCTAAACGGCGCACATTTAGGAGATATTCGTTTTACCTAAAAGTAAGCCTTATTATAAGCTTACCCGTAGGTAGAAGTTGCAGAAACAAGTTTACGAACGTGCCGGCAGGATGGGAGATGCCGCTTCTAGTGCGTTTTTACTTTTGATGCCGTTTTCATATTGCCTAATTGTAAGTGTTTTTTTTGGGTTTTTTTGATAAAAGTAAATCTGGCTTTACTGCGCTATGAGTTTTTCCTTGCTTGTCTTCCATATGTGATCTCATGGAGAGCGATCTTATGATGATATAAGAGCCGTCTTTCAAATAACTCGCATTCTCCTGAAGAAGCAGATTGCTATGATTTGGTTTTCTATAGGAGCTTCTCATCTAGAAATGGATTTCATGCTCTATTGATCCCAGCAATTCGGGATCATCCCTGTTTGGTAAGCGCCCATCTTTTTTTTTTTTTTTTTTTTGAAGGAGCACTTTAGAACTTTTTAAGGACTTTTTTCAGCACTGAGCACCTACTGTATATATCACCAGTAAGGATGAGCTCTGGCGTGTTCGCACAGCCCACGTGCAGAGCCCGCCAGGAAGTCGGCACGGCGCTGCGCTAATCACAGGCAGTGAGACATTGTCCCGATGTGCGGCTGCAGAGATCGGGAAATGTCTCACTGCCTGTGATTAGCGCAGAGCCGACTTCCTGGCGGGCTCTGCACGTGGGCTGTGCGAACACGCCGGAGCTCATCCTTAATCACCAGTATTCATACAAAGATCCTTTGACTTAAGAGACTATTTATTATTTTTTTGGGGGGGATTATTGACATCAATTGAATTTATTTGTATATTTTTAATCTATTTATTGCTTGATTTTCACCACTGCTTGGTTGCACAATGTCTTGCTTTGTGGTTAATATACCGCTTAACCACTTCAGCCCCGGAAGATTTGGCTGCTGAATGACCGGGCCATTTTTTTGCGATTCGACACTGCGCCGCTTTAAATGACAATTGCGCGGTCGTGCGACATTGTACCCAAACAAAATTGACGTCCTTTTATTCCCACAAATATAGCTTCCTTTTGGTGGTATTTGATCGCCTCTGCGTTTTTTGTTTTTTTTTGTGTTATAAACAAAAAAAAGAGCGACAATTTTGAAAAAAATATTTTATTTGAAGTGCGACAGTGCTGAAAGCTGAAAATTGGCCTGGGCAGGAAGGGGGTAAAAGTACCCAGTAGGCAAGTGGATAATTTGCACATCTTTTGCACTCATAGAATAATTCAGCTTAGGATTGATTTGATTATTCATTAAAACGATTTAAAAGGGACAGCGCACTATTTTTTGTTTAAGAAAAGCTTACTACCGCTTTACTTTCTTGGTAAAAAAAGAACGGCAATAAAAAGTAAAAATTTTAGAGCCACCTAAAGTTAATCCAGTCTCTGGCCGTCTTGATGCACCAAAGCTCCTTCTTTTTGCTGCATTAAAATGCATATCAAGTAGAAATTGCATTCTTTCCATAGATGTGAACCTATGTGGCTGGTTCCATAGGTGTCAGATCCCTGTTAGAATCCCCCTTACATCTGGGTCCCCATTAGAGCCCCCCTCACATTAGGGTCCCCATTAGAGCCCCCCTCACATCAGGGTCCCCATTAGAGCCCCCCTCACATCAGGGTCCCCATTAGAGCCCCCCTCACATCAGGGTCCCCATTAGAGCCCCCCTCACATCAGGGTCTCCATTAGAGCCCCCCTCACATCAGGGTCCCCATTAGAGCCCCCTTACATCAGGGTCCCCATTAGAGCCCCCCTTACATCAGGATCCCTATTGAAGCCCTCACTTACTTGAGTGTAGACTTTAGAAGCCCCCTCTTCCATCAGGGTCCCTATAAGAGTCCCAACTAACATCAGGACCCCCATCAGGAGTTCCCCTTACCTTAGGAGTCCCCCTTCCACCGGGGTCCCAATCAGAGTCCCCCCCCCTTACATCAGAAGCAGAGACCACAGGCAGTCTTTGCTGACCAGAAAGTGGATGTAAACCCATACCCAGAAATGTGAACAGCCTCAGACGATACACAGAGATGAAACAAATCCTCCTACATAAATGTTACTTGTTTATCTGCAGTCTTCTCCTCTCCACACACCTACGAAAGGGCAGATTGTGTTTTGAAAATTTTTCTTCATCTGTCAGAAGCACAAAACAGGGGGAGGGGGCGGAGAGACTGCAGTTGCAGTGTGTGAGAGCTTATTGGAGGAAAGGAACCCCCCCCCCCCCTTCACAATAGACAAGCTCCGGTCTGAGCTCTTCCCCCCCTTTCCTCCCTTCTGACACAAATTTATCTCTGGTGTCTGGAAAACGTCAGAGGAACGAAGCACTAGAGAGAAACTACATTAAGGCTCCATTCACATCTCAGCATTTTGAATTGTGGACAGATTTGCCGCAATTCGCAACTTTTTTTTGGGGGTCACTAGCTTCACGCGATGCGGGTTTGCCGCAATTGCAGCGTGATTTATTGCGCCACAGTCGCGATTTTAGGTACCATTCAAATGCGCTTTCTGCAATTTGTCATTCACACTGCGGTGCTTTTAAATCAAGGGCAAAATCGTGGCAAATCTGCCCGCAATTCAAAATCACAGAGATGTAAATGGAGAGAGAGAGAGAGAGAGAGAGAGATGTAAACACTATAGATATATGTGCTTTGCTCAGATTCCATGACTGAGGTTTACCTTCAGTCAGTGAGCGTACATTGAGGATATGCCACTGACCCTAGCTGCGGGCTGGATAAAATCTTGCAGCAGACCAGATGTGGCCCACAGGCCGTAGTTTTGGAGACCCCTGCACTATACAATCACAGGCTGGGGGAGAGACAAGTCCTGCAAGTGAGAAAAAATCAGGTCTCCTCTCCTATCAGATAGGAGTGTGCTGTGTAGCAGAGATGTGAATAAAAATCAATGATTTAAAAAAAAAATCTGATTAAAATCTGATTTTTTAGGATTTTTATCAAATTTATTTTATTAAAATGCTTTTGGAGCAAAAATCTACCTAAAGATAGTTTTCCATTTAAGATACATTAAACATTTAGTTTATTCAGCATGAAATGGAGCTTAGTTTTATACCATGAGGCCGTATATATTCTGCAACATTTACATTTCTGTTAAACTCGTTCAATGAATCCAAGCTCTGCAAGCTGAGAGAACATGCACTGCATTGATGCATTCACATAAATTCACAGTAACCATGAGATAAAACATAGTTCGGGAATATTCCTTTATCCCATTGTTTTGCTGCAAATCTATGTACACTACAAACTGTATGATTGAATTGGTTCTGATATCGCTGTTTTACTAATCTGACAGCTTATTATTATTATAGATACTAAACCTTCATTTTGTTTGCAAATATTAAAGATTCTAACTACCAGCGAGAATGGGTCCTTACATTTAAAGAGCACCTGTCATTATGTTAAGATCCATCATGGCAGCGCCTGTTAGCGGCATCCACTCACCTGCTGCTGCCACGTCCCTCACCTTGTTGTGTCACTGCCCAATCACCAGCCGTCCCATTAAAGTGAATAGGACTGTCGGTGAGACACCAGCGGGTCAGAGGAGGAGGAGCCGCTGCAGGACAGAGATGACAGTTGCTCTTTAACCACTTGCCGGCCGCTGCACGCCGATATACGTCGGCACAATGGCAGCTGTGGACAAATGGGCGTACCTGTATGTCCCCTTTAATTGGTGGGGCTAGCGGGCGCGCCCACCGCGCACAGTGTGACCGTGCCCGCGGGACCCACAGACTCGTTGTCCGTTGGTCTCCCGGCGAACGTGTAACAGAGCCACAGAACGGGGAGATGTCTATGTAAACAAGGCATTTCCCCGTTCTGCCTTGTGACATGACATGTCATTGGGAGCAGTGATCGCTTTCATGTCCTGGGTAGCCAATCTCTCCCACAGTTAGAATCACATCCTAGGACACATCTAACCCCTTGATCGCCCCATAGTGTTTAACCCCTTCCCTGCCCGTTTCATTTACACAGTAATCAGTGCGTTTTTATAGCTCTGATCGCTGTATAAATGACAATGGTCCCAAAATAGTGTCAAAAGTGTCCGATGTGTCCGTCGTAATGTTGCAGTCACGATAAAAATTGCAGATCGCCGCCATTACTAATATATACCAATAAAAAAATTTATAATAAAAATGCCATAAAACTATCCCCTATTTTGTAGACGCTAGAACTTTTGCGCAAACCACTCAATATACGCTTATTGCGTTTTTTGTTTACCAAAAATATGTAGAAGAATACATATCGGCCTAAACTGAGGAAACTATTTGTTTTTTTTGATAAAAAAAAAATGTGGGATATTTATTATAGCAAAAAGTTAAAGATATTGGGGGTTATTTACGAAAGGCAAATCCACTTTGCACTTGGAAGTGCAGTCGCTGTAAATCTAAGGGGGTAGATCCGAAATGAGGGGAAGCTCTGCTGATTTTATCATCCAATCATGTGCAAGCTAAAATGCTGTTTTTTATTTTCCTTGCATGCCCCCCTCGGATCTACAGCGACTTTACTTCCAACTGCACTTCCAGTGCAAAGTGGATTTTCCTTTAGTAAATAACCCCCCATTATGTTTTTTGTTTTTTTTTTTCAAAATTGTCGCTCTTCTTTTGTTTATAGCGCAAAAAATAAAAACCACAGTGGTGATCAAATACCACCAAAACACCACGAAAAAAAAAAGAACGTCAATTTTGTTTGGGTGCAACGTCGCAGGACCGCGCAATTGTCAGTTAAAGCGACGCAGTGCCGAGTCGTCAAAAGTGCTCTGGTCAGGAAGGGGGGTAAAATCTTCCGGTTAAAAATTATGATTTAAATTGAGTTGATTTAAATCAAGCATTCTTACTAGTGATTGAAATCAAATCCACCCTGATTTTAATCACTTGTTTTGCTTTACCTATGTTCCCTCCTTCAGAAGAATGAGGGGTCCTTAGCACTGTGCCTACAAGAGCCCAATAGTAAGTCTAGTTCTGGCAGTGAGAAACCCGTTTAAAAAGCGCCGGGATGTGTAATCCTGATTCTGCAGACAGAATGTGTATCTGCAACTATAATGTAATATGCGCAGCCACTTTGCATGCGAACGGGATAATTCTTCAGAGGGTCTGGGGAGCACCACATGTATTTTCAATTAAGCGTTTTTCGATGACCATGAGGCAAATCTCCGTGCGACCCTCCTCTCGCAGGATAATGATATCTCTACAGGAGGGAAAGGAATGGGAAGCCTAATTTCTCCCAGCTTCAGAGACAGGGGATCGCATTATCATATCATTCCATCCCAAGGACAGCAGCTGCATGATTAAAGCAAAACACTCATCAATTTCCAGGCAGTCATTTCTGGGCTGTTGTTAAATCTGTATTATTAGAGGAAGGCTTTCATTTTTACTTGCTGCGTCACATTTACTAAAAACTGTGTTTCATATACAGATTTGTAGTCGATAGCGGGTGTCTATGTCTGCACCTAAAGCATTTGTTACCCCATCCCTTTTATATTCCTGATATGTGCCTGCTGTACCACGTACTTGTATGAGAAAGAATCCTGTTCTCTTTGTATTGCTTCCTTTGTGTGAAATCCCCGGTGTTCCTGCCAGTCCCTCTGCTTTCCTATTAAAAACTGACCACACCAAGCATGAAAACACACACTGTGGTCAGTTCTCTAGCTATGCTGGGAACTCAGTGTACGCTCCAATGATTGGATTTGCCCTGACACGCCCCCCCGGCTGCACAGCCATTCAGTGGGAAGCTCAGTGTGCTGCTGTTTCTCCTCCCCCTAGCTCTTATGTAGCTGAGAACAGAGGGAATGTGATCACTTATAAAAAAGGTATTTAAAATGTTTTTTTTTTTTATATCTATACAAAAATGTTTTGCCTTTTCAATTCAATTTTAAACTTAATGGGTTGTTTTACAGGGTGATCGTTTAAAGTAATTGTAACATGTTTCACTCTTCAAATGGAGCTTCATCAGAGGTGAGAAAGTCAAAGAAAATGAAGAAAATGAGCAACCAAGAATAGCTGACTATTACACGGGGGGTTGATTTACTAAAACCGGAGAGTGCAAAATCTGGTGCAACTCTGCAAAGAAACCCATCAGCTTCCAGATGTTATTGTCAAAGCTTAATTGAACAAGCTGAAGTTGGAAGATGATTGGCTACCATGTACTACATTTTGCACTCTCCAGTTTTAGTAAATCAACCCCATGGTGACGTGTTTTTTTTCCCACCATACATGTTAGAGCTGCACGAATAATCGTAAAAAAAAAAAAAATGCGATCTCGATTCAACCCCCCCTCACGATCTCTATGCAGCATTTACACGATTCATTTATGTAAGTGCAGAGAAGTTCACTCAGCGCTGTCAAAAAAAAAAAAAAGTCGGCAAATGTTTATCAACATTGTCAGCACTGGGAGAGAACTATAAACAAAGTATCTTTTAGTTCTTTTACTTTTTTACAAAACACACAGACTGGGGCACATCAGTTAGGGTCGGTTCACACTAGGACGACTTGGGATCCGACTTGTAAGCCCTCAAGTCGCCCCAAGTCACCCCAAGAAGAGATTTGCATTACAGTGAATAAGAGCGTCTTAATTTACACTATTGAAGTCGCTCCGACTTCAGAAAAGGTTCCTGTACTACTTCGATCCGACTTCTAGGCGACCTGTACTCATAGAAATCAATGGAAGTCGCCTCCAAGTCGGATCTCCATCTAAAGCGACTTCACAGGAAGTAGTAAAAAAAAAAAGTCACCACTACACATGCTTCCCCCTCCCTCCCTCCCTCCCTTCCTCCTGAGCTCTGATTGGCCACAGGCAAATTCTGGGGGCGACTTGAAGTCGTGTTATAAGTCGCTCAAAGTCGCGTTGCAAAGTCGTGTCAAAGTCGCGTTGCCCCTGTGTGAATCGAGGCTTAATGTAACAGAGGGGATTGTAGCAGGAAGACTCAGTGGCGTAACAACCACCTTAGGTTTGGGTGATTTTATTTTGGGAGCACCTTCTGACTTTATTTTCATGTAGGTTGACATGATTCAATCTTTTTCCTGATACGTCCGCCCTTTTCATTTTTGTGGAGTGAGATGTGCCTTGTGTCAATGCATGTTTGATTATTAGAAAAGCCTTTTTGTGGATATGGTGATATATGGGGTGCGTCCATTAGTGGTGGTTTGTGCCCACATGGATGAGTGTACCTGTATTACATATCTGACAGATAGATATTTTCATAGGGCAGAAAACAGATCGCCCATATCTTCAGTAAGATAGTATTTACTAGTATACTTTCTATTTTTCTTGCTCATCTCATTTTTATATGTGGCTAATAGATGGAAGGAGAGACAGAAGTACCCCCATCTCTTTATACCGGCCAGTGCTGGTGAGTAGATCTTGAGTTTACTTATCCCCTCAATAGCCTGGAGCCTTGTAAGAGGACATAATAACCCTCATATTGTCTATATGTGTTTATCAAGAGAAGTCTCACTAATTAGGGCTTCTTCACGTTTGACTAAATTTCTGACGCTCGACAAACACTTCTCTAGCGATTGTATGGCGTTAGTATGAGCGTCAGACAAGCATCAATGAGCTGTAGAATGGGGCGTTTTACAAGCATTAAAAACGCTCCCTAAACGCCCTATGCGCGGTTTCGTAGCGTTTGATGAGCGTTAAAACTGCTCCACAATGCAAAGTGAAAAAAATAAACAAATTTTAAAGCACCACAACCGCATAAAAACCGCGCCGAAAATGCCTGTCAGAGCGTTTGCGGAGCGTTACCATAGACTTGAATGGAAGGCGTTGAAAGGCTTAAAGTAGTTGTAAACCCTAGGACAAAAAAAAACAAAAACCTGCAAGACAAAGGCATAATGAGCTAGTATGCATAGCATACTAGCTCATTATGAATTACTTACCTGAGATTAAAGTCCCTGCAGCCGTCCTCGTACACCACTCCGATGACCAAAATCGCTCTCGGAGTTACTTCCGGGTATCGCGGGCTCCAGCGCTGTGATTGGCCCGGAGCCACGATGACGTCACTCCCGCGCATGAGCCCAGAGCCACCTGTGACGGCACACTCAACGGCACGATGACGTCGGCACATGCAAATAAAGAGGGTATCTCCTAAACCATTCAGGTTTAGGAGATATCCACGGGTAGCAAAAAGTGTGTTGTAAGGGTTTAGAAAGAAAGGCTTCCTGACTCGACATGAGGCTTCAATTTCGAAGCAACGCTAACGCTTATGCCCCGTACACATGGTCGGATTTTCCGATGGAAAATGTCCGATCGGAGCGTGTTGTCGGAAATTCCGACCTTGTGTGGGCTCCATCGGAGATTTTCCATCGGATTTTCCGACACACAAAGTTGGAGAGCAGGGGATAAAATTTTCCGACAACAAAATCCGTTGTCGGAAATTCCGATCGTGTGTACACAAATCTGACGGACAAAGTGCCACACATGCTCAGAATAAATAAAGAGATTAAAGCTATTGGCCACTGCCCTGTTTATAGTCCCGACGTACGTGTTTTACGTCACCGCGTTCAGAACGATCGGATTTTCCGACAACTTTGTGTGACCGTGTGTATGCAAGACAAGTTTGAGCCAACATCCGTCGGAAAAAATCCTAGGATTTTGTTGTCGGAATGTCCGAACAAAGTCCGACCGTGTGTACGGGGCATTAGTGTGAACAGCACAATGCGTTGTCTATTATATCTTGTGCAAAGGCGTTTGAGGGGCGTTTTTAACACCTGTCATACGCCTGCTCTTAATGCCAGTGTGAACTCAGCCTTAAACAGGAGTTTCAGGCTCCTTCAGAAAATATTAAAAGTCATCAGCTACAAATAGTGTAGCTGCTGACTTTCAATGTTAGGACACTTACCTGTTCAGGAATCCAGCGGTGTCCTCGCCTGAGCCGATGTCTCAATCGGCCATCGGGTGCTGCCCCCGGCATCTCCACTAAGGGAAACCATTCCCTACAGCGCTCTGTGGATGGGTTGACTGCAGGGGAAGGAGGAGGGGGGCTGAACTTCAGGCTGAGTTTGCCGTGGCAAACTCAGGAAAGTGGGAGCAGGTACCTGTCAAAACCAGGTACCCGCTCCCCCCAAAAGGTGCCAAATGTGGCAGCGGGGGGGGGGGAGGCAGACAAGCGGAGCTTCCATTTTTGGGTGGAGCTCCGCTTTAACTTGGTAGATGTATATATTACCACATAGAGGTAGAACTTTGCTTCATATATAGAGGCATTGACCTCACCATATAGGGATACCTGTTATGGTCATTTACATACCTTTTATGGTTTATAATAAAGCTTACGTTTTAGATAAGCGGCCTTTGGGTGCACAGAGAAGTGCACCCTCGTCTAGCTCTAGTTCAAATACGTACTTTAGAAGCAACTTGTCCAATCTCAATATCTTCCCATCTCCTTTCCTTATGCAACACTAAGCGTCAGTAATGGCGATAATGGCTCGCTCCATCCACAGATAGGAAATGAGCAAATGGCTTCATATATTGTAATCCAAATACATTAAAAGCCCCCAATTGCAGGATGGATCAACTTCCTAAAGAGGAAACGGCTTTCCTCTATTCCGCCAGTTAAATGCACATCTTCTATGTGTACAAAAGTTTATGATTACCATATTTACAACTGAGGAGTACCTTTTCTTTGCAATGAAAGCAGAATGAATATAGAAGAAGGTTTTGCCTGAAGAATGAAATATGGAAATAAAAATAATTCTTATACTAGATGCTTTTTTTTTTTTTTTATAAGTAGTTTAGTCTTCTGTATAAGATGAAAGGTGATTGTAAACCTTTGAAATGAATAATGAACAGAGCATTTCTCTGTATAGTGTGTACTTGCCTCAATCCAAAACACCTAGCATGATTTCTGTATGCTCTACCATTCCTCTGCTGTCTGCATGACTCCTCTGACAGTCTATGCCAACACTACAGAGTCCTGGGGGATGCCCCGTCCCCCCTCTAGCACACAACAGGTGACTGACAACTTCAGCAGTGCATGTTTCACTTTGTGTATGTGTGTGGGGGTCTATTGCCTCCACTCAGGTCTCAGATTACACTTAGCTCCCTTCTCCATGCTGTGCAGAGTGTGACCTCTGATCTCCCCCCCTCCCTCTCTGCTAGAGCTGAGAAACCTTTGATCTGTGGGTTTTAGGAGGCTGTTGAGAAGAGAGGCTGCAGACAGACAGGTTCAACTTATGTAGGAGGATTTGTTTAAATCTCTGTGTATCATCTGAGGATTTTTACAACCACGTTAGCCACCTGCCGACCGTATAACTTACATATACCACGGCAAGGTGGCACTGCTGCTCCAGATCATGTACCTAGTACTAGATGAGGGGGGGGGGGTAAATCTTTCGGAGGTCAAGTGGTTAAAGCAGAACTTTGGCCAAACTGCTAAATACACATATTAGAATTCTTTTATATACATAAATATTTGTGATTCTTTTCAATGATGTTCGTGATTCCCACACCCCCTTCAACACTGAACAGCCAGCAGGGTTGTCAGCATGCAACACTTTGCATGCTGACAACGCTAATTCCGCGTACACACGAGCGGACTTTCCGTCAGAAAAAACTTGGATGGTTTTTCCGACCGAATTCCGCTCAAGCTTGGCTTGCATACACACGAGTCACACAAAAGTTCTCTGAACCTTCGACCGTCAAGAACGCGGTGACGTACAACACTACGACGAACCGAGAAAATGAAGATCAATGCTTCCGAGCATGCGTCAAATTGTTTCCGAGCATGTGTGATTTTTTTTGCGTGTCGGAATTGCATACAGACGATCGCATTTTCGGATAGGAACTTTTTCCAACCGAAAAATTGAGAACCTGCTCTCAATCTTGTGCTGGCTGGAATTCCGCAAAAGTCCGATGGAGCATACACACGGTCGCATATTCCAGCCAAAAGCTCTTGTTGGAGTTTTGCTGGCGGCAATTCCGATCGTGTGTACGCGGCGTAAGCCACTGCTTCATACTTAGCCTGTCGCCCGGCTTCAGGTGGCTCACATGGCAGGCCGACAATGCTGCTGCTAATCGCAAAGCAGTGGTTTAGTGTTGCCAGCCTGCAACAGAAAGTGCTGTTACTGTTGTTGGGATGGGGGGTGGTGGGGGGGTGGGGTGGGCAGCAGGTTTCAACCCTACACAAAATGCCTAAACTCTGCTATGAGATCATAGTGCTGGTCCTCTAAGCATGTTTGCAGTGTTCGGCTCTCTATAGACTTTTGGTTGTGCAGGTCTGGTTTGATTGTCTTCTGGGCAAGAGCACTGCAAAGTGTGGTTGATATAACCAGACCTTTCTATGGAGAGGGGGAGGCATACCATTTACTTACAGTAGGATCATGCTGCTGGACCAGCAGGCCCCTTTTTCTGCACACTTCTCTATAATTTTCTGCCATTACGTGCGCTCAGTCCTGTTTGCCCGGGGCTAAAATCTTGGGCAATGATCCAAAACAGAATTTAAAGGGCAATAACAGTCAACACATGAAACCAGTGACCTGCTTATATGATCAAGTTATAACGTAACCGTTCTAAAATAAGAGAAACCCACTAGACCTGAAATCTCTGTAATCCACTGCAGCCAGATGCCACCGAGCTCCTTACACGTGGGTTGGGTGTGTCTGCTTCCTGAAGCCCGTGCTCTGCAGTTTGTTTTGTATAACATCTACTGAATTCAAACCTGTAAGGTGGGTATGAATCTGCTTGGTGACTGAAAGAAACTTTTTTTTTTTTTAAATTACATTTAGGATTTCCAAATGAGAGGGGTAGCAAGGTGCCTGTAGTGGGTATATTTGGGAAACACAAAAAGAAAAAGGGGTGCATATGCCAGGCCAGGGATAAACTGGTGCTCTACAGCGAGGGTCCCCAAACTTTCTAAACAAAGGGCCAATTCACTATCCTTCAGACTTTAGGGGGGCCGGACTAGGGCCAGTGGGACAAAAAAAAAATGTACAGGCAACCAGTAGGTGTAAACAATGCCCTGTCTGGTGTCAGATGGAGGAATAGTGTCCCATTGTTGGTATCAATTGAAGGAATTGTGCCCCGTTGTTGGTGTCAGTGGGAAGAATAGGGCCCCATTGTTTGTGTCAGTGGGAGGAATAGTGTCCCATTGTTGGTGTCAGTGGGAGGAATAGTGGCCCATCATTGGTATCAATGGAAGGAATTGTGCGCTATTATTGGTGCCAGTGGGAGGAATCATGCCCTATTGGTTTAATTGGCAGAATTGTGCCCTTTCGTTGGTGTCAGTGGGAGCATAAGTGCCCCATTATTGGTTTCAGTGGGAGAAATAGTGCCCCATTGTTGGTTTCAGTGGGAGAAAT
The DNA here is from genome assembly GCA_037952925.1 of Lithobates clamitans. NCBI lineage: Eukaryota > Metazoa > Chordata > Amphibia > Anura > Ranidae > Lithobates > Lithobates clamitans. The sequence continues at coordinate 744,422 of JBBGZY010000572.1, read as the reverse complement.
AGTGCTCCATCATTGGTGTCAGTGGGAGGAATAGTGGCCAATCATTGGTGTCAATGGCAGGAACAGTGCCCCATCATTGGTGTAAGTAGGAGGAATATTGCCCCATTATTGATTTCAGTGGGAGGAATAGTGCCACATTGTTGGTGTCATTGGAAGGAGGAATTGTGCCCTTTTGCTAGCGTCAGTGGGTGGATTTGTTGCCCCATTGTGTGTGTGTATAGCTTTTTACAACAACAATGGGGCTCTATTCCTGCCAATGACACCAACAGTAGGGTAGTATTCCTATAATTCCTATAATTATTATAGAAAGTGTATAGCAGCCTATAGGCTGCTGTTTGGAGACCAAAATGCTTGAATGAAAAAACTGAAGCCCTGAGCCATCACGGGCCCATTCATACCTAAACGCTATGCACTGCAGCACACACAATTTTGTGTAAACCCCCCCCCCCCCCTATTGTATTTAGACAAGTAAATTCTGTATCTATTGGCATAGTGCCCCATTGTTGGCGTCACTGACTGGACTTATGCCCCATTGTTGGTGTCAGTGGATGGAATAATGCTCCAAGGGCCAGATAAAGACATGCAAAGAGCCACAGTTTGGGGACCACTGCTCCACAGCAAGGGTCTCCAAATTTTCTAAACAAACGGCCAATTATCCTTCAGACTTTAGGGGGTGGAGAAAATGCCCCAGAGTCAATGGGAGGAAAAACATTTACATTGCCTATGGTCATTAGAAGAAGGAGTAGTGGCACCTTTTTGGTAGTAGTGGGAGGAATATTATCCCATTGTTGTTTTCAGTGGAAGGAATAGTTCCCAATTGTTTATCTTGGTGGGAGAAAGGTGCCTCATCGATGGTGCCAGTGGGAGGAATACTACCCTACTGGTGGTATTAGTGGAAGAAATAATGCTCCATTGCTGGTATCAGTGGGAGGAATACTACCCTACTGTTGGTGTCATTGGCAGGAATAGAGCCCCATTGTTGTTGTCAGTAAAAAAAAAAAAAAAAAGGACAATTGTTTATATCAGTAGGAGGAATTGTCCCCCATCATTTTTGTCAGTGGAAGGAATTAATGCTCCATCACTGGGGTCAGTGGAAGGAATATTGCTCCATTGTTGGTGTCAGTGAGAGGAATAGTGCCTCATATCAGGAGTTAGGAAAAGTGTCCCAAGGGTCAGATAAAGGGAAGTAATGGGCTGCATCTGGCCCATAGGCTGCTGTTTGGAGACCAAAATGCTTGAATGAAAAAACTGAAGCCCTGAGCCATCACGGGCCCATTCATACCTAAACGCAATGCACTGCAGCACACACACTTTTGTGTAACCGCCCCCACCCCTATTGTATTTAGACAAGTAAATTCTGTATCTATTGGCATAGGCGTGCGCACAGGGTGTGCCGGGTGTGCCCAGGCACACCCTAATCACCCCGTGCACATTAGTGTTATCGCTCTGTGTAGCAGCAGAAATAGGGGAAAGATCTCCCTCTTACCGGCTCTGCCATAAGAGAAGTGTTTATGCTCTTCTCTTTCACTGTCCTGGCAGGGAGATCAATGTGCCGGGGTCATATATGTAAACACACACACACGTGTGTTTGAGCTTAAGGGTGCACACCCTAACGCAATAGGCTGCGCACACCTATGTCTATTGGTCTAGTTTGGTCTTTGCGGTTCTGCCGCCCTGGGACTGTGTATGCCTTATTTGACGATGGACTGCAGCAGGAAATACTGCAATATTTTACCATTCTAAGTGCAGCTCTGTAGAATTTCAAAAGACAGAAGAGAGGAAGAGGCATCTCTAAATTCCAGGATCCACACGGAGGAGAAAGCGGGTGGAGCCAAGCCAGCTGCATGCGAGTGATGATAAGCAGGACGCTGTACCGCGGCCAGAATCAACTGTCTAAAAAAAGTAATTGTGTTTTGAGAGCAGTTATCAAAAACAGGAGGCAAGACAGCCACTCAGCCCCCACTCCTTCCATCATCTGCAAAGCAGAAGAAGGGTTTAGAGACAAGCGATATTCATGTACATCATAAAGGATTCTGCAAGTGTGGCGTGTTTTCTGTATTTTTTTTAAAAACTGGTTTTTAAGCTGATAGAAAAGACGCAAAATCAAGGCAGTTCTGTATTTATATACACTGTTAAATATATTTTTGAATGTAAGCAGCTGAATCGCAATCCTGTCAGGATCCAGATTTGAACCCGGGACCTTCTGTGGCTGTGGCCCTTCTTGCGGTGCCACCTGAAATGCGGGACAGCTCCCTGTCTGGTCCTGTGGACATGTCTGCTTAATACCTTGTTTCTGTTAACCACTTAAGGACCCGAGCCTCTTTTTGGGATTTGTTGTTTACAAGTTAAAAAACATTTTTTTTTTGCTAGAAAATTACTTAAAACCCCCAAACATTATATATTTTTTTTCTAACACCCTAGAGAATAAAACGGCGGTCGTTGCAATACTTTGTCACACCGTATTCGAGCAGCGGTCTTTTGGGAAAAAATACACTATTTTGAATTAAAAAATAAGACAACAGTAAAGTTAGCCCAATTTTTTTTTATATTGTGAAAGATATTGTTACGCCGAGTAAATTGATACCCAACGTGTCACGCTTCAAAATTGCGCCCGCTCGTGGAATGGCGACAAACATTTACCCTTAAAAATTTGCATGGGCTACGTTTAAAAAATTCTACAGGTTGCATGTTTTGAGTTACAGAGGAGGTCTGGGCTAGAATTATTGCTATCGCTCTACCGATCGCGGCGATACCTCACATGTGTGGTTTAAACACCGTTTTCCTATGCGGGCGCTACTCACGTATGTATTCGCTTCTGCACGCGAGCTCGGCGGGAAGGGGCGCGTTTACATTTGTTCTTTTTCCCCACAAATAGAGTGCTTTTTTTGGTGGTATTTGACCACCTCTGCGGTTTTTATTTTTTAAGTAATATTTATAAGAACGACGGACAATTTTGAAAAAAAATATATATTTTTTTTTACTTTCTGCAATAAAACATATCCAATAAATGAATTGAAAAAAATCTAATTTCTTCATAAATTTAGGCCAATATGTATTCTATGTTTTTGATAAATAAAAAAAAAAAAAAAAAAATCACAATAAACACATATTGATTGGTTTGTGCAACTGTTGTGCACACGGTTGGACTTTCCGACAACAAATGTTGGATGTGAGCTTGTTGTCGGAAATTTCGATCGTGTGTACACAATTCCGACGCACAAAATTCCACGCATGCTCGAAATCAAGCAGAAGAGCCGCCCTAGCTATTGAACCTAATTTTTCTCGGCTCGTCTTATGTGTTGTACGTCACAGCGTTCTTGGCGATCGGAATTTCCGACAACATTTGTGTGACCGTGTGTATGCAAGACAAGTTTGAGCCAACGTCCGTCGGAAAAAAATCCACGGTTTTGTTGTCGGAATGTGCGATCGTGTGTACGCGACATTATAGTGTCTACAAACTATGGGATGTTTTTATTTATTTATTTTACTAGTGATTGTGGCGATCAGGGACATTGTGGCGGTCACTCTGACACAAACTGACACTTTTTGGGGACCAGTGACACTAATACAGTGATCAGTGCTACAAAATATGCACTGTCACTGTACTAATGAAACTGGCTGGGAAGGGGTCATTAGGGGTGATCAAAGGGTTAACTGTGTTTCTAGCCTGTGCGCTTCGGGAGGTGCTTTAACTAGGGGAAGACATGGATCCATGTCCCTGCTTTGCAGAGACACAGGATCCATGCCTTCCCTCCTGTCAGAACAGCAATGTGCCTTGTTTACCGCCATTTTGCCTCTGTGCTGGATGATTGGCGGGTACTGGCAGACATGGGGGGCGATCATCGGGTTAACTGTATGCCTAGCCAGTGTTTTACTATACTTTGTGAAGTGCTTTTACTAGGGGAAGAGATGGAATTTATTCCCTACTTTGCAGAAACTCAAGATCTATCCCTTCTCCCCTGTCAGAACGGCGATCTGCCTTGTTTACATGCCTAACGAGAGGACGTAGGGTACGGTGCACCTGCCGATCAGCTTCCGCTGTGTGTAATCACAGCGAAAGCGAGCCGCCAGCGGCACGCATGCCCGCCCCCTACCCAGAAGAGTCGGATCACACACACACACACACATTATATATATATATATATATATATATATATATATATATATATATATATATATACGTGATCCGGCGCACAGGTGCCGTCCTGTAACAGTAAAACTGCTATAAGGTGGACCTTAAGTGGTTAAAATCCAAAGTGCATATTCACAAAGTAAAAAGGACAGCCAGGCATTAACAAGAAACAATTAACAAGCTTGACCCCGCTCTTACGCGTTTCGTTTCACTGACTGTCGTCCCAGGGATCATCCTAATATCGGCTATTGGGGTTTGCATGCACAGCAGGACTATGACTTGTAGTCCTGAGCACAGTGATTAGGTGACTCTTATGTATCTGTTGAGCACACGCTCTGCAACTGGAAGTTCAGGGGAGATGTGCGCAGGAAACTGGAGGAAGAGACTAGAAGATGAATAAAAAATGTTTTTCCTGGATTTTAAAAAGAAGTGTTTAGTCCAGTATGTCAATTATATTTCTTATTTAGAAAAGAAGGATTTAATACCACTTTATTGTGTGTATGAAAGTGGAACTGCAGTCTGCTCACATAATTTGTAATAAAAACATCTTTATCATTCTGAAGCTTCCCTCCAACCACTTTGCATATTATTTTATATATGCTGTGATTCTGTACTTGCCAAATATGCTGCAGAAATCTCCTTCTACTGAGTCTGGCTGCATCCATTTTAACTGTGGGAAGCTGAATCTGCTGCCTGTTCATTTCCTGGATTTACACAGAGGCACACCTCCAGCTCTGCAGCTCTCATTGGCCCTCTTATGACTCATCCCCTCTCCCTTCCTGGCAAACTCTAACGAGACGGAGAGAGAGCTTGTGCATGATGTTATAAGCCTAGGCTTTTTACCAGACAAAAAAAGGAAATGTTTTTGTAGAGAACCACCCAAGTAGACCCAAGGGTTGCCAACATCCCAATATTCAAAAATCGTTTAAAGAGAGTACCCCCCCAATAGAAGTACCATGGGACTTTAAGGGCAACTAATCAAATAGCAGAGTATGGAAAAATAGAAGTTTATTCATTAATATAAAAAGGGTGTGGTGTATACATCACCAAACTTACACAAAAACAAAGAGCAGAATTGGATCATATAAATACAGTTCCTTCAATATTGATCCCGACGCGTTTCAGGTCCGATTTAGAGTCCTTTCTTCAGGGGCATTTCATGCGAATAGGAATAAATGAAGAAGTCTGGACAGCCGCACACCGGAAGAAATTTCATATGCCTTTAATCGTAGAACAGGATCATGAAGCACACAAGACACCACGGCAGAGTGGTACAGAACAATATCTGACGCGTTTCACACTTATACTAAGTGCTTACTCATAGCAGATAACTCATAACTCATAGCACTTCATGCAAAGTATTACTGCTGTACAATTTTCTACATCGAAACACAATTGCACACCAAAATCAGCATCAGGGACAAAGAAAAAGGAAGCGGGCTGTTTTTAGATTGTAAGCTCTAATGAGCAGGGCCCTCTGATTCCTCTTGTACCAAATTGTAATGTACATGAAATGCCTGCCTATATTTTTTTAAGCGCTGCGCAAACTGTTGCCGCTATTTAAAAACTGTATAACAATAATAATAATAAGGTATTTATTGGCAGAAAAAAAATGTTTTATGCCGCGTACACACGGTCGGAATTTTTGTCCGCAAAAGACCGATGAGAGTTTTTCGTTGTAAAATGCGACCGTGTGTATGCTCCATCGGTCTTTCGGTCGGGAAAAGTTCCTATCCGAAAACGCGATCGTCTGTGGCAATTCCGACGCGCAAAAGCCCTACGCATGCTCGGAAACAATTTGACGCATGCATTATACGTAATTTTCTTGGCTCGTCGTAGTGTTGTACGTCACCGCGTTTTTGGCGGTCGTAATTTCAGCCAACTTTTGCGTGACCGTGTGTATGCAAGGCAAACTTGAGCGGAATTCCGTCGGAAAAGCCGTCATATCTTTTATCGACGAGAAAACCGATCGTGTGTACGCGGCATTACTATCCAAAGTTAAAACAACAAGAGCAGAAGATTTAATAGATAGAAAGTCGAAAAATAACTGAAGTTCCGCTTTAAGCGGTTTGCCTGGCATTCAGCTTTAATTCTATGTTACTGAAAGCCACTCAATGACAACAACATCAACTGGCTTTATAATGCCCGCAGAACACGGGCGGTATAGAAAAGAGGTGCGGGTATATCTTGCCAAAGAATTTCATGAGAGAGAAGCTGGCACATCATTCAGCTCACCAGCAACCGCGCAAAAGCCGAAATATCAGCTTTAAAGGAAGGTCGTCTTCCATTGAAATCATTTTGAAGAAAGGTTTTCTATTATCGTATTTATTTTCCCTCCTATGAAAACAACAAGCGCTTGTATACAGTTCTGTTTGCCACCAAGCCAATGGCTGAAAACGATGGAGAGGGTCGTAGGAGGGGGGGCGGTAGGAGGCACGACATAATAAAGGATTAGGAGAAGCTTTATAGCTGTGACTATAGAAACAGAAAATGTCAAGGTCTGTGTACATTCCACAAATGAAAGTGAAATTATATAAAAGCAGCAGCTAATAAAAAAAAAAAAAAAAAAAAAGAATGAGTGTACCACGTGATCGCCGCTTTCATTTATGGGGATGAAAAAAAAAAAAAATCTACAAAAAGAGAAGGGCTGAAAAACAAAATCTTATTTTTCTTCTTTCCTGATGGAATTAAGCTTTATTGCGGTATGATGAGTAGTACTGTCTGTGTATTTCATCGCCCGCCGACGCTTAATGGACATTTTCAGCACTTTACAGACCTCATAAAGGCACTTCACCGCTCCTCTATTAAGGACAAAGTAACCCACTTGGCCGTACACCTTTCAGCCTGGAACACGGCTTCTCGAAATTAAAAAGCTAATGTAACCCTGTTGGCCGTGATGCATTAAAGGACGGTAACGGATAGCGCATGTGTTAAGTGCAGCATCCAGCGTTTTTTTATTAGTTGTGATGCTGCGGGAAAATGTTGATAAGTTCATCGATTTCAAGAGACGGAGGAGTGCCAGGGTGACCTAAGCGATACTAAACTTGTAGGCCTCGATTACATGTGCGGTAGTGTTAACAGTACAAGGAGGTCCATGGTAGTTCGCTTTTCAAAGACATTTGACATGTGGAACTAAGGCGATATATTGGCTCCTGGGTGCCTGTTTTTAACCACTGATAGCCTGGCGCGCTGGGTTGCGACCACATACATGACACACACATAGGCGTGCGCAAGGGGTGTGCCTGGCCACACCCTAATCCTGTGGTTGGCAACCCGCCAAGGACTGGCAGGTGACAGGTAAACCACAATCCTTCCTTGCTGACCCTCAGAACCTGGACAGGAGAGGTGGCGGGGGTGCAGTTTAGTGGAACCGATCTGTATTTTCCTCCTGCAGCAGCTGAAAGTAGGCTTCTCCTCCTCTCCCTCTCATCAACATTCAGCTGCCACAGGAGGAAAATACAGGGGGGGGATATGTACCAATATATGCCACCCCCCGCCATCCCTCCTTTCCCTGTTCCTCTTCCTTCTGTTGCCTGGGTCCCCCTGTGTGCTCCCTGGCTCCCCCTTCCTCCCATTGTTTCAGGGTGGAGAGCGGGGAAGAGGTCGGTAAATATGTCAAACGCATATATGTGTTGGAGCTTTGGGGTGCACACCCTAATGCAAAAGGCTGCGCACACCTATGGACACACAGTTGCTGTACGGTCCCATTTACAAGATGTCGTCTGTCAAAACAGCAGAATGAATAAATGCGTGTACCAACATGGCTACTGCCCATAGTAAAGTGGTTGTAAAACCAACGGACAGAAACGGATACATCCCCACTGACAGTTGCCATTATGGCCCCTGGCTCGATTCCATACCCCGGAGCCAGTTGTTACGTATCCGAAGAAATTGTACAGACTCTACGGACTTTTTAAGACAAGCCCAGTTCCTCAAACAACGGTTTGTGTAAAAACGTTACCAGTCTTCAAGTACTGATGAAGCGATAGCGAGAATTTTTTTTCACTAGACCGAGGTACGCTTGTCGCAGAACGACCTAAACGAGTTCTTGACAATAAATTTAAATGGTCCTTGGTCATTCAGTTCTCAGTCCAACACAAACAGGTTAAAACCATTCTTAACCGTCATTGGAATATTTTGAAGAGTGACCCAATACTTGGTCCAGTACTCCCTACTAAAGCAGGTATAATTTATAAGGGGGCACCATCCTTACGAAGTCGGATTTCCCATAATGTAGTAGATGCCCCCAAAAAAACCCTACATTTTTTCCTGAATCCAAGGGATTCTATCCCTGCAAAAAAAATTGAACGTATGTGTACATAACATTTGCGGACGGAAAAAAAAATCAGAGTCTTTTCAATCCACTGTCACCTCTTCTGTCTATCACATGAAACATTTTACCACATGTGCCACCCGGTACGTAGTGTACCTCATCACATGTCCATGTCACAAGCAATATGTGGGACGTACCATAAGACCATTCTCGGTTAGAATAAACGAACATATTGCTTCCATCAAATTGGGCCGCACCAATCACAGCGTCCCCCGACACTATTTACAATTTCATGAGGTGCTTCAGTTCTAAACTCATTTATCAGTCATATCCAAACCTGCCTTGGAAGTTTGGGTGTGACCTGATATAATGGAAACAGGAACACAGTAAAGGTTTTAGGAAGTACACTCCCAGTGCCCCTGTGAGGTGATGTCAAGATTCTAGCTGCATTAGAATAAAGCAAACTTTACTTTTTTTCACACAATTTCAGTGTTTGCTGCATAGCGTTAGTAGCTCATTGACTGGTTTTGCTTGTTGACTGTAATTGCTCTATAACTGTCAGAAGTTTACAAAGCGCTTCCATTGTACTTTTTTTTTTTTAAACTGTCACAATTCCACAATCTATTTCACCGTTTATACAACACATTTCCATTAATCAGCTGCCTTAATTGACACCAGAAGACATGTAGCAGCAGCTATGTGTCACAGACGCTGTTAAAGTGAGAGTGAGGCAAACGCAATAAACACTGGAGGAAAATAAAAGCATGTTTTAGGCATGCGCAGATACAAGGATGTCACATACGATTTAAAAGGGTCGCTCCAATGATCTGCATGGATGTTTAAGCTGAACGTTAAGATAATAATAATAAGTTAATAATGTGACTCCACGCCAAGGCGGTAAGTGAATCAAATATATGAAGAATAAATATGTGAAAAAAAAAAAATTATATGTATTAAATAAAAAAAAGCTGTCCCACAGTCTGTAAAAATATACGGTGGCAGGAAATGAATAATATTGCTTATAGCGCCATTTTTTTTTCTTTATTTATTAAGCTGAACGTATTTTAGGAACTTAACTTACGTTACATTATTCTATATAAAACCCAATTCCAGTGACATATTAAAAAGAAAAAAAAAAAAAAAAAAAAAAAACTTTAACCACTTCAATACTGGGCACTTTCATTCCCTTCCTGCCCAGGCCAATTTTCAGCTATAAAACGCTATACCCAAATGAAATTTTTAGTATTTTTTTTTTTTTTAGACAGATAGAGCTTTTTTTTTTGGTGGTATTAAATCACCAATGAGTTTATTTTTTGCTTAACAAATCAAAAAAGACCAAAAATGTTGAAAAAAAAACAAAACATTTTTACGTTTTTCTTAGTTTCTGTTACAAAATTGGGTGAATAAGTCATTTTTCTCCTTCACTGATGTGCGCTGATGAGTTTGCACTGACGGGCACTGATGGGCACTGATGAGGTGGCACTAATATGCAGCTCTGATATGCACCACTGATAGGTGGCACCGATATGCAGCACTGATCGGTAGCACTGATTGGCTGCACTGATGGGCACTGAAAGGCAGCACTGATGGGCACTAATTGGCATCAATGGTGGGCACTGATTGGTATCACTGGTGGGCATTACTGGGGGGGGGGGCACTGGCAGGCATCACTGATGGGGCTGCACTGATGATCAATGCACTGATTATCAGCGTGGATCCCTCTGTCAGGAGAGCCACTTATTGGCTCTCCTCTGCTCACACCCTGTCAGCTCGAGTAGAGTAATGCCAATGACCGCCACTCCCTATTTGGGATCAGCTTTTCATGTGGTAAAGAGCCTATGCCATAGGCTCTTTACCGTTACCAGAGATGCCGCGTGTCCGGGCGACACACTGCACCACCGATCGCCAAGCTGCGTGCCCCCAGAGGCGCACACGAGTGGCTCATTATGGAGCACATCTAGTCAGAACGGGAGAGCCACCGCCCTGCCGTCATTCTGCTGTAGGCCGGGGGGTGGGGGGGGAGGTGTTAAAGTAATTGTAACCCTTTGCGTGTTTTAAAAAAGAACGAACGCCTCATACTTACCTGCTGTTTGCACAGAGCAGCCCCAATCCTCCTCTTCTGGGGTCCCCCAGCCTCGCCTCTGGCTACACCTCTTCTGTGAGTGCCCCCATAGGAGGCCACATATCCTTGCCACACATTGCAGAGCCAGCAAGGTTATTCCGCTTCTCCCTATTGCAACTTTGCAGCCTTCTGAGTCATATCCTATCCCCCACCTTGATGACTGGACTGTAAATGAGCATTATTTTACCCATCAGCCCCCACAACAGAAACAGATCAACTGTTCCTTAGTCTAATTTCAGCTGTGTGAGGGACTGCAGAAAACATAAAAGAAATATGGATTTAGGGTTCCTACACTGCCAGTATTTAAAAGCACACGAAATTGAAGAAATGTTTAACTGGAGGCCTTTAAATCTGATCCTTCAGACTTGAGGAGGGCTGGACTTCGGCCATCGGAAGTAGAAAAGGTCCTGACTTCTGTGGGAAAAAACAATGCCCCATCTTTCGTGTTAGTGGGAGGAATTGCACCCCCTTCGCTGGTGTCATTGGAAGGAATTGTGTCCCATCATCGGTGTCATTGGAAGGAATTGTGTCCCATCATTGGTGTCATTGGGAGAAATTGTGCCCCATCATTGGGAGAAATTGTGTCCCATTTTTGGTATCATTGGAAGAAGTTGTGCCCCATCACTGGTGTCATTGGGAGGAATTGTGCCCGTTTATCAGTATCAGTGGATGAAATAGTGCCTCAGGGGCCAGATAAAAGCAAGAAAAGGGCTGCCTCTGCCCCCCCCCCCCCGCGGCAGTTTGGAGACTACTGGTCTACACAACATGTTCGGCTCACTGTACAGGGTCAGACAGGCAGGTAAGTAGCTTTAATGCAGAAGAGACAAAGCATGTCTCTTCTGCATTAAAAATCCTGCCTGTCCTCCAATTTTATTTACATACGCTACAGTTCCACTTTATCACCCACACAACTCACATATGTGTTACCAGGCATCAGATGTGTCTGTGGTGAGAGCGCACTCACTGCACACTTCCCGCACAGAGACTGAGCTGTCAAATACAGCTCTCAGCCCCCACTAGTTATCAGTAACTGGAGTACCCTACTCCTAATCATGTAACTCCTGTGACAGCCAATCACAGTGGCCACATAGGTGCCGATCCTTCCCACCCCTTGCATGTTCAGAACTTTTCAAGGGGATGGCAGGGTGGACAGGAAAGGGGTTAAAGTCAGCAGCTACAAATACTGTAGCTGCTGACTTGTAAAAATCAGGTACTTATCAGTGCCTGGGGACTAGCGCTTTCTTCTCACAGCTGGTTCTTCTTACCACTGTGGGTCCCCAGCACTGCGATCTTGGATATGGGAGCTGGCTGCGACTTCCTGTGGAAGCAAGGAGCTTGTGTGAATGGTCCTGCAGCTTCCTGGGGACATACAATGTGTCCCAGGAGGCTGTGGGAGGGGTGGGGGCACGGCAGGGAACATCATCCTCGCCTAGGTGAGGACTGCAGAGGTGAAAGTGGGTACTACTTAAAGCAGTTCTTCAGTCCCCCCCCCTCCCAAAAAAGAATTAAGAGTCAGCAGCCACAAATACTGTAGCTGCTGACTTATGATTAAAGCAAACTTACTTGTCCCCGGCACCGCCATGCTAACTGTGAAAAGCCGGCTATGACTCCTTGCAACTTTACAGCCAGCTTCCCACTGCACATGCGGGGATTGTGCCGCGCCCTGTGAATGGTCCCACAGCTTTCTTGGACCTGTGTGTCCCAAAAGCCTGGGGGCAGAGAGGGGGGCTTAAACAATCTGGGCGGAAATGGGAGCAGGTACCTGTCAAAACTAGATACTCGCTCTCCAAAAAAAAAAAGAAAATCCAAAAAGTTGAAAAGCAGGAGGGAAGGAAACCGAAAAGAGGAACCCCCCCCCCCCCTTTGGGTGATGTTCCGCTTTAACACCTACCGGCAATGAAACCTCCTTCGAAGAAATATTATTAATCAAATTGTTAACCACGGATTTAAAAAAAAAAAAAAAACCCTGCAAGGCAATGGCATAATGTGCTAGTATGCATCACATACTAGCACATTATGAAATACTCACCTTGGAACGAAGCCCCCCAGCGCTGTAATGTCACTGCTGAGAGGGCTGACAAGTTCCCCCTGTCTGTCTTCCAGGTTCGCAAGCTCCGGCTATGCTTGTGAACCTGGGCCGATACTTGGGCTTTTGAAAACCTTAAGGACACGTTAAGGACACCACTAAATTTAACTCTGGCATTTTCAAGCAGCAATGCCTTAGGTCAGTAGTCTCCAAACCGTGGCCTTTGCTTGCCTTTTCTGGCCCTTGGGGCACTATTCTTCCCACTGACATTTACAATGCGACATAATTCCTGCCACTGACACCAGTGATGGGGTACTATTCCTTCCAGTGACACCAATAACGGGGCACTATTCCTTTCCCTGACACCAGTGATGGGGCACTATTTCTCTCACTGACAGCAACGATGGGGTGTTGTTATCAATGCCAGGACATTTTCTACTCCCACTGGCCAAACCTGGCTCCTCTAAAGTCTGTAGGACAGTAAACTGGACCTTTGTTTAGAAAGTTTGGAGACCTCTGTCTTAGATGATCTTGCACTGCAGATATAAAGCTACTGTAAGGTGCTCAAGGCATAGTAGATACACAGCTATTTTTCAGGAAGAATTCGAGAAAAAAGTAAATTTCTTTGGTGTCACTACTATACTGTTCACTGATCTCCTTACTGGAGAGGTAGCTGTTTCTGAAACTTGTGCTGCAAGGATCTACCCGCTTTTACTTTATCTATGCTGTACGTTTGTGATACCCCCACCTCCCCTGCTGCTTCTTAAATGTTCCTCCATCAATCATCATATCACCAGTCATCAGAGGGGCAGCTCGGACATGAGGAAGGAAAGCTCCACCTCTTCCAAGATGGCCACCTCCATAGAGTGCAGAAAAAGGTACAAGGCAGCTCTGAAATGTGGAAGCAAAGCCAAACCTCTACCAAGATGGCCACCTCCATACAGTGCAGAAAAAGGTACAAGGCAGCTCTGAAATGAGGAAGCAAAGCCAAACCTCTACCAAGATGGCCACCTCCACACAGTGCAGTACAAGGCCTAATAATTAAGTAATAGGGGGAAATATTAACTGCAGAGGAAAAAAAGGCAATGCTTGTGACTAGTTCTTTGCTCTACTTAACATTTTGTATCACAACCTACATAGTTCCTCTTTAAATAAAATAATGAACATAGTAGACCTTTTCAGTCCAGATGATCAACAGGTTTATCAATAGCTTTCAATCAAGATTACTTGTAATTATGCTTAAACAATGACGACTTACCTTCTTTTCTATGCTGGTCAGCTGTTCCTTGTGAAAACTGTCCAGTTTTTTAAACTCCTCTTCCTTCCTCTTTAGCTCTTTGGCCTATAAGAGAGATATTTAAAGATATATATAATATATATATAGCATTTACCATATATAGGAAGGAATAATTGCATTAGAATGGTCTCCCTTTTCATGTACAACAGGTCTTTTTGGTTTTTATATATTTTCCATAATGAAACAATACACCCCTCAAAATCCATCTCCAGTACATATTTTAATATAACATTATTCATTTTAAATATAATACAGGTAAACCATGGATTTTTTTATTTTTTTTCTTAACTCTAATTCTGTTTAATTGACACTGTAAAGGAAATCTTTCATTAATTTGCCTGATTTAAACCGTATGTAATAAAAAATGTAGAGGTTACATTAAGTGAAAAACACTTATCAAAATTATCTAAACATTGGAGAGATCCAGGTAGCTGAAATCTTCAATTTCCTTGGACAAAGCCACTGCCACATCATTGTTGGTCAGTGAGGCCCCTGTTCTTATTAACTGACCATTGGGGAGGCCTGGAAAAAAGTATGGGAAGGTGGAACTGTGCTTAACAGCAAGCCCAGCATCCCTTGCTAACCCCATGTCCTGTAGACACCCTGCAATAAATAGTTTGTAAAAATAGGATTTTGGTAAAAAACATTTTGTAAAAAATTCATAGTTATAGCAGGTAGGAATAAAGCAGAAGCGTAGTCAGTAAACAAGCCAAAGATCTGTAACAGGTTGAGATCAAGCGAAAGCACATAGTCAACCAACAAGTGGTTGCTGGTTGGGATCGAGCTGACGCATAGTGGAGGAAAAAGCCAATGGTTAGTAACAATTGGTAGTGGAGGTAAAGACAGCTGCAGGTACACAAAAGGAGCAAGATTTCGGCTAGAGAGAAAAAAAAAATTCATAGAGTTATAGCAGCTAGGAATAAAGCAGAAGCGTAGTCAGTAAACAAGCCAAAGATCTGTAACAGGTTGAGATCAAGCGAAAGCATGCAGTCAACCAACAAATGGCTGCTGGTTGGGATTGAGCTGAAGCATAGTCGAGGAAAAAGCCAAAAGGTTAGTAACAATTAGCAGTGGAGGTACAGCTGCAGGTACACAAAAGGAGCAAGATATCGGCTAGCGAGAGCACAAAAATCTGGCAAACAGGAAGTGGAGAGCATGGCTTAAATCAGGAAGTTCAAGGTTCACCACAAACAAGAGACAAGGCAAGATTATTATAAGAGCTCAGATAGGGAACTATCCAGTATCTCAGGAGGCTCAGCAAGAAGAGCTACAGGCGGGCACAGCAGAGGTCATGGGTTCAGATCCCCGTCCTGATTGTCTTATACCTTTGTGTTATACTGCCTGCTGCCTGCAGGAGGACTGGATAATGGTAAACAAAAACAAAATGATGGCAAACCCAGGGTATAACCCTTCCTACTACCAGCATGTCTTAGCTTCGTATCAAAGCAGTACCAAAAGCATGATCATGTGTGACCTGTGTCCCTCAATATACCAAAAGAAAGGGATTTTATGGTGAGTACAAAGATCATATCTTTTCCACTGAGAGACACAGGAAGTTTTAAACCTTCAAGACAACCAAAAGCAGTGTAATTGAGGGGTGGGCAACAAACCTGTGAAAATGACAAAAAATACTGGGAACTGCCTGCAAGCTCAATGAGCCAAATGACGGACCCAGTGTAATTTAAAGAACTTGTGAACAGAAGACCAGGTGGCAGCCTTGCAAATCTGGGAAACAACAGCCCGAGGCCAAAAACCTTTCCCTAGTGGGGCACGCCTTAATTGGAAAGGGGGAACATCATCCTTGAGACCATAAGCCTGAAAGATGGTATGTCTGAGACACACTCAGAAATGGTGAAACGAGAAGCCAGGGCACCCTTGCTTGGCCAATGTGGGATTTTAAAAATAAAATCAGTCTTTCTGTGATAGGCCTCTTTCACACGGACTGTCCGTTCAGGTCCGCCTGTCAGTTTTTTAGGCTGACCTGAATGGACACTCCATGGAGGTCTATGGAGTGTCGGATGTCAGCGGTAATATGTCCGCTGATATCCGACCCGCTCCGATCCGAAAAAGTGTAAGGGAGGAAAAACCTACTTTTCCATCCGTTTTTCGGATCGGATCGGGTGACGACGGACTCTACGGTCCGTCATCACCCGATCCCCCATAGGGGAGAGCGGGCTCTGACAGGTCCATCACTGCACAGTGTGCAGAGATGGACCTGTCATTTTCCTGCTCGGCGGAGCGATCCCCGCTGAGCAAGCGGATGTTCACGGTGCGGATCATCACTAATCCGCCCCATATGAAAGAGCCCTAAGGCTGTGGCTAAAAAATACATTTACACAGCCTAAGCCACACCTAAACAATGGAGGGGAATTTCTTTTTAGTTAACTGGAGCTGGACAGAGAGATGAAAAAATAACGTCCTGATTAAGGTGGAAGCAGGCAACTGCCTTGGGAAGAAGGAAAGTCCTGGATCTTTCCAGATCCAGAGGGGATTTTAGGTCATAAAGTCCAGCATGACCGTAACAAAAACCTGAGCTGAGAAGGCAGAGGGCCCTGCCACACCCAACAAAGCTAAAGAGGACTCAGATAAGTGACTAAACACAGAGGGTAGCCTGATTCCAGGATTGGATACTGGTTAAAAAAAAAAAAAAGTAGGCAAGCCCAGGGTATAGCCCCTTCTACTACCAGCATGTGTTAGTTTTGCACCAAAGCAATACCAAAAGCATGATCATAAATAGGAGATAAACACAAGCCCCTGCCAATCTACATCTGAAAATGCAAGCTGTTCGACTGTCCTGTAATCCCTTCTGGAACATCTCTGAGCCAGAACTAATGTGCAGATCAGGAGTCAGGATTTCACTTTACCTTCACTGGCTGCATGGCAATGAGGAACTCAACCTCCAGGCTATGCCTTTAAGGTGAAAAAGTCACTGGTCCATTCTCAATATAACCCAGCACCAATCCATGCTCTCTTGCCACTGCAAGAGTCCACCCCGGTAAGCTCTAGTGTCACTGCCCCCAAAAGATAGTGTCACTGATCTAGTAGGAGACTGAATTGATGAGGTTGGCTTTGCCTGTATCCCCAGCCCAGGCCCCACAGAGAGAAACAGATGGTGCCGAGGAACAGGAGGACCACAAGTGCCAGCAGGTGTTGATAGAACTTGCAGGAGATGCCTACTTCAGAGGTCAGGCAGGACACCAGGACAAGAGCAGAAGGTATTCAAGCTGGAGCAGCCGAGGCTTAAGGGGCACGCCGCATATACAGCAGGTTCCAGATGCGTAGCTTGCTAGAGCTCCCAGCAGACTGGAGGCAGGAACACAATGCGATGACTGGGGCTGATATGAAAGAAAGCTGAAGCAGGCAAGTATTATGAAGCCAAGTCAGAGACAGGTGCGAGGTTACAGAGGTAGCCGAGGTCAGTACCAGGCAGGCAACAAGGTACATACAGTAGGTGTAGGCAGAAGCAGCATGGTCAGGAACAAAGCTGAAGCCAGGAACAGGCGGGCAGAAGTACAAGCAGAATCCAGGATCAGGTCTATAACAAGCCAGGTCATCAATGGAAATTAGATACAGGATACACTCAAGACACAGGAAAAGCTAAAGACTAATCAGCACTGACCGTGAGCAAGGGCATTCCTTAAATAGCCCTTCTGGCGCCAAAAGAAACTGTGGACATGCTCAAGTGCACACGCATTTTCCTGCGCTCGTGCGCATGCCTAGTCTCCATTCTATGACAGATACTATGCACATGTGTATGTCTATCCGCCAGTCATTTTAATGGAATTCCTTCTTAGTGTTAAGACTGAGCACTCCCCCTATCTCTGGAAGACCAGCTATGTTAGAGAGATGGTAAGGGAGCACTGTTGGTGTGTGTACCTTTTTGGGAAAGGGGGCTGGGTTTGATCAATTAGGAGCAACTGTTCCTCAGAACGGGCAAAGTGAAAGTGTCTCTTTAAAAGGACACTGCTCCTTTCCTGCACATTGTGCACAAGGACAACAAGAACTTTCAAATGAGAGTCTGCAGGCGGTAATAGGTTAAACTGTGCCACTGACTTAAAATCCATTGAAATACAAAGACAAGCAACAATCATTCTCTTCTCCAGATTCTATCTTGCCCTCAGGGGTCTGTCATAAACACCCTGAATTTTTCATGTATCATTGAGAGACAGCGCTGTTTACTCTGCATCCTGAAGAAAACATTCCTGTCTTCCTCCACAGCTATATTTAGAGGAGCCCGCTTCTTCAGCACAGCCGTTCTCGGACCGCGTCACACAGATGCTTTATGGCAAAGGCCTCGACAGCGGGCTCGAACTTTTAAGAAGCATGCAAGCGTTGGGGTGAGAAGGGACGTGGCGCAGAAAACGATGAAGCTGCCTGGACAGAAATGTTCCCGGAAGGCGTAGAGCTGTGGCTACAAGGCTGGCAGGGGTCGTTAGGAAGAGAGATTGTATCTGAAGGCTGGCTGCACTTCCAGACTTCCCAGGAGCAGCTAGGAATGGGCAAACTGGGACACTTCATAAAGTTTAGTCTGAGCATATCTGGCAAGAAAAAAAAGAAAGGAAGAAAGAAAGGCCCTTCCCGGCTTGCCGTGTTTTAAATGTCAGCTTCATCTGACGCTCAATGAGCCTGACACAAGCTCCTGCAGAAATCCTGAAGGCCAGAGACGCTTAGATAGAAAGGAACCAGAGAGAAAAAGCTTTTCAGATGGACGCCTCCTGAGATTTAGGTCAGGCTGGAGGTAACTGATCTCAAGCTGATGTAAAGTTGTAAAAAAAAAAAAAAAAAGCCCATCTCCAGGCAAACCAAACCCTCCCATCACCATTCCGGTCAATGCTTAGTCACACACCCCTTAGAAAAAAAAAAAAAAAAACGAACACTTTTTTTTTTAACCACAATCCCATGAGGATCCCATGATTCTTTTCATTGTTTCTTTAGCTAATGTGGTTTTGTTGCTCCTTGCTGTGGCGTTAATGTATCTAAAATACTTCTTGACCCTGTGAGGACCCTTCAGATAAACAGCCAATGCAAAGTGTCCATATCACCAGAGTGCGATGCGGGCACCCAAAAAAAAAAAATAAATAAATAAAAAGATCCTCTCATTTTGTAATCCAGAATAGAGAAGATCAGGGTCCTGCCTCATATTTATAGATTAGCAAAAGGGGGTGGGGTGAGATAATTTATTTATGAAGGAGATTACTGTATATACTCGAGTATAAGTCGAGTTTTTCAGCACATTTTTTTTGTGCTGAAAGTGCCCCCCTCGACTTATACTCGAGTCAAGCACTTTTCTGCAGCAAAAAATTTCATTTTCCGAACTGACTTTGGGGCCCCGTATCTCAGGGCCCCTTGGTGCTAGGAACCCCAAAGCTCGAGTTCCTAGCACCAAGTGGCCCTGAGATATGGGGCTCCAAAATCGGTTCGGAAAATGTCATTCTCTGCTGCAGAAAAGTGCTTGACATTTTCTGAACCGATGTTTGGGGCCCTGTATCTCGGGGCCACTTGGTGCTAGAAATCCCAGCTTTGGATATTTTATGGTGCTAGTTCCCCTGGATTTGCACACTAAATTTGGGGTTCCTAGCACTAAGTGGCACCGAGATACGGGGCTCCAAAGTCGGTCAACTGTGTCCATCTGCAGCAATGTCATTTCGGGACACTTTGGGTTCAGAGACCCCAAATTTTGGCTGCAGCTAGGGGGCATCTAGGAACACTTAACTACCGAGTTTGAAGTTCGGGGGACCTATGGCTGCAAATGGGCACAGTGAGGCATGCAAATGGGCACAGTGAGGATGCAAATGGGCATTGTTGACCCTCTTTTCCACTTACAGTAGCTGTGCATTTCTCACCCTCGTCTTATACTCGGGTCAATACGTTTTTCCCATTTTTTTGTGGTAAATTAGGGCCTATATATATATATATTAAACACACACACTTAGTACATCTCTGCAATACATGCACAATTCCCCATGCTTTGTTCCTTAAAAAAAAACTGCAAGTACAGAAGAATACTTGGTGATCTGCCAGAAATCTAGTGAGCTCTTCCCTACTGCACCGTGGTAACATGTCTTCAATGCAAGTGTTAATGGTGTAGCGCATAATGCACCAGAATGCAACTGCAAAAAAAAAAAAAAAAATGCATCCTCTTTCTTTGGTGCATTACAACCCATTCGTTTTTAATGGGCTGTCTAATGCTATGCACTGCGGCTCATCGCACAAAAATGTGTGTGAATTTGCCTAAAAAAACTAATTTGTTAGCATCCAAGTTGCTGTATCATCAAAACGCAAAACGCGTAATTCTTTCATTTCTTTAACCACTTGAAGATTTACCCCCCCCCCCCCCCCCGTTCATGACCAGGCCATTTTTTGTGATGTGGCACTGCGTTAATTTAAAGGACAGTTGGCTAATTTTTGGCTAGAGTTCTGCTTTAAACAAAGATAGAGTTTAGTGAGCTAAAAAAAAAACTTTACATTATTAGACAGTATAATCGGCTATATCTGACAATAAAATGCCAGTTTATGCCCACCTTCACCATGTTCTGCTAATTAGACTGGAGGAGCCGCACTAAACAAGAACCCTTGAATGCTCAATCTCTCTCTCTCTGGGCCTATATCTTGGCCCTTCTGGCACATAAAGGGTCCCATCCAAAATAATAGGGGTTGCCACTGCTAATTAAGCTGCACGTGCGCATCTGCATATGGTTTCCAGGATGGCGCGCCGGCACCCAGGCAGTGTAAATATTTCTCTGCGCTAATGATTTATAATAAGCATATAATAGGCACTTGGGGCTCCTTTCTTTTTGTCTGAGGTTCCGTGTAATTTCTGTGTGTGTTTTTACTTGTGCCAGCAACCAATCAGCCTAAAACAACGGGCGGGAATTATTTACATCGTCGTTAAACAAACAGCGACGAGCTCCAAAATATGTACCGTGCCCTGATCAGAATCAATAAAACTAAAAGGCAATTTGTCCAGATGGGTGTCACAGTGTAAAATGAAAAGCATGGATCCAAGTTTCCAAAGAGATATGATCTTGTGAGGCTGGTCTTCTATGGGCCGGAAGACTCTATAAGGGCCCATCCTCTCTCTTCCATTCCACATACATACATTGACTTCTATCCCAGCAAAAACAATGCAGCTGCCATCAGTCCCCAGAACATGTCAGCACGCTGTATGTAGGGAAAGGGCTCTTGGGAAATGTAGTTCTGGGGCCATGCTTACGTCAATCACAATGGAGTGCCCAGCAGCTGCACATGCAAGATTTTTTAAAACCCCGATAACGATGTCACAGGAATAAATACAAAATGTGGTTGAGAACGCTGAGGCATAGTCTAGAGGGGTAGATGGGGGGGGGTTTGGGGATAAGTTTGGGTCATGCCAGGGGAAAACCTTTAACCACTTGCCGACCAGCCGCCGCAGTTGTACTGTGGCAGAATGGCTCGGCTGGGCGAAACGACGTTATGTAACGTCACTTCGCCCTGTGGCCACTAGGGGCGCACGCTTGCGTGCCCCCTGCTCGCCCACACAGCTGATGCGAGTGTCCGGCGGTCGCGTTCACCACCGGGCTCCCGCGATCGCTTGGGGAACATGGAAAACCGGCATCTATGTGTGTAAACACACAATTTCCAGTTCTCTGAGGGGAGAAGTGTCAGGGCTGGGCTCAGCCCTTCCTTCTCTGATCTGGCTGCTCAGCTGTCGGATAATTGCCAGCTCCTATCTCTCTCCACAGTTACCCAGCTGTTGTTGATTCTGCTCGTCAGTCCTGCCTAATTAAAGTCGTCCAGCTCACTTGATCTCTGCCTTCGCTTTTGTCAACATCACAGAGACTTGCTCCTGCGTTCCTGTTGAAGACTTGCTTGGCTGACGTTCCTTCTGGCTCCTGATCCTGCTTGCTGTACTACTACGTTTATCTCTGGCTCTCTGACATTTGCTTGGCTGACTACCCGATCTGGTTACTGAACTCTGGCTTGTTTTGACTATGCTTACTCTGTTTACCTCATTATTATTATTTTTATTAAACAAGTGTGATTTAACTATACTTCTGTCTCGGTCTGATTCATGGTTCCTGATAAGAAGTGACAGATCGTCTGTTCATACAGAGTATGAACAGCGATCTATCTCCTCCCCTACACAGTCCCCTCCCCCCTTCAGTTAGAACACACACTAGGGAACAGATTAACCCGTTGATCGCCCCCTAGTGTTAAACCCTTCCCTGCCAGTGACATTTTTACAGTAATCAGTGCATTTTTGTAGCACTGATCGCTGTAAAAATGCCAATGGTCCCAAAAATGTGTCAAAATTGTCTGTCGTGTCCACCATAATGTCGATACAAAAACTTTGCCTTTCATTTCTATTTTAAACTAAATGGGTTGTTTTACAAGGTGATCGTTTACAATCACTTTAAAGGATGTATTAACCAGTTCAGGACCGCCCACCGCACTTATACTGCAGCAGGGTGGCCCTGCTGCTCCAAATCATGTACATGCATGTGATTTGGTATTTCTTGGTAAGGGGGAGTGCACCCGGCCACCGCTGTGCTGTCATTTCCTACAGCACAAGCCAATCAGTGGGTCCCGGCCAATGATGGGCGGGACCCGCTGATCGGCTGATCAAATGACAGAAGAGAGCCCTGTGTTGGTTAACAACACAGGGCTCTGTACAGTGTGCAGCGATGTGGCTGTCTTTTTTTTTTTCCTCCCTGCAAAGCAGAGAGATAACTCAGTCACTTTGCTTAGTAAAAGAAGACTTTACACATTGTTAGGCACACAGTTAACCATTTGATTGCCCCTAGATGTTAACCCCCTTCCCAGCCAGTGTCATTAGTACAGTGACAGTGTATAGTATTAAGCTGGCCATACATTATACAATTTTCTTCTACAACTTTCCTTCAGATTTACCAAAACCCTATAATATGAGGTAAAACCTAAACACTTTCAATTTTGTATGCAAGCAGGCAGGTCCTTCTACATAGTTGAAGGTAAAAGCTAAAGGAAATTGAACAAGAAAATTGTATAACGTATGGCCAGCTTTAGCAATGATCACTGTATTAGTGTCACTGGTGATGTCAGTGTGAGCTAATCAGTTCTCACAAAGTGTCAGATTTCGTTCTGACGTCGCTTCTGCCCTGCAGGGTCATGGAGATAGGTGGGGGCCATCTTCCCCTCACTCGTCTCCATGCACAGCTAGGGAACAGACGCGATCGCCTCCACCGCTGCCGACGGCTCCGTTAAGTGGCGGAGGGCACCTGATCGTGGCGGGGGGCGCCCTCTCCCGCCACCGATAAAAGTGATCTCGCTGCGAATCCGCCGCAGAGACCACTTTTATCTTGTAGTCGACCGCCGGGCAGAAACAGGGAAACCAGGGTTTTGGCAGCTAGCTGTTGCCATAACAACAATATCCGTCCTCAAAAAAGGGACGTACATCGGCGTGCAGCGGTCGGCAAGTGGTTAAGATGTCAGTAATCCGGGAAGTGATGTCATGACGGTCTGGTTTCAGATAAAAGTGGTCTCTACGGCAGATTCGCCGCAAGATCACTTTTATCGGCAGCGGGAGAGGGCTCTCGCCGCTCTCTGGTGCCCTCCGCCGCTTACCGGGGCCACCTGTAGCGGCGGAGGCGATCGGGTCCTCTCCCTGGCTTGGTATGGAGATGAGTGAGAGTAAGATGGCCTCGACGCGTCTCCATATTACTGCAGGCCAGAAGCAACGTTAAAATGTCACTTCTGCCCATAGCTCTTAATGCAACATTTTTTTTTTTTTTTTTAAATGACATTTAGTTTTTTTTTTTATTGCATTTTAGTGTAAACATGATATCTGTGGTCTTTTTCACCCCCAGATCTCATATTTAAGAGGTCCTGTCATGCTTTTTTTCTATTACAAGGGATGTTTACATTCCTTGTAATAGGAATAAAAGTGACACAATTTTTTTTTTAAACAACAGTGTAAAAATAAAAAAAGGTAAAATAAATAAGAAAAAAAAAATTAAAATGCGCCCTGTCCCGCCGAGATTGCGTGCAGAAACGAATGCATACGTGAGTAGCGGCCGCATATGAAAAAGTTGTTCAAACCACACATGTGAGGTGTTGCCGCGATCGGTAGAGCAAGAGCAAAAATTCTAGCCCTAGACTTCCTCTGTAGCTCAAAACATGCAACCTGTAGAATTTTTAAACAATGCCTATGGGGATTTTTAAGGGTAAAAGTTTGTCGCCATTCCACGAGCGGGCGCATTTTTGAAGCGTGACATGTTGGGTATCAATTTACTCAGTGTAACATTATCTTTCACAATATATAAAACAAAAAATTGGGCTAACTTTTAGTTGTCTTATATTTTAATTTAAAAAAGTGTATTTTTCCCCCAAAAAGTTTGCTTGTAAGACCGCTGCGCAAATACGGTGTGACAGAAAGTATTGCAACAACCGCCATTTTATTCTCCAGGGTGTTAGAAAATATATATATATATAATGTTTTCGGGGTTCTAAGTAATTTTCTAGCAAAAAAAAGTTTTTAACTTGTAAACAGCGAATCTCAGAAAGAGGCTCGGTGCTTAAGTGGTTAAAAGTTATCATTTAAAAGTTAAAAGTTATCATTTTGCTGATTAAAGTATATATATATATATATACTTTATACAAACCCCCCCCAAATGACCCCATTTTGGAAAGTAGACACCCCAAGCTATTTGCTGAGAGGTATAGTGAGTATTTTGCAGACCTCACTTTTTGTCACAAAGTTTTAAAAATTGAAAAAAGAAAAAGAAAATGTTTTTCTTGTCTTTCTTCATTTTCAAAAACAAATGAGAGCTGCAAAATACTCACCATGCCTCTCAGCAAATAGCTTGGGGTGTCTACTTTCCAAAATGGGGTCATTTGGGGGGGTTTTGTGCCATCTTGGCATTTTATGGCCTTCGAAACTGTGATAGGCAGTGAGGAGTGAAATCAAAAATTTACGGCCTTAGAAATCCTGAAGGCGGTGATTGGTTTTCGGGGCCCCGTACGCGGCTAGGCGCCCAAAAAGTCCTACGCATGTGGTATCCCCATACTCAGGAGAAGCAGCTAAATGTATTTTGGGGTGCAATTCCACATATGCCCATGGCATGTTTGAGCAATATATCATTTAATGACAACTTTGTGCAAAAAAAAAAATAAAAAGTTTGTGATTTTCCCGCAACTTGTGTCAAAATATAAAATATTTTATGGACTCAACATGCCTCTCAGCAAATAGCTTGGGGTGTCTACTTTCCAAAATGGGGTCATTTGGGGGGGTTTGTGCCATCTTGGCATTTTATGGCCTCCGAAACAGTGATAGGTAGTGAGGAGTGAAATCAAAAATTTACACTCTTAGAAATCCTGAAGGCGGTGATTGGTTTTCGGGGCCCCGTACGTGGCTAGGCTCCCAAAAAGTCCCACACATGTGGTATCCCCGTACTCAGGAGAAGCAGCTAAATATATTTTGGGGTGTAATTCCACATATGCCAATGGCCTGTGTGAGCAATATATCATTTAGTGACAACTTTTTGTAATTTTTTTTTTTTGTTTTTTTTGTCATTATTCAATCACTTGGGACAAAAAAAATGAATATTCAATGGGCTCAACATGCCTCTCAGCAATTTCCTTGGGGTGTCTACTTTCCAAAATGGAGTCATTTGGGGGGGGGGGGGGTTGTACTGCCCTGCCATTTTAGCACCTCAAGAAATGACATAGGCAGTCATAAATTAAAAGCTGTGTAAATTCCAGAAAATGTACCCTAGTTTGTAGACGCTATAACTTTTGCGCAAACCAATAAATATACGCTTATTGACATTTTTTTTACCAAAGACATGTGGCCGAATACATTTTGGCCTAAATGTATGACTAAAATTGAGTTTATTGGATTTTTTTTTTATAACAAAAAGTAGAAAATATAATTTTTTTTTCAAAATTTTGGGTCTTTTTCCATTTATAGCGCAAAAAATAAAAACCGCAGCGGTGATCAAATACCATCAAAAGAAAGCTCTATTTGTGGGAAGAAAAGGACGCAAAT
Source organism: Lithobates clamitans (assembly GCA_037952925.1). Taxonomy (NCBI): domain Eukaryota; kingdom Metazoa; phylum Chordata; class Amphibia; order Anura; family Ranidae; genus Lithobates; species Lithobates clamitans. The sequence continues at coordinate 718,568 of JBBGZY010000572.1, read as the reverse complement.
TTCGTTTGGGTACAGAATTGCATGACCGCGCAATTAGCAGTTAAAGCGACGCAGTGCCAAATTGGAAAAAGTGCTCTGGCCGGGTAAATCCTTCCAGGGCTGAAGTGGTTAAAAAAAATTTTACAAAATGATCCTTTAGTATCACTTTAATACAAGAGGGTTAGAGGGGCCCTGCTCCTGTGAGCTTACAATCTAAGAGGGAAGGGTTGTTGAAACAAACTGTAGGGACTGTGAGGGATGAACTGATGAGGGGAGTAGTATAGCAGAAGGTAAAAAATATTGTTGTTTCTTTTTCAAAATTTTCTGAATTTTTTTATTTATATAATATAAAAAAAAAAAAAACAGTGGTGATCAAATACCACCCATAAAAAAAAACTGTGTGAAAAATTTTTTATAAATTTATTTTGCGTACATTGTTGCATGACCGCGCAATTACCAGTTAAAGTAGCGCAGTGCTCAATAGCAAAAAATGCTCTGGTCATGAAGGGGGTAAAACCTTCCGGAACGGAGGTGGTTAAGGGAACTGTTGTTCTGGGCTAACCTCACTACTTCTGGCTGCAGTTGCCTTTCACTTATTCCGATTGAGCTAAAAAAAAAAAAAAGAAAAAAAAAAAAGCTGAATAGCTTCTCAGCACACAAAATGAATCTCTAAGAGAATAGTTGTGCTAGCAATAAATCGAAGCTATTTAGGATAACCCGCCCACTTCACTGCTTGCCGAAAAAGCAAAACCAGACGATGCTTAACCTCTCCGGATACCACCGCACCCCCCCCCCCCCCCCCCAATTGTGAGGAAAAGGAAAAAAACTGCTGCAGAATTTAATGAATAATATGTATGCAAAAACTCATTAGACAGAATAACCTGTGATCTGTGGACTGCCTACTCAAACCAATGGGAAGCGTATTCCCGGCAACCGCCGACTGATGCCAAAAAGGTGCAACAATTGGCACCAGCAATTAGCAACCTTTCATTTTAGAAAGTGCATATCCCTTTCATTATTTTTACTCTGAACCACTTAGCAGATTTAGCCGCACAAAGGTTTCCTGAGAGGCCAGGCAGCTGATTGCAGTTTGTGGGGGATTCTAGTGCATGTCCTTTTTGTTTCAGAGTGATATTTATTTTTTTATAATTTTTAGTTTTTTTTTTTTGTTTTTTTAGCTTGCAGAAAAAAACAAGCAAAGTGATGGAAAAAAGAGCAAGCTTTGAAAGCCAGAGATGGGTTTGATTCTGACTTCTTTAACCTTTCTGGCTGTGATATAAGATTTCTATTTTTGTGAGTTGGAATATTTAAAGTGTGTGTACACTATATTACCAAAAGTATTTGGACACCCGCCTTTACACGCATACATGAACTTTAATGATGGAGTTCCGCCGTTTTTTTTTTTTTTAAAGTCAGCAGCTACAAATACTGCAGCTGCTGACTTTTAAAATATAGACACTTACCTGTCCAGGGCGCCCGCGATGTTGGTACCCAAAGTCGATCTGTCCGTCAGCTCTCGGGTGCTGCCGCCATCTTCGGTAAGGGAATCAGGAAGTGAAGCCTTGCGGCTTCACTTCCTGATTCCTTACTGCGCACGCGCGACTCGCGCTATTCCACTGGTCCCTGCTGTTTTCTGGGACCAGTGTGTGTCCCAGAATACAGCGGGGGGGGGGGGGGGGGGGGGAGAGACGGGAAGTGGCTTAGATACCCGCGCATGACTCGGGTATCTATGCCCGGAAGTGGGAGCAAAATACCTGGTATCTGCTCCCCCCTGAAAGGTGCCAAATGTGACACCGGAGGGGGGGGGGGGGGGATTCTGAAAAGTGGAAGTTCCATTTTTGGGTGGAACTCCGCTTTAAGGCCCGTACACACGGTCAGAAAATCTGAAGATAAATTTCGTCCGATGAACGATCTGCCGATTTTCTGATCGTTGATATGCTGCTTTTGACAGCTGTAGATTACGACTTTTCGGCAGACAAAAACTGGATGTGCAGGCTTGAAAATTTTTGCCTGATGTGACCACAACGTCCGATTTTCTTTTCATTAATACGGTTTTCTGGCAAAAAAAAAAAAAAATCTGAAGAGCAAGACTAGGTGTGATCGGAAATGAAAGAACACGTAGAAAACAATTCAACACATTACGTAATTTCTGACGTTGAATTCTGTCATAAGAAAGTTTTCTGATGGTGAACGTACCCTCTTCACTTTCGATTTGAGACTAGCATCCAACAAAAAACTGATGAAAATTCGTCTAATAATCGGACCGTGTGTACAAGGCTTCAGACCCCATACAAACTATTAGATTTTCTGCAGATTTTTGTCTTAAGATTTACCAAAACCATATAATAGGAGGTCAAACCTTAAGTGTTTCAATTTGTATGCAATCAGGCAGGCCCTTGTACTTACATGGTTTTGGTAAATCTGCAGAAAATCTAATAGTGTGTATGGGGATTTACACAGAAATCAATGTCAGAAGTGACGTAACGTGTTCAATAATATCCATAATACCGCATTAAGGCTACATTCACACTGGCATGCACTCTAAAATGCTGAATTTACCATCCAGACCAGTGCAGTCCTGGGAGAAGTGCTTGTTTGTTTGTTTTTTTTTTCTTAAAGCGGGGGTCCACCTAGCTATCGTTTTTTTTTTTTTTTTAGTTCATTTACAAACTTTTCTTCTCAGCATTACATACTCACATATTGTGTGTAATATGTCTGCCTGTGTCAGATTTCGTCGGAAAGAATAACTTATATTATTCCCTGCAGGCGGTTTCCATCTTCATTGTGGGCATTTGAAGCCCACAAGCATTTATTTCCTGGATGCGGTGAATGCTGTGCTCCCAGCATTCACCGCTCGTTCCCGCACATGCTCAGTGGCATCCTGGGAAGCCTGAGACTAGCTCCCAGGAGTCTGGGGGAGGCTAGAAACACGCCTACTCCCACGGGAGGAGAACCAGGAAGTGCAAAGAAGAATAGAAAAATAAAAGGTAATTATGGCAATTTAAATTTTTTTAAACGGCATGTCAGCATCTAGGCAAGGAAGAGAATACATACAGATATTGTTCAAAATTTGGGTGGAACCCCGCTTTAACTTTATTGGATGTGTAACATTGTGTTACAGCAGGGCAGCACAGTGCACTGCGCTGCTGTGCGGTGACATTCAGCGCCATCCAGTGTGTTGCAGAAAAATGTATTTGAGCTTTGTTTCTGTTTTAATAATAGAACACTTACCTGTCCGGGGATCCAGCGCGGTCCTCACCCGAGCCGGTGTTCCGTCAGAATCGGCGACCCGTCAGATTAGGTAACGGAAGTGATGTTGCATCAGCTGCGCATCCGTACACCCGCTAGCAGGTTGCCTAATCTGACAGAACTCTGTAGTCAGAAGAAGGCGGCAGCGAACATCTTAGTACACCTGGCCATGTCTTTAAGAGTAACTTTAGCAATAAAGTGATTGTATAGAAATCAATATGGTATATTGACATCTGTGAAGGTTGTTTTTGTCTTTTGAAAGAAGCTGGACGCAAGCAGTAGGAAGGTGGCGGAGGCCATGTTGCTACACCCCCCACTGCTCATTACTAAACCTTTAGACTTTCAAAATGTGACATGAAATAACCATTACAGGTGTCAACATACTATATTTCTGTATATACACTCACTTTATTGATAAAATGACTGTTAAATTAAACACATAGCTGGGTGTAGTAAGATGTCCGCACCTTCTTCTGACTACAGTGTTCTGTCAGACTACAGAGTTCTGTCAGATTAGGCAACCTGCTAGTGGGTGTACGCATGCGCAGCTGACGGAACGTCACTTCCGTTACCTAAGCAAATGGGTCACCGATTCTGACAGAACACCGGCCCTTCATCGGTCTTCGGGTCCAGTCATGCTTATTTTGGGATGTCGGCTGTGACTGCTTGCAGCTTCCCACTGCGCGTGTGCGAGCCGCGCTGCCCTTTCTGAATGGTCGTGCAGCTTTCTGGGACCTGTGACGTGTCCCAAAAGGCTGCGGGGGAAGACAAACTTCTGAAGGATCGCCATGGCGATCTGACCAGAAGTGGGAACGTCCCCCCCCCCCCCCCCCAAAAAAAAAGAGCCAAAACTTAAAGAGGAAGGGGGGGTCAGACAAGCGGAACTTCTCCTTTTGAGTGAAGCTGCACTGTAATTTGCAAAGTACTCTTGGCGGTATAGAAATCCTGTATAGTAATATTACCCCCTTGCCCTCTGGAAGATTTACCCCCCTTCATAAACAGGCCATTTTTTGCGATACGGCACTGCGTTATTTGAACGGACAATTGCGCTGTTGTACCCAAAGGAAATGTAGGTCTCTTTTTCCCACAAATAGAGCTTTCTTTTGGTGGCATTTGATCACCTCTGCAGTTTTTTTTGTGCTATAAACAAAAATAAACCAACATATTTGAAAAAAATTAAAAATATATATTTTTTACTTTCTGCTATAAAACACATCCTATAAAAAATCGATAAAAATCTAAATTTCTTCATCAGTTTAGGCCAATATGTATTCTGCTATATGCTTTTGGTAAAAAAAAAAAAATCCCAATAAGCGTATATTAGTTTGCGCAAAAGTTATAGCGTCTACAATCTATGGGATATATTTATTTATTTATTTGTACTAGTATCGGTGGCGATCAGCGACCTATAGCGGGACTGCAATGTTGCAGTGGATAGTCGGACGCTGGCACTTTTGACACTTTTTGGGGACCAGTGACACCAATACAGTGATCGGTGCTAAAAATATGCACTGTCACAGTACTAATGACACTGGCTGGGAAGAGGTTAACACCAGGTGTGGTTCAAGAGGTTAACGGTGTGCCCAGCCAGCGTTTTCTTACTGTGCGGGAACCAAAAGAAGAGCACACACCGCTCCAGGCAAATCTTCAGGTGCAAATGGATGACAGGTGCAGACCCCCGGCTCACCACCGTCCAACGCGAATAAAATGAAGAAATGGTCGCACTCTGAATTTCCCAAAAAATTGCTTGATGTACCTTTATTGTCACAAGTGTATCAGACAAACACAGGACAAGCAGTTGACATGTTTCACAAGTAAGGATGAGCTCCGGCGTGTTCGCACAGACCACGTGCAGAGCCCGCCAGGAAGTTGGCGCTGCGCTAATCACAGGCAGTGAGACATTGTCCTGATGTGCGGCTGCAGAGATCGGGAAATGTCTCACTGCCTGTGATTAGCGCAGCACCGACTTCCTGGCGGGCTCTGCACGTGGTCTGTGCGAACACGCCGGAGCTCATCCTTATTCACAAGCGATAGCTTGCTTGTTCACAACAAAAGTAGCATACAGTAAGCAGGCTGTTTAAGGAGTAAACCCTAATGGTGCACACCCAAAACCACCTGCTTAGGATTATGCTAAATGCAAAAAACATTTCAGCTGACATGTTAAAAACATTACAACGATTAAAATGTATGTATATACATGCAAACACTGACAGACCTCAAAAAAGGAGAAACTGATAAAAACAAAAATGTCCATAAACAAGACATCCATATGAGACAAAATGTCATATTACCCATAAATAAAACAGGAAAAAGAACAAAAACAAACAAAAAAAAAACAATATATTTATGTCCAGCCTTCTAATGCCAGAAAAAGATGATTGTATATACACATTAGTGCTGCACGATTAATCGCGGAGAATCGTTATCGCGATTCTCCGCCCGCCACGAACGCAACTCCGGATTTGTGCGATTCTGACGATCGAGCTGAAAAGCACGCGCCGCCGCACACTGATCGATGTTGTCCCTGTGTTAGAGCGGAGGGGAAGCCGTGGGAGCCAGCGTGCTCACGTCACTCAGCAGAAGAATGTGATTGGTCAGCAAGTATGTCAGAGTGAGAGCCCCGCCCCCCCCCCGGTGTTGGTAGGTAGGGGACGTTGCGTGTGATGTCAGCGGGAAACATGACGGAAAGCAGGAGCGGGCCGTACAGCCCCCCCCCCAAGACCGGAGCCCTGACCGGCACCGCCCAGACCCCCCCGGATGGGGGTCTCTCTGCTTGGGGTGCTCTGCCTGCTGTGCCAGGTGTGTCCCACCGGGGCCACAACACACTGGGTGGTGACAGGAGGACGGCAAGATCCAGCAGCAGGTGAGGTGACACCTGACAGAGGGGGGACACATGACAGAGGAAGAGACAGGGAGGGGGGGACACCTGAGAGAGTGCAAGGGGGACACATAATATAGAGGGGGGGCATCCTGGGATTGGGGGCACCTGACAGGGAGAGGGAGATCACTAGAGAGAGAGAGAGCGGGAAAAGGGGGACGCCTGACATAAGTAGGGGTACCTGAAAGGATAATAGGGGGATACTTGAGAGGGAAAAGGGGGGGTCACTTGAAAGAAAAGGGGGACACCTAAGAGGAGAGGAGAGGCTCTCAATGAACCTCTCAATCAATCACTCTATCAATCTCTCTCTCCCAAAAAAAAAAATTATGTTGCGAGAATCGTGATCTTTTTATGCTAAGTAAAAAAATTGTGATTCTCATTTTGGCCAGAATCGTGCAGCTCTAATATACATTCTCAAACCATCTATTGAGTCTAAATGTATATGCATTCAAGATAAGTATGTATTATAAGTGTTACTTTAAGTTGCCCTTAAAATGTAACCACGTAGTGGACTTACCGTGTTTCCCCGAAAATAAGACCTACCCCGAAAATAAGACCTAGCGTTATTTTCCAGAAGGGCTGCCATATAAGCCCTAACCCGAAAATAAGCCCTAGTTTAAAATGCTTGTAAAATCCTATAGCCCGCTCTATTACAGTAGTACACAATGTACAATGTGAGTGTTTCTGTAATATAAATGCGGGGAAGAGAACCCCGGCGGGTCACAGAAGCGCAGAGCGGCGCTATAACGAAGGTATTTGGCACAATTATATTACATAAGCACACACATTGTACATTATATACTACTGTAATAGAGTGGGAGACAATGAATAAAGGTACATCAAGCAAGTTTTTTGGAAATTCAGAGTGCGACCATTCCTTCATTTTATTTTCTTACTGTGGGGGAGGGGCTTTTACTAGGGGAAGGCATGGATCGGTGCCCCCTGCTTTGCAGAGACACAGGATCCATGCCTTCAGTACTGACAGAATGGCAATGTGCCTTGTTTACATAGACAGATCGCCGTTCTCTCTCTCCCATTCTTCCTCTGAACTAAAAAATTGGGGGGTGCCGGGCGGACATCGAGTCTGCGGTACCTGCCGTTCAGCTCCTGCTGTGTATAGACTCCATGATCGGGGCGGCGGCGGCACACATGCGCGCCCCAGATCTGGAAGTGTTGCATCGCATACTAGGTATGCGATTTGGCGCAGAGCGGTCGTCCTGCCCCTACTAGGGGAAGGCATGGATTGGTGCCCCCTGATTTGCAGGTACACAGGATCCATGCCTTCTGTACTGACAGAACAGCAATCTGCCTTGTTAACATAGACAGCTCGCCGTTCTCCCTCAGTACCGAAGGATCGGCGGGTGCCGGCGGCCATAGCGTTCACGGTACCAGCTGATCAGCTCCCGTAGTGTATAATCACAGCGTGAGCGGGCCGGCAATGCGCGCGTGCGCCCCCGACCTGGAAGTGTCGGATCGCGTACTAAGTACGTGATCTGGCGCAGAGCGGCTGCCCTGCCGCAGTATCTCTACGGTGGGCGGTCCGCCAAAAATTATTATGATCCTGTATCTAGGTATATTTTTACCGAAAATCGCTGGCATGGCAGACTTCGCTCGAGTGACCTCACTAATGAACAGCGATCTGATCATGTGATCTCGGCCAACTGATGTAATCTTGTCGTCTGCCACTTGGAATTGATCACATCAACTCTCATCAATTTCCACCTACTACAAAGAAGGCCCCTCATTCCCACCAACCGCAGGCTGTTAATATTGTCAAGATTCAGGAATTTGATAGAGAGATTAAAAAAAAAAAAAGAAAGAAACGAAAAAATGTGAACCGTGCCTATGCCTCTAAATTAATTTTGAAACATGTCTCTAAATCAATCAAATGTTAATGCAACAACAATTAGACCAGTTTGTTATTTCCTTCATGCACAAATGGGCCACTTTACAGAAACCATTAAAAAAAATGAAAAAAATAAAAAAAAGAAAGAAAAAAGCAAAAAACACAGAGAAAGGCGAAGAGAAGAGACGGAAATGAAATACACTTTGGCTTCCACAAAAAAAAAAAAAATCCCCACCACAGTGACAATATGACAAGTGAAATAAGCATGAACACGAGCCAAACAGTGCTTACCCATTCATCCAAATCCGCAGGCTTTGCAAAATAAAAAAAAAGGAGAGGGAGAGAGAGAGAGAGAGAGAGAGAGAGAGAGAGAGAGAGAGAGAGAGAGAGACAGAGAGAGAGAGAGAGAGAGAGGGAGAGAGAGAGGGGGGGGGGGGGGGAGACAGAGAGAGAGAGAGAGAGAGAGAGAGGGGGAGAGAGAGAGAGGGAGAGAGAGAGGGGGGGGGGGGGAGACAGAGAGAGAGAGAGAGAGAGAAGAGGGGAGAGAGAGAGAGAGGAGAGAGAGAGGGGGGAGAGAGAGAGAGAGAGAGGGGGGGGGGGGAGAGAGAGAGAGAGAGAGGGGGGAGAGAGAGAGAGAGAGAGAGAGGGGGGGAGAGAGAGAGGAGAGAGAGAGAGGGGGGAGAGAGAGAGAGAGGGAGAGAGAGAGAGAGAGAGAGAGAGAGAGAGAGAGAGAGAGAGAGAGAGAGAAAGAAGGGGAAGGAAAAAAACAAAAAACAAGAATGTCAGTGATTTATTAAGTTGGAGGTTCGTCGGCACAAAGCTCTGCGTGCACCAAGTGTAGAGAAAGCTCAGAAATCGCAGAACATTAGATCAGCGAGCGGTGACTGTTCTATAAATCGCTGCACAGCGGGGCCGAAGCGGGAACCCGGGTCTTACAAAGCGTCAAAGAGACTCTTCAAGGGCCATTTCAATGCAACAGCGAGCACAATTCTTCACTGAATTCTTTTCGCTTTTTTTTTTTTTCCTTTTTTGTATTGAGCCAAACTTTTACCTTTTATTTTGGCTTCATATTTTTTTAACTTTTTTTTTTTATTATGGAAATAGTAGCTCACATTACCATTTGTTTGCGTAAAATAAACAATGCTGTAAATGGCAGTTACTAACTTTGGGAGTTAGGCCTCATGCACACAAGCGTATTGGCTGAGCGCTAGTTGTTGGTTCAAATCCCAACGCACTACCTGCATGGAGTTTGCATGTTCTCCCTGTGCCTGCGTGGGTTACCTCCCACACGCCAAAGCATGCTGGTAGGTTAATTGGCTCCTGTCTATCTTGGCCCAGATTTTCAAAAGATTTTTCACCTAGTGTATGGGCACCATTACAGGGTTCAGTATTGAGTTGGCCCACCCTTTGCAGCTATAACACATTCAACTCTTCTGGGAAGGCCGTCCACAAGGTTTAGGAGTGTGTCTATGGGAATGTTCTTGCAGAAGAGCATTTGTGAGGTCAGGCACTGATGTTGGATGAGAAGGCCTGGCTCACAGTCTCCGCTCTAATTTATCCCAAAGATATTCTATCAGGTTGAGGTCAGGACTCTGTGCAGGCCAGTCAAGTTCCTCCACCCCAAACTCCCTCATCCATGTCTTTATGGACCTTGCTTTGTGCGCTGGTCCAAATCATTTGGTGGAGGGGGGGATTATGGTGTGGGGTTGTTTTCCAGGGGTTGGACTTGGCCCCTTAGTTCCAGTGAAGGGAACTCTCAAGGCGTCGGCATACCAAGACATTTTGGACAATTTCATGCGCCCAACTTTGTGGGAACAGTTTGGGGATGGCCCCTTCCTGTTCCAACATGACTGCGCACCAGTGCACAAAGCAAGGTCCATAAAGACATGGATGAGTGAGTTTGGAGTGGGGGAAATTGACTGGCCTGCACAGAGTCCTGACCTCAACCAGATAGAACACCTTTGGGATGAATTAGAGCGGAGACTGCGAGCCAGGCCTTCTCGTCCAACATCAGCGCATGACATCACAAATGCGCTTCTGGAAGAATGGTGAAACATCCCCATAGACACACTCCTAAACCTTGTGGACGGCCTTCCCAGAAGAGGTGAAGCTGTTATAGCTGCAAAGGGTGGGCCAACTCAATATTGAACCCTACGGACTAAGACTGGGATACCATTAAAGTTCATGTGTGTGTAAAGGCAGGCGTCCCTAAACTTTAGGTAACATAGTGTACTTTCACCAAGTGTACTTACAATTCAAGGGAAAACTATAATGTTTTTTTGGTCACTTGTATTTAACTTTATTTAAATCAAATATTTTTAAACATGTATACTGTATATAGTAAGGAAACCAGTATAAACACAAGATTTGTTTTACAAGTTAATATTTAATGCAGGCTGCACTTGTGACACAAGACTACCAGAACACTTTGGTTTTTCTAAAAAGAAAGTACAGCATTGGTCATCTCCTTTAGGCCAGGTTCACATATGTGCACCCACGGTTTCCAGTCCGGGGTCCGGTGCGTTTCTGTTGACTGGTTCTGGTGCGATTCAGGTCCGAATTTTTACCTGAAATCGCACCTGAACCAGACCCAAAAAACGCACAGGACCCTTTTTTTATACCGCACTGTGGCCGCCCAGAACATGTGTGAACCGCCTCCATTGAGAGCCTGTCACACTCACTTGTCATGCGAATTGGAATGCGGTGAAAACCGCATCCAATTTGCACATACCCTGTTTCCCCGAAAATAAGACCTAGCGTGATTGTCGGTAATGGCTGCAATATAAGCCCTACCCCCCAAATAAGCCCTAGTTAAAGTCATTGTAGGTCTTATTTTCAGGGTAGGGCTTATTTTCGGGGGAAACAGGGTAGGGCTTATTTGGGGGGTATGGCTTATATTGCAGCCATCACTGACAGTCACACTAGGTCTTATTTTCGGGGAAACAGGGTATGTGAACCTGGCCTTAAAGGAGGCTATCTCAAATTGTAACCTCTGAAGGAGAAAAAGGTTACTGATCTGCTTTATTCACACGTGGGTGTACATTTCATCTCATGTGTGTACATCTTAACTTGAGCTATTGAGCTCTGTAAAAAAAAAAAAAAAAAACACATCCTTTTTACAACGGAGGAGGCAAAGAGGAACTAGAAAATGTAAAAAAAAAAAAAAAAAAAAACAAGAAAAACAAAAAAAGAAAGAAGAAAACCAAAAGCTCCAAATTCTGGTGGTAAAAGAGGATACAAACTTTCTTGCTGCTTAGAAATAATGTCAGGGTAAATATAGGAGTCACCTAGCAGTGAAAAAGCCAAACGTATCTATTTAACTGAATTGCACCTTTTAAAAGAGGAAGTAAAGTCCCATACATAATTTGTACCTATAGGTAAACCTTTTAATAAGGCTTACCTATAGGTAATGTAAATATCTCAAAAACAGGACAAGGACAAGGGTAGGCAACCTCAGCCCCCCCAGCTAAGGTGAAACTACAAGTCCCATGAGACATTGCAAGACCCTGACAATCACAGGCATGACTGCTAGAGGCAGAGGCGTGATGGGATGTGTAGTTTCACCACAGCTGGAGGGCCGAGGCTGCCTACCCCTGGTTTAGGAGATATTTAGATTACATGCAGGCGATTACATCACCAGCGCATGCGCTCTGAAGGAACGACCCCCCGTGCCGTTCCTTCAAATACCTGTGCTGTAAATGACGGCTTCCCCATGCATGTGCGGGAGTGACGTCATCGCGGCTCTGGTCTGTCACAGAGCCGGAGTCCGCGGTCCCGGAAGGAGGACCGGGGAGAAGATGGACGCTGCCGCCAGCGATTACATTGCATTGCTGGAGGGCTTCGTTTTCAGGTAAGTTTCACATAATGTGATAGTATTAAATGCATACTAGCATATGATGCCTTTACCTTGCAGGTCCTAATAAATAAATAAAAAAAAAGAAAAAGAAGTAAAAATAAATAACCAGCAGTTTACAACCGCTTTAAGGATTTAAAAAAGAAAAAAATTAAGCTTTTTTTGTTACAATAAATCTTTATTCAAAATATGAAAAGATTTTCTTTCCCCTCTTGCAGCCATTTTTGTGCCCTCAACTCCCCCTATGCGCCCTTTCTTAACGCTTCAGTTGGCAATTTCGGACAGCTGCATTAGCGCAGGAATTGACGTCTAACCTCCCGTGAAAGGTCTCACCGCGGTACAAATTCTCCAAACTAAACTCTGTCACAAGGCCTAACTGCCGCTCTTCACTGTCTGATATTTTTGGCCTTTCTTATCATTTCTGGGTCGGGTTATGAATACATTAACCCCTCTTTTTTAACTTTTTCTTTTTTTTTTTTTTATTCCCTAAAGGGTTTTTTTGATTTTGTTCTGTATTTCGAATTATATATTTCATTTATGGTTTCTGCCTGACCTATTTTTTTTTTTTTTTTTTCAACAAAGTAAAAAAATTGGCATTAAAGAGAAGGAAAAAGAATGCATATTTAAAAGAATTCAACACCTTTTCCACCTTCCCAGGGGGAACGCTGTGCCCAGTACCTGCTTTTACTACTATATATATATACACAATTTTGGCCTACTTTGTTAAACTTTTTTTCTTTTCTTTTTTTTTTTTTAAAAGAAAAAAAGAAAAAGAGAAAAGAATTCACCATACCGCTGAATGTGTAATGTATGGGGGTTTATAAATAGTTTGACTAATGAAGTAAACAAAAAAAATATATAACTTTAAGACTTCTGATATATAGTAAAAAAGAATACACACACGCATAAAAGAAAAAAAAATGTAATATTTACTAATCTTAGTTGGGGCTCATTTCCACCATAGCACATGCTATGCCACAATGCACATGGGCTGGCATGCAATTTTACAATCTGTTGCGCTACAATGTGCTTTTAGCTGATTTTTTATTTATGTATTATTAAGGTATTTTTTTTGCTCTTTTACCTCCAATGAATATTACAAAGGTAAAGACAATGGTATTTTGCTTAACCTTGCGTTGTGACTGTGTTGAGTGACATAGCTCAGGACTGGTGATGTGAATGAGCCCTAGTAGATGATTGGTTACGTTATTAGTAGTTTTAGCATCATTCTAATCTGGTCCTCAGTGGTGGACATGGCTTATAATAATGTCTCATATATAACAGGTTTCTAAGCTCAATAGTTGGTGATGGCTTCACCTATGGATCCATTTCCGAGCCTCCTCCAGTCAACTCTGACTCCTCTTTGTTTTTTTGTATTCAAAACAATAGAAACATAGAAAAGTGACAGTATAAAAAAGACTGGGTAGTCCATCGAGTCTGCCTGTTATTTTTTGTTAACTTTTTTGAGTATAGATCTATGTTTGTCCCAAGCATGTTTGAAGCCATTTACTGTTGACTGTCTCACTACCTCTACTGGTAGTGTATTCCAATCACCAACTACCTTTTCAGGGGCCACTTGGTTCTAGGAACCCCACATTTGGTGTGCAAACCCATTGGAGCTAGGACCACATATCCAACAGCTGGGGTTCCTAGCACCAAGTGTCCCCGAGGTATGGGGCCCCAAAGTCGGTTCGGAAAACGTCAAGTACTTTTCTGCAGCAGAGAATGACATTTTCCGAACCGACTTTGGGGCCCCCGTATCTCAGGGGGCCACTTGTTGCTAGGAACCCCAAATTTGGTGTGCAAACCCAGTGGAACTAGCACTACAACATAACCAAGTGGCCCCGAGATACGGGCCCCAAAGTCGGTTCAGAAAATGTCATTCTCTGCTGCAGAAAAGTGCTTGACATTTTCTGAACTGACTTTGGGGCCCCGTATCGCGGGGCCACTTAGTTATGTTGTAGTGCTAGTTCCACTGGGTTTGCACACCAAATTTGGGGTTCCTAGCAACAAGTGGCCCCCTGAGATACGGGGCCCCAAAGTCGGTTCGGAAAATGTCAATCTCTGCTGCAGAAAAGTGCTTGACATTCTCAGAACCGACTTTGGGGCCCCGTATCTCAGGGCCACTTGGATATGTTGTAGTGCTAGTTCCACTGGGTTTGCACACCAAATTTGGGGTTCCTAGCAACAAGCGGCCCCGAGATACAGGGCCCCAAAGTCGGTCAACTGTGTCCATCTGCAACAATGTCATTTCGGGACCCTTTGGGTCCAGAGACCCCAAATTTGGATGCAGCTAGGGGGCATCTAGTAACCCTTAACTACCGAGTTTGAAGTTCGGGGACCTATGGCTGCAAATGGGTACAGTGAGGCTGCAAATGGGCATTGTTGACCCTCTTTTTCACTTACAGTAGCTGCACATTTCTCACCCTAGGCTTATACTAGAGTCAATAAGTTTTCCCAGTTTTTTTGTGGTAAAATTAGGTGCCCCGGCTTATATTCGGGTCGGCTTATACTTGAGTATATACGGTAGTTATTTATCTCTCAAAAAGTGTTTCCCAATTCTAAACCTTTCATACAATTTCAAAACCAGTATAAAAGGAATAGTAATGTGGGGGTGGGTTTAACTAATCATTTTCTTGCATAATTCTCCTTTAAGGGGGCGTGGCAGGGGGTGTGTCCTATGCCTACATACTTTTGCTAATAGGTGTCCCGCGTAACCATCTCAAAAAGTTGGGAGGTATGCATTCCACCACCTTTCTCACAACATGGGGACTGGTTTGTAGTATCGGTCTCACAAGAATTTGCCACCATGCTGAAAATCTCGGTGCTCAGTAACGAGCACTTTCGGCAATAAGAAGTAATGTTTACCACACCTCGGCATGGTCCCATTGAATCCATGAGGCCATACGTGAGCAGCCTACCAGGGATTGAAGAGATTCAGTAAGTAGACAGATTACTGACAAGTTTGATATAGAACAGTAGGCACTATATTAGCACTAATTGGTAATAAAATCTTCCAAAAGCTGACCCATTACTCCCTGCTATGATAAACCACAGCAACTTGCCTCTGTCCTCATTTCATCTCCAAAATAATCCAAACTACAAAATGACCTAAAGTATCGCGGAGACTAATAACCGGCTGATCTGCAATCCTCTTGTTTATGCCTATGAGCAATGTTTATCGACGGATTATTCATCTGCCCCCACGCAGCCATCTCTTACATAGAAAAACAATAAAAAGAAGGAACAAAGAAGAGATAAAAAAAAAAAAAAAAAAGAACAAATCCAGAAAAAATAATAGCCGCAGACGGCGCGCCGATGCGTTTAAACATCAATGGTTGTAAATGTTTCTTGCAACGGAATGATTATATTGACAGACGCACAAAGTTTTTCCAAAGGCAGACTGTAAATATAAAGTACGCTTTTCTGCATTCACGCCAAATTGCTCACCTAGAGGACATACAAAAACACAGATAATTAAAGGGTCAGAACACCCAAAGCTTCTATTACAGTTATTTTAGATGCCCGAAGTTACTAAAAAAAATAGCTTTTATTGCCGACTGCGGCCCCCCCGTCAGGGTGATTTTGATTTACTTTTTCTTCTAAAACTTGTCACAGGGACAGGAGGCGAGGGGAAAATGGGTACAAAGGCAACACAAAATTAAAAATTCAGTCCCTTCCCTGCTCCATCCAGAAAAAAACACAGTGGTTTTACCCTTGCGGGTTTAAAGGAAAGGTTCCCTCTCCCGCGGTCTGTGTATTTTTATTACCTTAAACTTAAAGTGTTACTAAACCCACAACAGTAAAATCAGTCTGTATATGCAGTAAAGCATGCTTGTTATACTCACTGTTAACCCCCCTAAGGGGTTAGTCGTCAGCATTGTGTAAAAAGGCTGTTTGATTAGGTCTTCTCCGATTCTCCCCTTCTTCCACTGTCCCCAATCCATGTCCTGATAAGACAGAGCCTTTGGAGTCACCCTGCACCTGCTCAGTTTGGTGTGTATTGCTAGAGAGTTTTTTTATTTTGGGAGAGTGCATGTGATCAACACTCACTGTCCAGACAGAGGGTCAGGGGTCCCTGCAGCCCCATAGGACTGTCAGAGTAGAATGAAAACTCCTCCTACAAGCTTTAACCAGACACGGATAGAACTCACAAAACTGCTTTATACTGCTGATGAGAAAAGGTGTTTAGCCGTTTATATTTACAAAAATAATTGCATTTCCATGTTCTGTGTACTGTGGGAGACCAGATATAGTGACCGTAGGCTCCTGGGTTTAGTAACACTTTAAGCATGCAGTGACAGTGACAGGGTAATCACATGGTGTTAATCCCCAACTCCGCTTTTCAACATGACAGCTAGCACTTCCACCAGTGGTCTCCAAACTGCAGCCCAGAGGCTGGATGTGGCCCTTTGCTTGCTTTTCCGGCTCTTGGGGTAATATTAAATCCACTTGCCGGGGCATCATTTCTGTTGCTGACACCAACAGTGGGGCAATATTCCTCCCATTGACACCAACGATTGGGCACAATTACTTCCACTGATACCAAAAACGGGGCATAATTCATTCCATTCATACCAAGGATGGACCACTATTCCTCCAACTGACACCAACAATGGGGCAATACTTCTCCCACTGACCCAATGAAAGAGCACAATTTCTCCCACTGACACCAACAATGGGGTAGAATTTCTTCCATTGACACCAATGATGGGGCACTATTCCTTCAAATGACACCAACAATGAGGGCCCATTTCTTCCGCTGATACCAAAGATAGGCCATGGTTTCCTCCCACTGGACGCCAGGACATTTTATACCCCCACTGGCCCTAGTCCAGCCCCCCTAAAGTCCGAAAGACAGTAAACTGGCCCTTTGTTAAGAAAATTTGGAGACTTATTTTCCAGATGCTACGCTATTTTATTGACAAAGTTCTTGAAGTCCTATCCTCTAACAGCAGAAAAACATTGGGTAGCAGACCTTGGTCTCTTTGTAGAAGATCAATGGGAAAGGGCACTGCAAGTAGTGTGCTAAAGAATTGAGGCTTCCGGTAGTAGGCAAACTTCAGGACTTCTCTGCAACAATCTTCAGCCTTTGGACACAGAAGTCTATGGGGCACTAATACGCCAGGATAGAGACTTTACTTAGTGTACTTTATGCAGGCGATTTGGTGCACTTTCAGAAAGTGAAACCACATTTGCAAGATGTTATAGAAGTTTATGGCTCAGTGCAGCTAGCCCGCAGAAAAGCTGCAGGTGCACTGCCTGCACATGCGGTGCATGTAAACCACGGCACATCGGTATGAAAGCAGCCTTATAGGGGGGCTCAGGAAACAGAAGAAAACCCCTAGGGATGGGACTTTGCATTTTCTGTAGTCCCTTCAAAGTCAAACCCCCTAGGGGTTTTCTTCTTTTTTCTGTTTTCCTTGGGATGTGGCACACTGGGGATTTTGTATCATCAGAACCTTTTTAATTTATAGGGGGGCTCAGGACAGTAAGGGCTTGTTTACATTTGCAGTTTGGGGGGGGGCCGTAAAACCCCATAGTTCATTGTGACCCGCAACCGGTTATCAAATAACTTAGATGGCCCTTGCTTTTCAAAGGGTTAAGCACCTCTGCTTTAAATGTTATATTCTACCTGATCTAAATGTACAGTTGTGCTCATAAGTTTACATACCCTGGCAGAATTTATGATTTCTTGGCCATTTTTCAGAGAATATGAATAACACAAAAACTTTTCTTTCACTCATGGTTAGTGTTTGGCTAAAGCCATTTATTATCAATCAACAGTATTTATTCTTTTTAAATAATAATCACAACAGAAATTACACAAATGACCCTGTTCAGAAGTTTACATACCCCAGTTCTTAATACTACGTGTTGCCCCCTTTAACATCAATGACAGCTTGAAGTCTTTTGTGTTGTTTGTGGATGAGGCTCTTTATCTTCTCAGATGGTAAAGCTGCCCATTCCTCTTGGCAAAAATCCTCCAGTTCCTGTAAATTCTTGGGCTGTCTTGCATGAACAGCACGTTTTGAGATCTCCCCTGAGAGGCTCAATAATATTGAGGTCAGGAGACTGAGATGGCCACTCCAGAACCTTCACTTTATTCTGCTGTAGCCAATGACAGGTCGACTTGGCCTTGTGTTTTGGATCATTGTCATGTTGGAATGTCCAAGTATGCCGCATGCGCAGCTTCCTGGCTGATGAATGCAAATGTTCCTCCAGTATTTTTTGATAACATACTGCATTCACCTTGCCAACAATTTTGCCCAAATTTCCTGTGCCTTTGTAGCTCACACATCCCCAAAACATCAGCGATCCACCTCTGTGTTTCACAGTAGGAATGGTGTACCTTTCGTCATAGGCCTTGTTGACTCCTCTCCAAATGTCGCATTTATGGTTGTGGCCAAAAAGCTCAATTTTGGCCACAAAAACTACCCAAATGACCCTGATCAAAAGTTTACATACCCTGGTGATTTTGGCCTGATAACATACACACAAGTTGACAGGAAGGGGTTTGAATGGCTATTAAAAGGTAACCATCCTCACCTGTGATCTGCTCGCTTGTAATTAGTGTGTGTGTATAAAAGGTCAATGAGTTTCTGGACTCCTGAAAGACCCTTGCATCTTTCATCCAGTGCTACACTGACGTTTCTGGATTCTGAGTCATGGGGAAAGCAAAAGAATTGTCAAAGGATCTGCGAGAAAAGGTAGTTGAACAGTATAAAACAGGAAAGGGATATAAAAATATATCCAAGGAATTGAGAATGCCAATCAACATTCTGTTCAAACTCTAATGAAGAAGTGGAAAATGAGGGGTTCTGTTGAAACCAAACCACGGTCAGGTAGACAAACTAAAATTTCAGCCACAACTGCCAGGAAAATTGTTCGGGATGCAAAGAAAAACCCACAAATAACTTCAGGTGAAATACAAGACTCTCAGAAAACATGTGATGTGACTGTTTCAAAATGCACAATAAGGAGGCACTTGAAGAAAGATGGGCTGCATGGTCGAGTCGCCAGAAGAAAGCCATTACTACGCAAATGCAACAAAGTATCCCGCTTACAATACGCCAAACAGCACAGAGACAAGCCTCAAACCTTCTGGCACAAAGTAATTTGGAGTGATGAGACCAAAATTGAGCTTTTTGGCCACAACCATAAACACTATATTTGTAGAGGAGTCAACAAGGCCTATGATGAAGGGTAGACCATTTCTACTGTGAAACACTGAGGTGGATCGCTGATTTTTGGGGGATGTGTGAGCTACAAAGGCACAGGAAATTTGGGCAAAATTGTTGGCAAGATGAATGCAGTGTTATCAAGAAATACCGGAGGAACATTTGCATTCATCAGCCAGGAAGCTGCGCATGGGACGTACTTGGACATTCCAACATGACAATGATCCAAAACGAAAAAGCCAAGTCGACCTGTCATTGGCTACAGCAGAATAAAGTGAAGGTTCTGGAATGGTCATCTCAGTCTCCTGACCTCAATATCATTGAGCCACTCTGGGGAGATCTCAAACGTGCCGTTCATGCAAGACAGCCCAAGAATTTACAGGAACTGGAGGCTTTTTGCCAAGAGGAATGGGCAGTTTTACCATCTGAGAAGATAAAGAGCCTCATCCACAAATACCACAAAAGAATTCAAGCTGTCATTGATGTTAAAGGGGGCAATACACGGTATTAAGAACTTGGGTATGTAAACGTTTGATCAGGGTAATTTGGGTAGTTTCTGTTGTGATTATGATTTAAAAAGAGTAAACACAGTTGATTGATAATAAATGGCTTCAGCCAAACAATAACCATGAGTGAAAGAAAAGTTTTTGTATTATCATTCATATTATCTGAAAAATGGCCAAGAAATCACAAATTCTGCCAGGGTATGTAAACTTATGAGCACAACTGCATATACTGAATGCTAGCTAGCTTAAATTGATTGTAAGGGGTTTTTTTTTGGTTTTTTTTTAGATAACAAACATGTCATACCTCCACTGTGCAGCTCGTTTTACACAGAGTGGCCCCAAACACCTACTTCTGGGGTCCCCCAGCGGCTCCTCCTCACATCAGCTAACCCCCTTGGAGAAGCGCTCTACCGAGAGGGTTACTTGCGAGCGTGCTCCCGAGTCCAGCATTCGGCGTCCATAGCCGCTGAATGTATGACTCGGCCCTGCCCCCCCCGGTCACTGGATTTGACTGACAGCAGCGGGAGCCAATGGCTGCGCTGTTATCTATCCAATCAAAAGCTGAGAACCCCGGGCAGAGAGACAGCGCGTCCCTGCTGGGTCAAGTTCCAGGGCTCAGGTAAGTAAAACGGTTGGGGGGGGGGAGGCGGCGGTCACTGCCAGGTGTTTTTTCACCTTAATGTATAAAAAACGAAGGTTTACAACCCCTTTGTATAGACCTTAGTCAGGTGATGAAGTTTAAGTGTTTTATTTTCCATACAGTGTATATGGATTTGGGGGGGGGACTGAGAGGATAACCCACAAACACATGGAAAACCTAATAAACAGTTAACTGGTTACATCTTCAGCTCAAAAAAATAAATAAAAAATAGAAAAAAAAAACCTTCTCATCTAGATTAGGGTTCTTATCTTTAATCAGCTGCTTCATCAAATCGTATTAACTGCAACAAAATGAAAATCACTTTAGATTATTTCCATTTATCAGTTCCAACGCCTAAAACAAAACCCGCCAGACCACTACGTCATTCTCTGCAGCATGAAAATTACTCACTCTCCATGTAGAGCAGATACAAGAGCAAGATCTAGTTAGCAGTTCATCAATCCTCAGGTAAAAGGCTTTGTCAGAATGTGTTATAGAAGTGATGACGGGCAGATCGAGAATAGAGAAATGGCAACTTCTGCAATTCTATAAAAGGTTTCTGGTGTGAAAATATGGGACAGGCACACGTCAATGGTCCACCTAATTATACACAAGCCTTTTCATGTCGTGATTGTATGCATGTAGCGGAGCAACGTTGAATGCCGAAGCACCCGCATAAAACCAATGTGTCAGTCCAAATATCATTTAATAAAAATGCCAATGGAGACCTGGTTGCTTTTTCCATAACAGAGGGACTCTGCATTTTGGGGATACCAAAGTTCTCCAGCCGTAAAGTAAGAAGAAAACTAGAGAAATCTGCATTACCAAATGGAACACAGAATACCTGGGCCAATGTGCCAACAAGTACATTTTAAAGTGATTCTAAACATTAAAGGTTTTTTTTTTTTAACCCCAAGTCATTCTCTGCATTAAAGGATAACTCCACTTTCGTGATAAAAATAAATAAATAATATAGCATACACTATATTACCAAAAGTATTGTGACACCTGCCTTTACATGCACATAAACTTTAATGGAATCCCAGTCTTGGTCTGTAGAGTTGGCCCACCCTTTGCAGCTATAACAGCTTCAACTCTTCTGGGAAGGATGTCCACAAGGTTTAGAAGTGTGTCTGTGGGAATGTTTGACCATTCTTCCAGAAGTGCATTTGATGAGGTCGAGAAGGCCTGGCTCGCAGTCTCCACTCTAATTCATTCCAAAGGTGTGCTATCAGGTTGAGATCAGGACTCTGTGTGGTCCAGTCAAGTTCCTCCACCCCAAACTCGCTCATCCATGTGTTTATGGACCTTGCTTTGTGTGCTGGTCCAAATCATTTGGTGGAGAGGGGGGATTATGGTGTGGGGTTGTTTTTCTCAGCTCAATCTCTGGCCCGGAAGTGCACAGTGAACACACTCGGCATAGAAACATCAGCGGCCCAACAACGCATTTGTGCGGCAAGTGGGCGTTATAGCCCACCCTTTTGTGCCACACATATGTGCTCGGCGGTTGTAAAAGGGTTAATCTCTCCATCAGAGCCTTTGCTCTAATGAAGTGGGGCTTTTAGGTATGGGGGAGTGTATGTCTTCTACCATGTGACAGTGCTCAGCCCTAAGCAGCCAATAGTAAGCCTGAACAGTGTCACATGGGGGTAGGGACATCATTCAACTAAGCTCCAGCCAAAAACTAAAATTTACACCATAGCCCCAATTTTTGGAACAGGGGGCTACACATGCGCAGTGTGTAAAAAGGCCCCAATCCATCTCCTGATAGTACAGATCCTTGGGGGCATCACTTTCACACTGAGGAGCTTTACAGGGGTTTTAGCGCTAAAAAAAGCACCTGCAAAGCGCCTGTAAATCGCCTCTCCTGTCACTCTAGTGTGAAAGCCCGAGTGCTTTCACAATGTGGCGGTGTGCTTGCAGGACGTTAGAAAAAGTCCTGCAAGCAGCATCTTTGGGGCGGTTTAGGAGCGGTGTATAAGCCCTGCCCATTAAAATGAATGGGCAGCGCTGCCGAAGCACCTGCAAAGTGCTTCGGCAGTGGCGCTACACGGGCGCTATTAACCCCTTCTTTGCCCGCTAGCGGGGGTTAAGAGCACCCTGCTAGCGGCCGAAAAACACTGCTAAAACGTCAGTAAAGCGCCGCTAAAACTTGTGGCACTTTACCGCCGACGCCCGCACCGACGCAGTGTGAAAGTAGCCTTATCGAGTAGCTCTTTTCCTTCAGTGCTCAGAAGCTGCACAGCTGTCGGTTAATTAACAGCCACTTCTTGTTACCACAGTGACTTACCTGGTTGCCATTAACCTGCCTCATTATTCCAGCCTACAGCCAGCCCCTTTTTGCTATTTAAGCAGATTAGCTCATTTCCTCCTTGCCCTTGCGTGGTCTATGATCTCTAAGTGTGTTCCTTCCTGTGCTTCTGTGTATATTGGACTTGCTGACTTGACTTTGCTTCCAATTCCTGTTCCTGATTTTTGCTCCTGACTACACTGACTTCTGGTTTCCTAACCTGGACTCGTCTGATTACCCATTCTAGCATCCAAACCCTGGCTTGTTTTTTTGACTACATTCTTGTACTGTGTTATTTTTGCCATTTCATTAAAGGTGTGATAATAACTGCACTTTCTGTCTCTGTTTGGTATATGGTTCCTGACAACATGCTCAGTTTGGTGTGTATCGCTAGAGAGTTTGAGGGTGCTTGTGATCAGCACAGACTTTCCAGACAGAGAGTCAGGGTCATGCAGCCTCATAGCACAGTCAGAGTAGAATGAAAACATGAAAACTCCTCCTGCAAGCTTTAACCAGACACTGATAAAAGTCACAGGACTGTTTTATACTGCTGATGAGAAAAGGTATTTAGCAGTTTATTTTTACTAAAATAATTGCATTTTCTGTGTACTGTGGGAGACCAGATATAGTGAATGCAGGCTGCTGGGTTTAGTAACACTTTAAGGTATGCTGAGGCATTGCAGCAACCAGTCTGATGCTTTTGGAGATTTACTTAATGGCCACATCCAAAGATGAGACACCCCGAGCAACGTGTTGCCTGCAATCTGACCTCAATCCAGCTCTGCAGGTTTCTGGGAAAGCCTGTCAGCCAATTACAAGGATGAGAATTCTGGGAAATCCAGTCTAAAGACGGAGAGCTGCTGCCACTGTTGCATAGAAGAGAGATTTGAATTTTTTTGGCTGTTTTACAGAATCATAGCGGCTGAAGATTGAAATGGAAAGGTAATTTTTAATCTTGGTTTATTAGGAAATGACCCGTGCAGCGGTTTTGTACAGAATGTTATGTCCTTTTAAACAAAAGTGAACTCTTTTTTTTAAAGGGGTCAGTTAAAAATGGAAGCAGTTCCAAGCAGTTTTAATGGGCAACAATTGTAAAATATTTTATTTTTCTGTGCAGCCAGTCCGGGCAATGCTGAATGGCTGACCTATTCTAAAAAAAGAAAAAAAAAAAGGAATTTGACGGAGTCTGCCGGGTCCAAAGCAGAGATAAAAGCTTTACGGCTTTTGGCTGGAGCCACTGGTTAGTCACTATAATTGCTGGAGCACTGGCTCTAAGGGCTTGTTCATGCCAGCACCTTTGGACTGCGTTGGGCAACACTGCCCAATGCAGTCTCAACACAAGAACAAGGTCGTTGACACCAACCAGCTTATTTATGCCCAGGGTACCAGTAACAAGGTAATTTACTCACCTTATCCCTCGCTCTCCTGACAGCTGGTGCTCTCCTGTTCCCATCAATGCTCCAACCTTGTGGTGGGTCCCTCGGGCATATTCACTCACAATGCAGGCCTTGCATTGTACTTGATGATGTGAGAGTGTCTGTGACCACTGAAGCACCTTACAGAGGAGGCATAGGAAATGGGGGATCTGGTTGCGTTGGTTGTTGAATTCTAATGCGTTTTCAATGCGTTCTAGTGCATTTATCTCTTTTTTTTATTTTGACACTTATTGATTTTTATTTATTTTTTCTCATTTCGGACAATGTGCATTCTGATGTGCTTATACGCATTTTGATGCATTCCAGGCGAAAAAAATGCAGCAGGTTGTACTTCTGTTGCAAGCACTGTAACTGACCATACTGGTTTGAACTAGGGCCATGGGCATACACTTTGCATGCATTCTGGGGATGCAGTTTAAAAATGCACTGAAAAGCATTCGGTGTGAACCAGCACTAAATCATTGCACACGAGCACACATTCACATGTGCGCTATGTGCTATGTGTTATGAGCTGTGTGCTGTGAATGAGCTCTAATTCTGACATGTCCGATGGCAATGCTATTCCCGGAGTCTAAATCTGGGTATACACGTATTCAAATTTGGCTCGGTACAGCAGGAACCGATTGCATTTCGATCCGTGTGAATGAATGGCAACTGCAATATTAAAGGGGTTCTTCAGCCAACCACCTCCCCCCACCCCACCAAAAGAAAATGAAAAGTCATCAGCTACAAAATATTATAGCTGGTGACTTTTAATAAAAGAACACTTACCTGTCCAGGGATCCAGTGCTGTCCTCAACTGGGCTTGTTCTTCAAGTCTTCGGGTCCTCAATGCCACCATGCCAACGGTGGGAGCTGTGACTACTTGCAACTTCACAGCCAGCCCCCACTGCATGTGTGCAAGCTGCGCTGCACCCCGTGAATGGTCTCACAGCCTCCTAGGACCTGTGACGTGTGCCCAAGAGGCTGCGGGTGGGTGGGGGTTTGGGCCCGAACTTCATCTTGGATCGCCTAGGCGATCCAGGGTGAAGTGAGAGCGGGAACCTGTCAAAACCAGGTACCCATTCCCTAAAAAGAAAAAAAAAAAAAAGTGTACACCCAGCTCAAGAATAGTACCTGCTATGTTAAAGAGGTCTTTCATAACTCCCCCCCCCCCCATAAAAAAGTCAGCAGATACTATGACTAAAAAAAAAGAATACTTACCTGTCCAGGGATCCAGCGCTGTCCTCACCTGGACCGGTTCTTTGCCAGTCTTCGGAGGCCCGGCGCTGCCATGCTAACTGTGGGAAGCTGGCTGTGACCCCTTGTGGCTCCCCACTGCATATGACGTGACCCCAAGAGGCTGGGTGCTGTGGGGGGGGGGGGAACTACTTCAGCTTGGATCGCCTAGGCCAGTGATGGTGAACCTTGGCAACCCAGATGTTTTGGAACTAAATTTCCCATGGTGCTCCACTACACTGTAGAGCAGTGGTCATCAACCCTGTCTTCAGGGCCCACTAACAGGCCAGGTTTGCAAGATAACTGAAATACATGACAGGTGATATCATTTGCTGCTCTGTGATTGCAGTATTCTAGTCTGCAACTCCCCAAGGTAATACATAAAACCTGGCCTGTTAGTGGGCCCTGAGGACAGTGTTGATGACCACTGCTGTAGAGTGCATGAGCATCATGTGAAATGTAGTTCCAAAACATCTGGGGTGCCAAGGTTCGCCGTCACTGGCCTAGGCAATCAGGGTGGAAGTGGGAGCGGGTACCTGTCAAAACCAGGTACCTATCCCCCCCCCATAAAATAAAAATGTTGTTCAAAAGTTGACAAGGAGGTGAATTTCCACTTTAAATTAACAGTGAATCCTTTTGCTGTCCCTATAGCCAAAAGACCACAGCACAGGGTGACAACATAGTAGCTGAAATGGAACAATGGAACACTGCTGTCACCCATGGTCAGTGCCAGATCAAGAACCTTCATGACAGGATCACCAGACACTATTTTATTGAAGGCTGCAGATTTCAAAAGACTAAAATACTTTTAAAATGTCACGTTAAATTGTATATGAGATTTCGGTGACTGGGTTTAGCTTGTCTTTAATGTCTGCAATCTACAAGAAGCTTTCTATGCAACGTACATGCAGCTCCTCCTCTGGTATTACCATATCTGTGGTCGCCTCGACCATCAAAATTCATAATCTTTCACACCTTTACAGTCCATTGAGGCAATCTGCAGCGACAGCAGAGTCTCCCAGCCCTCCCCCACCGCTGCCTAGGCCGTCTCTCTCCCTCACTAATTCCCTGCTTGAGCCCATGAAGCGCAAAATTACAGATATTTCAAATTAAAGAGAGAGAAAAGAGAAAAGAACCTTATCAAATCAACATTAGCTTCATCTGAGTCTTTAAAGGAAATAAGGCAGTGAAATATTACAGGATGTGCAACGGGAAGACGGAGCCAAAGAGGTGTGTGGAAAATAGCGGACATCTTTACAGCTAAAATCACAATGCTTTGTAAGAGCGCTGACATTTTTATTTAGCCAAATACTGTACCCGCTTTGAAATGAACTCTTACCACTTTAACCCTAGGATGCCATATTTACAATTTTCCAGAATTTCATTTAATGGGTGGGGTTAAAAACAGAACAGTTACAAATAAAGTGCTTATTAGCCCAGTTATTTTGTAAAAGACACTTTGTACTTCTCTATTTTATTTTTTAGTTGCAAGATGGGATATTTGACTTGCCAGTAAAATCTATTTCCTTTAGTACAGTACAGGACACGGTCCCTTTAATCCTTTCATTGCAATTTTTACAAAAAAATATATATATATTTTAGTCCTAAAGATTTGTTAAAACCCCCAGATATTAACCAGTTGCCTACCTTGGGCGTCTTACAAACGTCCATAAAACCCCCTTATTTGTACACAGGACGTGTCTTGTACGCCCTGCACTCTTTTCTTATCTCCTTCTACTCAGCTTCTGTGCACAGCCTGTGAGATCCTATGACTGGGAGCTAGTCAGATGCCTCCCTCACTGAATGATCACCTTGACAGACAATCTCTGTGAGAATTCAATGTAACATTTTAGGTCAAAACAACAAGTAACACAGTAGCTATCTTATCTCCTGCATTCCCTGTCAGGCAGATTTGTGAGTGAGAGAGCTGCAGCTGACAGAGGAAAGTTTTTATTGTGTGCACAAGGAGTTAACTCTCAATTAACCAGGACATGCTCTTTTTTTTTACCACTTAACCCTTTAATTTCAACCTGTATAATCACTATTTAACAGTTTCATGTTTCTATTTTAAATTATTAGCTGGAATTTTTATTTTTTTTTTATAAAGCACATATATACCATTGTTATCTTTAATGATTTACTGTTAAAAATACGTGGTTTAGGGCAGGGCTCAAAACTTAAAGTCCTGAGCTATACTAGCCAAGCCTCAAGGGTTACTCGCCACACAGTTGCCCCACCCAACCCCTACCCTGCTCCGCCCCTAAACACGCCCTCATAAATTATCTCATGAAATGACACTTAAATGTTTTATGCAGAATTGGTTATAAAAATAAATATTAACAACAAATTTATCAGTGCCTATCAGTACAGCCTGACCTGTGCCCAACAATACAGCCTACCTGTATCCATCAATGCCGCTTCACCTGTGCCCAACAATGCCTCCTCACCTGTGCCCAAGCGGGGACATCGCTTTAAAAGCTTACATTTCAATTGCTATGTGTTCCCCCCGCTCGCTGTCACATACAGCCCCACCTCCTGTCCCGATGACTTTGATATACGTCACACGTCCCGGGATTGGATGGTGATCTGTCTATCAAAGTACCAAGGCCAGGAGGTGGGGCTGTATGTGACAGCGAGTTCGAGAAACATGGCAATTGAAATGTAAGCTGTTACAGCGAATGTCCCTGCTCTCTAATAATCCAGCTGCCTGCTCTCCTCTATCTTCCCCTCCGCGATCGATGGGAGAACGACTCCCATCTAACCCCGCATGTCGGCGGTACTCGCCCCCCCCTCCTCTGCCAGGAGGAATTTAGGGTCACGAAAAAGTCTTGTTTGTCCCCCAAAAAACAATATATGTATCAATTCTTTATCAGAAGTAATTACAAAGTTATAGACTCATGAACAGACACATAGCAGAAATGTGAAATATGGTCTGGTCCATAGGGGGATAAACAGGTGTGATAGCTGCAGTGGTTAAATATTTTCTCAAAGCAGACACCCTGGAAAATAAAATGGTGGTATTTTTTTGTCACACGATATTTGGGCAAGGGGTTAGCAAGCGCACAATTTCAGTAAATAATACACTAAAGTTATATTTAGGGCACAAAAGCGTATCGTATTACCCAATTTTTTGGTAAAATATAAAAGATGAGGATGCGCCGAGTAAATAGATACCTAACATGTTAAGCTTTAATTTTAAGTGCACCCGCAAATATGACAAACTTCGGTACCCTATATATTCCATAGGCAATGCTTTAAAAGCTTGACCCAAATTATGTGTAATGTTACATAGTTAGTAAGGTTGAATAAAGACACCATCTAGTTCAACCTGAGTGAGTGTGGGTGAGTGTCTACAATTGTCCCTATCCATGTACATTGTGTCTCATTAAGATGTTCATCTATTATATTATTATTTTTTTTTATTTAAGGTACCCATATAGCGCCGTCAATTTACGCAGCACTCCACACATACATCGCACACTCACATCGGTCCCTACCCTCAAGGAGCCCACAATCCAAGGTCCCCACCTCACATTCATATACTGGGGCCAATTTTGGACAGAAGCCAATTAACCGACCAGCATATCTTTGGAGTGTGGGAGGAAACCGAAGTACTCGGAGTAAACCCACACAGGCACAGGGGTACCATGCAAACTCCAGGCAGGTAGTGTCGTGGTTGGGATTCGAACCAGCGACCCTTTTTTACTGCTAGGCGAGAGTGCTACCCACTACACCACTGTGCCGCCCCAATGTGAGGCCACTGGATGTGCTGTATAAACTGTATGCAGCTGAGGTCCCATATACTGCTCTGTGTTCCGGGTTCAAGCCGAGACCTTCCCCTCTCATTCCTGGAACACACTAGAGTCTATCTGATCAGCGCTCAGCCATTCAGAGAAAGCGATGCATTCTATCAATAAATACAAAGCTTCCTCTGATTGGCTGAGTCAGAGAGGTGGGCTGAGGATGTCACAACCTCTGAATATGCTAGAATACATCGCTTTCTCTGAATGGCTGAGCGCCGATCAGATAGACTCTATTGTGTTCTGGGTTTGAAATAGGAAGTCTTGGCTAGAACCCCGAAACACAGTGCTATATGTTGTATGTAGCCTCAGCTACATACAGCTTATATAGAACATCCAGCGGCCTCACATGTTAGTGAGGGACATCCTTCATTTGGGCCAACTTGGCCCAAACAAGCTATGTAAAGTGCACCAAAACCTGGAGTTCAGCTTTAACTGTGAATAGTGGCACTAGAATTATCACTCTCACTCTGGCATGTTAGGGGATATGTAACATGTGTATCACAAATGATGTTTTACCTGTCCAGTGATGTCGCCCCCCTGAAGCTCTATCGGCTCAGGTGCAGGCACCGCAATTGCAACTAAGGGAAACAAGCAGTGAAGCCATCAGGCTTCAGGCACGAGTCGCGCTGTGTTTTCTCAATGGCCCCGTCATCTTCTGGGACACACATAGGCGTGCGCACAGGGTGTGCCAGGTGTGCCTGGGCACACCCTAATCACCCTGTGTGGTGAAGATTCCTGGGGTTTAGACCCCTAAAAATTCACTAAAGCCTCCTAATGGGGCTCCTAAAAAGAATTGTAAAAAAATAAAAATAATAAAAATAATAAAATTGTAAAAAATAGTAAAAAATAAATAAGTGCTGACATCGTCTCTGCCTAACTGACACTGTCCACTGTTCTACTGACACCGTCAGTATATATACACATGTACATACATGCATATGTGTTTGAGCTTTGGGGTGCACACCCTAATGCAATAGGCTGTGCGCACCTATGGGGACACACACAGGTCCCAGAAGCCAGTGGGGGGAGGAGGGGTCCATGCAGATACAGGAAATGATGTACCTTGCCGTGGCAGGTTTAGGACGGAAGTACAACTATGTACACTAGAAAAGGTACGAAAAAAATCTATATATATATATCCAAAAACGAGAGGGGGGGGGTTCGGCTGGTCTTTTGTTGGAGACCTAGATATATTTTTTGGGTGGAACGCCGCTTTAAGGTATTGGCGACTCTGGCACCCTGTTTCTCTCACTGTGTAACACCCATTTTAAATTTCAACTGGTGTGCACAGGGAGAAAGAAACTTAACATAAAGATATATAGGTGTCTAGCCCATTGACCAATTCGTGTGACAGGTACGGATGCAAAGATAATGAGTGCTGATTTTTTTCCCAGTCATTATACATGGATGCACACAACGCAGCCACTAAACTGTAACAGGCCTGAGTAATGAGAGACGCATTTCGGCGGACGGCTCGTAGGGTCATTACTGAAGCAATCCCTACATTTTCACAGATGATTTACGCTCTAAAGCAAACAGAAAGATTGCTTGTCAAATGACAGCTATAATGTCCTATTGCCCTTGACATCATGGCTGACAGAAGAGGGGAGGCAAAGGCCACAGTAGAATTAGCTGAAAACTCCTCGTGCTGACGAGCTTTAGTTCGCGCCAGGACTGCTTTTTTTTTTTTTTTTTTTTAAGTCTATGGGAATACAAAAGCTGGTCAAGTTCAGGTCAGACACAGATCAACTGCAGGTCAAATGCACCCATCAGCGAATTCCCGAATGATCTCAAAAGCGTCTCGAACTGATGTCATTTCAGGAGCTCATGTACACAGCTGTAAGAAAAATGCAATTTTATAGGTACAGTGTTTTTTTTATTATTTTATTGACCTGCACACAGGTGTATTATTTCCTATAGGCCCCAGCACACCGCTGCATAAAAATCAGTAAACTTTTACTGTGTTCAGATCTGTAAAACCAAGACTTCTTTTCTCAAATAGGTGCAGGAACTCCCCCCCCCCTTTTCTTTTCTCCGCCCTCCACCCACCTCTGAGCAACATTCCTTTGTTCTACCTCCCTGTATCACCCCTTTTAGAGACGACAGAACCAAGCATCATTTTGTGGTGATAGGCAATTTGTATGTAATTTGTTAATAACAAGAAAAGAAGTACAGTAGATCCCCAGCAGCAATAGAACCTTCGCAGCAACAATAGATCCCCCTCAGCAACACTACACTAGACCCCAAGCAACAATGGACCCCAACAACAACAGACTCTGGTAGCAACAACAGATTTCCCAGCATCAATAGACTCTCCAGCAGCCAGCAACACTAGACCACTTACTCGACAGTAGATCCCTTCCAGAAACAACTGACACCCCCCCACCCCCCAGCAACAAAAGCCCAGTCAACAATAGTTGCCCCAACCAGCAACAATAGACCTTCCCAGCAATAATAGACTGCCACACAAAAATAGGTGCCCTCCAACAACAATAGATCCCCCAACTGCCAGCAACAATAGACCCCTCTCTCAACAGTAGATCCCAATTCAGCAACAACTGACCCCACCAGCAACATAAGCCCCCCTCAGCAGCAATAATAGACCTCCGCCATGCAAAAATAAATTCACTTCTGGAATAATAGATCCCCACAGCTGGCATCAATAGACTCTCCAGCAGCCAGCAACAATAGACCACTCCCTTGACAGTAGATCCCTTCCAGCATCAATTGACCCCCCCCCCCCCAAGCAACAAAAGCCCAGCCAACAATAGTTGCCCCATCAGTTACAATAGACCTCCCCAGCAATAATAGACTGCCACCCAAAAATAGATGCCCTCCAACAACAATAGATCCCCCAACTGCCAGTAACAATAGACCCCTCTCTCAACAGTAGATCCCAATTCAGCAACAACTGATCCCACCAGCAACATAAGCTCCCCTCAGCGACAATAATAGACCTCCGCCATGCAAAAATAGATTCACTTCTGGAATAATAGATCCCCACAGCTGGCATCAATAGACTCTCCAGCACACCCCATCATCCCTTGCCATTACATTCAGTTCTGGAGGTGCTAGAACTGCGTTCCCGCTGAGAAAAGCCCTGTGTAAAACCAAGTCTGAAACATCTGGATCCACAGTTCTGGGTATGGACTGTATTTTAAGCTGTATGCATGAAAAGGCTTGTGCCAGCGTTAAGTCATACGACCTAAATGTAAGCTTTTGCCTTCCTTGAGCAAACATGTAAATATCAACAATATGTAATCAGCTTGATCACCCACTTGCCGCCAATTGACGTACCGGTACTACACTGGACGTCAAGTGGTTGTATCGGGGTGATGTCTGCAGATGCAGGCATCATCCCGGTACCGTTTTTATAAATTTTTTTAGAGCCAGCGGTCAACTCTCTTGTAAAGGCAAACCAGCCACTGAATTGTTTTTACAAGCAGCAGGAAGGGACGTCCCCCTTCTGGGGTCCCTTTTCGCGGCTGTCCCGGGCTCTCCCGTCCCACCGGGAGACCAGAGCAACCAGCCAGCGCTTCTGCCAGCTGGTCATGGAGCCAAACAAAGCCCAGTTCGGCTTTGATCAGCACTTGGCTATGGTAACCTGGAAGCGATGATCTGACATCACCTCTGCTTTTCCCCTATTGTCAACGGCACCATTTTTTAAAAAAAAGTAAAGACATTCAAAAACACAGATCTTGGTGTTTTGAATGCTTTTAAGGGCAGAGGAGGGATTTGGGGTCTTATAGACACCAGATCTCTCCATAAAGAGGACCTGTCATGTGCCTATTGCGGTCACAAGGGGTGTTTACATTTCTTGTGAGAGCAAAATAAGTGATTAAAAAATAAATAAAATAAATAAAAATCTAAGCAACCGTTTAAAAATAAACAAAATAAAATGAATAAGTTAAAAAAAAAAAAAAAAAAATGAAAGTGCCCCCTGTGCTCGCATGCAAAGGTGAACGCATGCGTCGGTCCCACAGTCGCGCAAACAGCGATTGTCCCACGCATGTCAGTGATCACCGCGAATGTCAGATCATGGGCAGTAATTATAGCGTCTCCTCTGTAAAACTAAAGTGGTACTCTGTATTTAAAGCATCGCCTATGGGTAGTAAAATTAATATAATTTGTCACGGGTGTGCTTAATGTTAAAGTATGAGGTTTGGTATCTATTTACTCGGCGTAACATTATCTTTAAAATTTACAAAAAAAAAAAAAACATTTTATGTATTGTGGTTTTTTTTGCATTAAATGTCCAAAAAGTGTATTTTTTCCCAAAAATTGCGTTTGTAAAACCGCTGCGCCAATACCGTGTGACATAAAAAATTGCAAAACCCTCCAATTTATTCTTTAGGGCCTCTGCTTATGCTTAAAAATACATAATGTTTGGGGATTCTAAGACATTTTCTAGCAAAAAATGCTGATTGTTACATGTAAACAAAAAGTGCCAGAAATGGCCTGGAGCTGAGGTGGTTACACGCTGTTGAATTGACATGTTGACCTTGAATGGCCGTCTGCGAACCAGCAACAAAGGACGCTGTATGGCAAGAGCCACCTGCATCCTAACAATGAATGGCACCTGTATTCTAAAATTCAAAGGTCACTAGGCGTCAACAGCCCCCTGCCTCCCAGCAACAAAGGATGCTAGGTGGCAACAACAGCCGCCTGCCTTCTAGCAACAAAGAACGATAGGCACAGTAGCAACTTAGTGACGTAGCAACTAGAAGGGTGCATACAGGTTTCCCATCAGAACATTACCCAAAACATCACACTGCCTCCATCCGCTTGTCTTCTTCCCATACTGCATCTTCTTCCCCATATTGCATCCGGGTGCCATCTCTTCCCCAGTTAAGCAACACCAATGCACCCGGCCATCCACATGATGTAAAAGAAAATGTGAGCCATCAGACCAGGCCACCTTCTTCCATTGCTCTGTGGTCCAGTCCTGATGTTCATGTGCCCATAGTCACTTTGAACTGTGCACATGGGTCAGCATGGGCACTCTGACCGGTAGGAGACTATGCAGCCCCCCATATACAACAAACTGTGATGACCATTTTTTCTGCTTTCAGCGCATAGGTGTGCGCAGCCTACTGCATTAGGGTGTGCACCCCAAATCTCAAACACACATGAACGCCACCTACTGTCACAGAAAGGAGGCTCTGGTGGTGGGAGACAGTTGATTGGGAGCATATTATGTTACACCCTAATAATGGGTGTAACTTGTTCCTACTGTTGAACCCAGCCTTTAATGTAATGGGGCCATTTACACTGGCCACTGGCACCCCCAACCACCCACCTGGCGCTGTCCCTGGATAATGATAATGCACATGGGGTGATTGGGATGTGAACAGGCACAATTGGCACACCCAGTGCGCACTCCTATGTTTCAGAACATCAACTTCAGGGATAACATGTTTACTTGCTGCCTAATTTATCCCACCCACTTTTAAATTGCTTTTTAACAAGATAATCAATGTTATTCACTTTACCTCAGTGGTTTTAAAGTTTTGGCTGATCAGTGTGATATACGCTGTATGCATGTAAATGTTAGTACAAATGCTATAAGCATACTAGGGTTGCACCCAGATACTGGTATCGTTTTTTAATGCCTATACTAAGCATTTGCACTTGTATCGGTATTCGTGCAAATACTCCGATACCTGAAACCGATACTTTCAGGCTCGGTTCTTTCAGCTGTCTGCGGGTTTCCCCCACTGACAGCTGAAATGTAAAAAAAAAAAAAAAAAAAAAAAAAAGCCGGCAAGTATCAGTTGTTAAGGAGCGGGGCCGTTGCGCCCTTTACAACTGTTGACTCATTCAGCTGTCAGTGGGGTTCCCCTGTTGACAGCTGAAGTGTAAACCAAGTCCCAGGAATTGGAGCTGACAAAAAAAAAAACACGCAGCCGAGCAATGTTTATCAACATCAGTGCTTACAGGCTAAGGTAAAAAGAAACATTGTCTCTTTTTTGTATCTTTCTGTTACTTCATCTACAGATCAAAAAATGTGTAAATAGATTTTTAATGCTTTGTACCATTGCTGAGAGCTGAATTGTAAACAAAACAGTTGCGGTAGGTATTGGTAATTGGTATCGGCGAGTATTAATTAAAAAAAAGAAAAAAAAAAAAAGTATCGGTACTCATACTCGTAAAGAAAAAATGGTTCGGTGCATCCCTAATGCATACAGTATACAGACAAGATTTTATATAAGATCTAATTAAAATCATACACCCATGTGCATGAGCCATATTGAGACATACTACTGTATAGCTATTCTGCAACAAAAACCTTCTCTTACCTTTCTTCTGGCAAACTCCCACAGGATGTACAGCGAGCTGTGCATGCGCAGCTGAGTGTACATTCTTGGCATGCCTCGGTGCCAGGATGAATTCATTCTCACAAGCATGCACAGGAAGTACATCATTGTGGGCCGGCAAATCAAAATAGAGGAGGTTGCTGTCAGAAGGGTGCTTCTTTCTCTGACCCTGTAAAATGTGGTTTATTTTAATAGCGAATAAGCAGCAACCTAGTGCTGGTTCGGTGAGAAGGGGCAATGCCATTAGATAATAGCTGTATTTCTATTGCTGGTGAACAAAACTAGTAAATAGCTGCGTAAATTTAATATACCTTTATTATATTTACACATTTAAAAAAAATATATATATAAATATATATATGTTTTTTACATTTCTTCAGTTACTTCCTGGTTTCTGGCCTAGGCAAAAATTATATCATACATCCCAGGAGTCTTTAGGGGCATTATTTTTTCTTTCATCTGGAGGAGGGGTCTTCTCAGCTAAGCCCAGCCTCCTGCCTGCATGCCTGAGCTAATGGCAGATGGATTCCAGGAAGTAAATGCTACATGAATCATCTTCCCTTACTCAACATGGTCACAGCTAGAAATGCTCGGGGAGGGGGATTTAAAAGTGACTTCTCAACAATATAACACATGGAGATGCGGGTGGATGGGGGAGTTTGCTTTTGAAATTAAAAAAAAAAAAAATAGCAATTTCAGTTTGTGGTACGCAGATTCAGTTAAATTCTGCTTTAAGTTAAAGGATACATTGTGGGGAAAAAAAAAAGCATGATGCAGTCTGTGAAAAGAATGAACACCAGTTTTTGTTTTTCTCCTTTTTACTACTAGTTGGTCCTGCCAATAAGTCTGGCATTTTTCAACTTCCTTTAATAGAAGACGCAGTTTAGCAAAAGTGGCAATTAGAGGATTAAAGTGTTACTAAAGTCTTGTTTTTTTCTGTTTAAACAGAAAAAAACAAAACATGTTCTACTTACCTGCTCTGTGTAATGGTTTTGCACAGAGCAGCCCAGATCCTCCTCTTCTTGGGTCCCTTCCCAATGCCCCTGGCCCCTCCCATCTGCCGAGTCCCCTCTCAGCAAGCAGTTTGCTATGCGGGCACCCACATAACATTGGCTTAGACACCAATCAGAGCCAGTGAGGAGGGAGCGGGGCGCAGGGCACACCAGCTTAGAAGCGAGCAGGCAGGAGTGCCCCCGTAGCAAGCGGCTTGCTATGGGGCACTCACCGTGGTGGGGGGAGAACCAGGACGGTCAGTGTTGATGGGGAAATCCCTCCCGCTGCGCTATTGTATTTTGAAAGCGGGAGGTTTCCCTGCCCTCAGAATACAACGATCACTGATGGTGGCTAGAGTTGCTGGTAGTGATCGAACAAGAAAAAAAAAAAACCTACAGGCTGGATGTACTGAAGTTAATCCATAGATCGTCTTCAGTACAACCAACCTGCCAAAAGATGGAATCGAAACTCGTCCGGTTCCTGCTGAACCACCAAAATTTCGATCCATCTCTGGCTGGCTTTAGCTATAGCATAACATGAGATCTTTAACCTCTTGCCGACCAGCCCCAGCAGTCGTACTGCGGCAACATGGCTCAGCTGCGCGAATCGCCGTTATGTTACGCCGCTCCCTCTGGTGGCCACTAGGGGCGCGCGCCCACAGTTCGCCCCCAGAGCCGAAGCGAGTGCCCGAGGTTCTCGATGACCGCCGGGCTCCCGCGATCGCTCGTGAAATGGCGAGAACCGGGATCTCTGTGTGTAAACACAGAGATCCCTGTTCTCTGAGGGGAGAAGTGACAGATCGTCTGTTCATACAAAGTATGAACAGCGATCTGTCATCTCCCCTAGTCAGTCCCCTCCCCCCCATTCAGTTAGAACACACACTAGGGAACACAATTAACCCTTTCATCGCCCCCTAGTGTTAACCCCCTTCACTGCCAGTGACATTTTTACAGTAATCAATGCATTTTTATACCACCGATCGCTGTATTAATGCCAATGGTCCCAAAAAATGTGTCAAAATTGTCCGATGTGTCCGCCATAATGTCGCAGTCATGATAAAAATCACAGATCGCCGCAATTACTAGTAAAAAAAAAAAAATAATTAATAATAAAAATGCTATAAATCTATCCCCTATTTTGTAGACGCTATAACTTTTGCGCAAACTAATCAATATACGCTTATTGCTATTTTTATTACCAAAAATATGTAGAAGAATACATATCGGCCTAAACTGAGAAAAAATTCGCTTTTTAAAAAAATGGGGATATATATTATAGCAAAAAGTACAAAATATTGTGTTTTTTTTTAAAAACGCACAGATGATCAAATGCCACCAAAAGAAAGCTTTATTTATGGGGAAAAAAGGACGTCAATTTTGTTTGGGTACAACGTCGCACGACCGCGCAATTGTCAATTAAAGTGACGCAGTGCCGAATCGCAAAAAGTGCTCTGGTCGGGAAGGGGGTAAAATCTTCCGGGGCTGAAGCGGTTAACTATGTCACTGCATGAATATCGAAAGATTGAATACCACCGATACACAGTTATTACCTCCGCCAGCATGTTCAATGTCTGCCGTTATAATTGCATACCCTCATTTTTTGTGCATTGTTCTATCAGGTGACCATGTGTTTTCAGTCATCTCAAGTAAAACTACAGGTGTTTCACAAACATTTTTTTCAAATAAAAAATTACTAAAAAAAAAATTTAAATAATTATTTAATATTATAATATAATAATAAAATGGAAAAAAAAATATTTTGATGTGAAAATATAGCAAAATAAACAATTATTGAGCATGCAGTGTAGTTTCTAAAGTTAAAAATAAATTTTGTTTATTTGTTTTCATGGTGCAGAAGGGTTTTTATTGTGTGTCGCGGACGTGCGCACAATCTGACACGCAGAAAACACGAGCTGGGTGAGCCAACTGAAAGTGTCTTATGATTAATGGCCCTTTTTAAATTGCAATTATGTCATTCAACAGAACCCATGAACATTAATTCACAATTTGCCGAGTGAATAATTGAATAATTACCGGCTCGCAGAATACAGTCCACTCTCCGAGTGGTGGAAAAGAAAAAAAAATAAAACAAAAGAAAAATGTTTAAATTTGCTGGGAAGAAGAAAAAAAAAATAAAAAAGGAAAAAGGGTGAAAATTGCCTGCTGGTTTTCTCTGCTTCGTTACTCGCTGATATTTTACACACGACTGCGCCACATGAGAGGACGCCGCTCCACTCTGAGCAAATGGCGGAATAACATGAGACTGAGTAAAATAAACAGCGTGGATTAAACTGTAGAAAACATGCCTCGTGGCTACGGACTGGTAATCTGGCATTTGCCAGGAGGGTTGGCTTGTTGTCAAGGAAACCCATCATGAAAGAAATATTGGGGGTGCCACTGTCGCCCTTCTACTTGATCATGCCAATGACTTGGTCTTGACTTGAAAGAGTCAATGAGCCAGAAACAAGCATTGCAGCAAGGGAAGCCAAAGCTCTTGAACTGTACCCTTATTCCAAGCCATGACAGCCAGGCAACTAGAATTTTCAGTCACTGCAAAGATACTGGCGTTTTCATAACGTTTTTTTAACAGCCTGTGTGCATGAGGGCTTATTGAAAAATGGATTGAATTCCTTATTTTCCTCAAAATTCTACAAACAAGTAGAATTTGTTTTTAGCGGCGCTTTACTGTCGTTTTTGCGAAGCTTTTTGGGCGTTAGCGGGGTGCTTTTAACCCCCGCTAGCGGCCCAATAAAGGGTTAAAAAAACGCCATCGCCGAGGCGCTTCGGTGGCGCTGCCAATTGATTTCAATGGGCAGGGGCGCTTTTGGAACGGTGTACAGGCGCTATTTTTAGCGCTAAAGCGCCTGAA
The DNA here is from genome assembly GCA_037952925.1 of Lithobates clamitans. Classification (NCBI taxonomy): domain Eukaryota; kingdom Metazoa; phylum Chordata; class Amphibia; order Anura; family Ranidae; genus Lithobates; species Lithobates clamitans. The sequence goes on along the minus strand of JBBGZY010000572.1, from coordinate 679,511 downwards.
AAACGCCTCCAGTGTGAAAGGGGTCTAAGATGTTTCTACAACTTGATTGGAGTCCATCTGTGGTAAATTCAGTTGACTGGACATGATTTGGAAAAGCACACACCTGTCTGTATAAGGTCCCACAGTTAACAGTGCATGTTAGAGCACAAACCAAGCCATGAAGTCCAAGGATATGTCTGTAGACCTCCGAGACAGGATTGTATGGAGGCACAGATCTGGGGAAGGGTACAGAAAGATTTCTGCAGCACTGAAGGTCCCATTGAGCACAGTGGCCTCCATCATCCGTAAATGGAAGAAGTTTGGATCGACCAGGACTCTTCCTAGAGTGGGTTGCCCGGCCAACCTGAGCATTCGGGGGAGAAGGTCCAAGAACCCGATGGTCACTCTGACAGAGCTCCAGCGTTTCTCTGTGGAGAAAGGAGAACCTTCCAGGAGAACAACCATCTCTGCAGCACTCCACCAATCAGGCCTGTATGGTAGAGTGGCCAGACGGAAGCCACTCCCTAGTAAAAGGCACATGACCGCCTGTCTGGAGTTTGCCAAAAGGCACATGAAGGACTCTCAGACCATGAGAAACAAAATTCTCTGGTCTGATGAAACAAAGATTGAACTCTTTGGCCTGAATGGCAAGCATCAAGTCTGGGGGAAACCAGGCACCGCTCATCACCCAACCTCTACACTGACACACCTTATCCCTTGCAGTGAGTGATCCTTTGCAGGACGGGAATGGCTGCTAGACAATAATACTTGCACCTACCTGAATATGTGAGGAATTCCCAGTATTCCTCGCATGAATACCTGACTCTTTAAACTTGGTTATTATATATATGCCCCTGCAAACATAGGATGTGTAGGGATAAACTACATTGGATTTGAATTTATTATACAATCAAGTGGGATATATACATACATGCATACATATATACTGTTGAAAGGATTCCCATCAGTGTCAGCTGTGATTAGAATGTTATTTACCATCTAAGGCCACTCATGGGTATGTCTGTGCTCCCTTTCCCTTTGTCTTACATTTAGTCTGTGTGACTTTCCGTGGGTTGGTGTGGGCCCGTGCCATACTCCTTGGGCAGGTTACCACCTGGAAACTACCACGGCTATATGTTTTTAATCGACTCTGGTCATGCACGAAATTTCAATTTGAAGGTTATACCATTCTGAATATATGAGATGACCTGGTCCAATATACTGGCTGTGGCTGAGGACTGCTTCTCCGAGTCATTCCCAGAACAAATGGACCATCTTCTATCCTGATCTGGAATACAGACGCAAAGGTCCTATACATTGGTGTTTATACCACAAGCCCAGCTTACTCATTGAGTATATGCCCATTTGAGTCCCTACACTCCAGTAAGCCTTCACACAACCGCTGGTGGTTTTATTAGCGTTTTTTCCATTTCAGCACTGACGGCATGTGGAATACCTTTTCCTGCTATTGAGTTTTTTTCTCACTGTCTGTTTATGGACTGTTGTATTCACGTTTTATCAACCTCTATATGACAACATATGGATTCATAGATTGTGTGTGTTCTTCACATCACTTTTCACCGTTTTGATTATTTCTTTTTATTGTTGTGGTTATTTCACACCATACATTGGTTCCTATATATATAAATTTGTAGCAATACAAATTTCTAAGCGCTGCACATAATTTTACCTTTACCACTCATCAACCTGGCCACTACAGTGAAGCATGGTGGTGGCAGCATCATGCTGTGGGGATGTTTTTCAGTGGCAGGAACTAGGAGACTAGTCAGGATCGAGGGAAAGATAAATGCAGCAATGTACAGAGATATATTTGATAAAAACCTGTTCCAGAGCGCTCTGGACCTCAAGACTGGGGCGAAGGTTCATCTTCCAACAATCACAGCTAACAACACAATTGTACACAATGGATGGCATGAAAGGAAGCCATCCATTGTTCATTGTCATGTGATCTGCTGTGATTGGTCACAGCGGTCACATGGTACTGGCAGCGAGCCGGTGTCTTGCCGAAAAAGTTCCCCTGGCGGATAATGACCCCCCTTGTACTGCGCAGATGCAGCACGAAGCACTACCGAGCCGAAAATAGCCGAACATACACAGATGAGAGTCAGCTGTGCACCGCGCCTGTGCAATAAAACCACATTGAACACCACATTCTACCACACGCTCCCGATGCTACCAGACAATGCCGCACGCTCCCGATGCTACCAGACAATGCCGCACGCTCCCGATGCTACCAGACAATGCCGCACGCTCCCGATGCTCGTGCTACTCTGCAAGGGGCGGCTATATTACGGCGTTTCAACACATTAGGGGCGGGTTTTACAATCTTCATGGGCGATTCCAATGCTTCTCACAATACTTGCCACAGTATATTGTTATTATGCTTATGTGATATCACAGTAATACCCCCGCCCCTTGCAGTGTAGCACGAGCATCGGGAGCGTGCGGCAGCGTCGGGCACAATGTCCCGCTCATTGCGCAGGCGCCGTGTACAGTTGACTCACAGCTGTTAAGCTTCGGATATTTTCAGTGGCTCCCTTGTTGTTCGTACTGCGCAATCGCTGCGCCTGCGCAGTACAGGGGGGTCATTATCCGCCGAGGGGACCTTTCTCGGCAGAACACCGGTACACTGATCAGTCATCGGCTGTGTCCACGCAGATTGACAAAAGTCCTTTCTGGCTGTCATTTTGCTATAGACCAGGTGGTAACTGGTTAAGGCTTCGTTCACACGGGGCATACTGAAGTGTATGCCTGTGGAAGGCCGTGAATACCCATATGGGGATGCACAGGTGTTCCTTGCATCCCTATGCAGGCAGTCCCATTGATGTCAAATACGATGCAGTGGCTACAAGGACACAGCCGCTGCTCCCAATATGACATCCCCATGGGTGCGCGTGCGTGCAGGTGCATGTCCCTGAACTCTCCTAGTGTGAATTTCGGGACACACACCGGGACCTTAACAGATGTCAAATTGGGAGCAGTTTCCATGCAGGTACTACATCCCCACTGATATCACTGGGTCTGCCCCACACGCCCCTCCATGGGTGTACTCTTAACACCCAAGTAAACACAGCGTTTAGACACAGATTTTTTTTTTCTTTGTCCAGCAATCAGATAGACAGGGGTGGGAGACAGGGATGGACGGAGTATGAAATAATTGGAGTGCGGCTTCAATTCTAAACTTTCAAGCATTACCATTTATGAACTGCAGTTTTTCAGCATTTTACGGCAAATTTTGAGTCTTGACATGTTTTCTATCCATTTACTCGGCGCAACCTCATCTTTTATGTTGGGTATTACATTGTTTGCACAAATATCGTGCAACATGGCAAAATTGCAACTACCACCATTTTATTCTCCCGGGCCTCTGCTTTCAGAAAATATATAATGGTTTTGGGGGGGGGGGGGGGGTTCTAGCAAGTCATTTCTAGCAGGAAAAATGCAGATTTTTTAACACGCGTGTCAAAAAAATGAAAACATTGCCCTGGACGGGAAGTGGTTAATTATAGTCGGTGGTATTTTAAGCGCCAACGTGCCCTAGTTATCACATTTACATGTTGTGTGCATTCAGAGCATATGTCAGTTGCGTGTGCTTTATGCAACGCCCGCCGCGAAAACCACGTACAGCCGCATCTTTTTTATCCATCTCAGTGGGCGGTTGGGCGGTTGTACGTGGCGGCCTGATTACACAGGTGCTGCACGCTGTATGGCCTCTGCACAGCCATATGCATGAAGCCTAATGCAGACGGCTGAATATACACAAAGCAATGGTTACACAGTCCTTCCTACAAAGGGAAAAGAGGAAAATTACAGTGTATATTTGATCATTTGCCAATAATTTATCCTTCAAAGCGGAACTAAATCAGCATTAAAGCAGAACCTCAGTCATTTTTTTTCATCTTTCCACCTATTAAATCTTCTGCTTTTGTTGTTTTAACTTTGGATAGTAAAACATTTTTTTTTGTCTGCCAGTAAATACCTTATACAGCCCACTTCCTCTTTCTTGTCTGGTCATTAGCCTAGGCTTGTGAGGGTTTACCAAGAAGGGAGGGGGGTGAGTCATAAGAGGGACAATGAGAGCTGCAGAGCTGGAGGCATGCCTCTGTGTGTCTGTGTAAATCCAGGAAGTGAACGGGCAGCAGCTTCAGCTGCCCACAGTTAAAATGGCTGCAGCCAGACTCAGTGGAGGGAGATTTCTGCAGCATATTTGGCAAGTACAGAATCACGGTATATATAAAATAATATGCAACGTGGTTGGAGAGAAGCTTCAGAATGGCAAAGATGCTTTTATTACAAATTATGTGAACAAGACTGCAGTTCCTCTTTAACTATTTTTACACTGCTAGTCTTAGTACATAGGCAGGAAGGCATATTATATGTTTTAAACTTTTTTTTTTTTACATTTATTCAGTTACTTCCTGGTTTCTAGCCCAGGCCAAAATGATTTCATACGTCCCAGGAGTCTTTTTGATTTTTTTTTTTTCTTTCAACTGTAGGAGGCGCACACCCTCCTGCCTGCATGCCTGAGCCAAGGACAGATGAATTCCAGGAAGTAAAAATTCTACATGAATCATCTGCCCTTATTCAAGATGGCCGCAGCTAGAAATGCTAGAAGGGTGTTTTACAAACTGATTTAACAAAAAAAAGTAGCATGGAAAGATGGATGGAGGAGTTTTCTTTGAATAATTAAAAATGAATTCAATTTGCATTTTCAGTGTTTGGTGCTCAGATACAGTTTAGTTTCAACTTTAAGTACAGCCCTTACTAAAAAAAAAAATATAAAAAAAATGGCCCCTTACACAGTTGGCGTGTGTTAGTTGACCCATTGATGCGTTTGAATTTGACAAACCTGTTTCAGCACAATCAAGGGGGGGAAAGCAAAGGATGGGCTGCAGAGCCATCGTTGTTGATGAAGTTTTGGAAGATATATATATAGGGGGCAGCAGAGATCTGCATTAAGATCAATTGACATACATCCTGTTCACTTTGAGTTTCTATCTCACAAAACACTAGCAAAATGCAATATATTCATGCCTAGGTGATAGCGGGGGGGGGGGGGGGGGGGGTAGACGCTGTACATGGTTCATCCACTGATGAAGACTTAGCATATTTTTTGGGTGTGCCAGGATTAAGGTCTGCTTTAGCCCCGTTTATCAGCATCCTGTTACCATGGCAGCACTAACATATTAAAGCGGAACTCCAGCCATAAGGGGAAGCTCCGCTTGTCTACCTCCTCCTCCCCCCCCCCCCCCCTCCGCTGCCACATTTGGACCTTTCAGGGGGGGAGCGGGTACCTGGTTTTGACAGGTACCCGCTCCCACGTCCGGGTGAGTTCACCACAGCGAACTCAACCAGAAGCTCGGCCCCCCCTCCTCCTTCCCCCGCCGCCGCGCCATTCACAAAGCGCATCACGCTTTGCCCATGCGCAGTAAGGAACTGAACGTGAAGCCGCACGGCGACGGCGGCAGCACCCGAGAGCCAACTGAAAAATCGGCTCGGGTGAGGACACCGCTGGATCCCAGGACAGGTAAGTGTCCTAATAATAAAAGTCAGCAGCTACGGTATTTGTAGCTGCTGACTTTTATTTTTTTCTGAAGGAGCCTGGAGCTGATCTTTAACCTACCCCTTGCATATGGCATGAGCCTTGGCATAACTTAACCTCCCTATGGTACAATAGGCGTAGATGGTTCAAATTTTGGACGGTTCGGCAGGGACCGGCTGAGATTCAAACCATCCATGGGCAAGCCGAATGAACACAAGCTGATCCATCGATCGACTTGGGTACAACCAGCATGTCGGATCTTCGGCATGTGTGATTATTGCTAGCTGTCCCCCCCGTCCCCCTCCCCATGGCTGGTGATCTAAAGACTGATGATGGAACATACAAGTAGCAGAAAGAGTGGTTGAGGGAGCACAGATCCACAAAATGAATCAAGCAGAAGGTTCAATATGTAAAACTCCCTCTCCAGCAATAATAACAGTGAGCAGCAATGCAGAGACACCACCAAAATTCACTCCAAATCTCCTGAGATTAGCAATCAGAAGCAGCAATGCCTTAGATGATTTCATACAGTTATGAGGCTCAAGGCGTTGGAAGACCTAGGCACAGAAAGTACGCTGCTATTTTATTTTTCAGGGACAATTAAAACCTCCTACAAAAGGTTGTTCCTTTCTATCTGCAGTCTTCTCTACACTTGTTCAAAGTGCAGAATTTATAAAGCTTGTTTGAGCTGTCAGAAAAAAAAAAAAGAGGGCAGAGAGCTGAAATTACACACTGCAGCATTCAGTGAGGAGAGCTCTGAGAGCTGATTGGGGGGGATACACCCCACCCTTCACACAGCACACAGGAGCAGAGCTGAGGCTGTCAATCAGCTGGAGCTCCCTCCCGGGGTTGCCATCTGTCAGTAAATTTACTAACAGTTTGTAAAAAATCTGTGATTTTATTTTTTACAACTGTAAATATCAGGACATGATAATGTGTCATGCTGTCTTGACTTTCTTTTAGTGTAAACCAGGCAAATTACTTAGTAGGAGGTATTGTTAGGGTTTCCATATTGTGTTTATATTTGTTTAAATATCAGTTGTCTTAGTTTTTAATGAGCGTTCAATCTTTTTTTTTTTTTTTTTCAGGCTGTTAGTAAAAAAAAATGTGCCCCGCCAGTAAGTTTTACATATTTTGTCAGTAAAAAAATGCTGAGGGAGGTGGGCAACACTGCTCCCTCACCTGTCACCTTTTTTCTCTTGGTGTCAGAAAAAAAACTTGTCAGAAGTGATTCATGCTTTTCCCCAAACCTGTAAAAAAGGTAAGTTCTTGTGGAGCTTCCAATCCAGTCAATACGGCAAAGAAATATGATAGGGGATTCTTCAATGACTCCCCAGCTAAGCATCACTGCTCAAACCCTGACAGTGCCCGAATTGCTGTATATATACTTAACTTTGACTGGAGAAAGGCACATAGTTAACCTACCGTAAGAAAATCTAACTCTGGTGTTATATCACATTCAATCTATCTTCTTGTCATTAGGAGTTTTTCTACTGAAAAATGAATAAGCCTGCTCTTACCCCTTTGCTGTATGGCACCAAATCCCGGATCTATCATACCCGACTGGAAAGCCGTGTGCCCAAGAATTGGAACCATAGGGCTCGGGTATAACGACATACTGTGGAACCCTCTGTTTGTGAGTAACGCGGTTAACGATCGTTTTGCAAAATGAGCACTGTATTTCTAGAAATCCTAACTCGGTTTGCGAGTGTTGTCTCGTAAAACTAGCAGGATTCAGGCCAAAAGCGGTGTGCAGTACCGCTTTTGGCCTGAGGTGGGGGGGGGGCGCCTTAGCCGAACAGCGCCGATCATTGGCGTTCGGAAATGCAGGGAAAGGCCCGAGGACAGTTCGGCTGGCCTCGGCAAACCTTGGAAAAGGCTCGTGAACGGAGTCTATCCAAGGTTTGCCGAGGTCAGCCGAAGTGTGCTCTTGTCTTTTCGGCCATTTCCGAGGCTCTCCAGCGCCCCCCCCCCCCGCCTCTGGCCGCATGCGGTATTGCATCCTATTAAAGTCAATGCGGAACTAATTATTTTCGTTTCCATTGACTTCAATGGGAAAACTTGCTTTGATATGCGAGTACTTTGGATTATGAGCATACTCCTAGAACGGATTATGCTCATAATCTGAGGTTCCACTGTATTCGTATTTTTAAAAATCTTTTTTAATGTAATGAAAGGGATCTGGGGGTCACATTCGCTCAGGTGCAGGAGGACAGGCACAGTGGTGTAGTGGGTAGCACTCTTGCCTAGCAGTAAAAAGGGTCGCTGGTTTGAATCCCAACCACGGCACTACCTGCCTGGAGTTTGCATGTTCTCCCTGTGCCTGCGTGGGTTTCCTCCGGGTACTCCGGTTTCCTCCCACACTCCAAAGACATGCTGGTAGGTTAATTGGCTTCTGTCCAAAAGTGGCCCTCGTATATGAATCTGAGTTGGGGACCTTGGAGGGTAGGGACCAATGTGAGTGTGCGATGTATGTGTGGAGCACTGCGTAAATTGATGGCGCTATATGGGTACCTTAAATAAATAATAATATAATAGATGAGCATCTTAATGAGACACAATGTACAGGGATAGGGACAATTATAGACACTCACTCAGGTTGAATTGGATGGACTGGTGTCTTTATTCAACCTTACTAACTATGTAACTATGTAGGACAGGATTTTACTGTTTACTCATAAGGCTTCAGTGGTGAGTAGATATCAGGAGGGAGGATATAAAATCCTCACCAGATGTTATAGAACACCGACAGTATTGCATCGGATATTTCCCCAGGTATCGGCTATATGTTGGCGGTGTCATGAGGCAGAGGTAACTGTGCTACACATTTTTGGGGAATGTACGAAGATTAAAGGAAGTTTGGAAAATGGTGGATGAAACTGTTGAAACAATTACAGGTGTGTCTCTTGGAGAAAGACCGGCAGCTTTTTTTGCTGCATGATGTCCCTATGTCTGTGGATAAATATAAAAATTCACTGTTGAAACAACTTCTCACGGCAGCGAAGGCGTGTATACCCTTGTGTTGTGGAAGAGGAGCGTTTCTCCAACTAGAGCGCAGTGGTTTGCCAGAATTGCAGAAATCCAACAAATAGAGAATCTTACCATAATGCTGAAAGAGCAAGATGAGAAATATCGGAAGATATGGGCCCCTTACCTTGCTTAGAAGGGAGGAGCTTGGAGAAGATAGGTAGGGGTGTTGGTTCTGTCGGTTGGGAGAAGGTGGGAGGGGGAGGCCTTGTTTTTGTTTTGTTTTTCCCCCCTTATTATTTTTTATTTTTTGTTATTAACACGAGGTTCTCGTGGTAAAAGAAAAAGAGAAGTTATATTTTGTTGTGGAACTGATTATAAGGTATAAAGTTTGTGGAAATAAATACAAGCTTAAGATAATGCAGAATGACAAGGTAATGGGATTGTGATATAGATAGATGGTATTGTTAAAGTGATGTTACAGCGAGATGATATTTGTTCTTGATAATTGTATTGTGATCTCTATGAAAATAAAGAATTTATAAAAAAAAACAAAAAAAAAACGGAAGTGATTCGTGCTGATAGCAGAGGAAGGAGGCAGAAGACAGAAATTACACTTAGTGCCCTGGATTGAGACAAGTACACACTATAGAGGGACATGCTTTGTTCATATTTCATGTCTGAGGTTTACAACTACTTTAAAGTGGTTGTAAACTCTCCCCGACAACTTTGTCCCATGTAAATCAGCATAAAAAACCCTAATGAACACCGCTTGTAGATATCTCCTTACTTGCTTAGTATTGTTGTAATCCTTTTTTGTTCTTTAGAATGACTTCACTGAGCATGCCCAGATCTCCCCTGATTTACGGCACACTCTGTGTACTTGTCTGTCTATTATCAGATCTTCTGAAATCCCACGAGACTGCATAATCACTCAGAGCTTCCTACTACACCCCATGTGACCACGTGACATTACATGGAGTGTAAACTTGGGCATTGGACAGCATTACTGCAGCCTTATCAGCTGAAGCTGATAAGACTGACACAGGCAAACACTAGATAATCGGCACAAGTAAATACTATGAAATAAAACAAGTCAGCTATGAGCAGTGAAGCAGGGTTGCCATAGAAACGTTGGATTGAGAAGGAGGCTTGGTTAACAGTACAGGAAGTGCTCAATGTAAGGGCGGAAATACACTTTACTGTGGACTCAGAAAACAATACTTAAGATGGCGCTGCCTTACCCCTGGAAACAAGTTTTTTAAAGTTTCTTTAAACAGTAATATGAGATTTGGGCTGAATTACAGTGGCTATAGTTTGATAATTACTTATTAAAATGGACTAAATGAAAAGCAGCATCAGAGTGGGAGAGTTTACTCCCTCTTTAACCCGCCTATATATATATTCCCTATAAAATAGCAAACCTTCACTTTTTTGAGTTTAGGTCCACTTTAAACTGTTACTAAACCCACAACAGTACAATCAGTCTTGTATATGCAGCAAAGCATACTTGTTATACTCACTGAAGAGGTTAATCCTGTGCATTGTGTAAAAAGGCTGTTTGATCCTGTCTTCTCTGATCCTCCCCTTCTTCCAGTGTCTCCAACTCATCTCCGGATAGTACAGGGCCTTGGTGACAAGCTTCACATGCTCAGCTTGGTCTGTATTGCTGGAGTTTTTTTTTTTTTTTCTTGGGAGGGTGCATGTGATCAGCACAGGGCCAATCAGCACTGTCCAGACAGAGGGTCAGGGGTTATGTAGCCTCATAGGACAGAGGAGTATGAAAACTCCTGATAGAAGACACTGATAGAAGTCACAAGATTGCTAAATACTGCTGATGAGAAAAGGTATTGAGCCGTTTTTATTTACTAAAAATAATTGAATTTCCATGTTCTGTGTACTGTGGGAGACCAGGTATAGTGAATGCAGGGTCCGGGGTTTAGTAACACTTTAACCCCAAAAATAAACCTAACCTTCAAATCCCCGATTCCAGCACTAACCTAACCTAAGCATTAACAAACACTAATCTAGCTCCTTCTTCCGTATACTTACCTCGCCCTGTGGAAGAAGCAGACCAAAATTTCTACTTCTGACCTTTCAATATCCAAAAGCAAACAGTATATTTGAAGTTCTATTTTGTACTGCCGCTTCTAATGCCAACTGAGTAATCCTCAAACTTTGCTCCATCCATCAACGGAAACCCCTCTCCCCTCCCCCGCCAAGGCTGTGCAGGTGTGAACCAACAAGAAAGGGCAGCGATTACAGAATAAAAAAAAAAAAAAAAAGAGCGTCATTTCAATTTGAGAAGAAAAAAATCACGAAACTGAGAAAATTATTCTGCGTGGATAAATAAACTTGTCACAAACATCTGTCTTTGAATTAAAAAATAAAAATAAAATCGAAAGATGAGATCTCGCTGGTCTCATTACCAAGACAGCGAGAGAGAAAAAAAAAAAGAAAACTGTACATCCCGAGCTGCAGATGACAATCAGAACGAATGAGATTTAATGACACATTAGTGGACTAATTATTATGAATGTATTAAAGAGCCTTCTGGGAGATGGCAAGTGTGTTTTACACTTTCTCCCATGGGGGAGGCGGATGTTTGACTGTACACACTGCGTTACCAGCAGGGACAAGCTGTACACTGGGATCATTAGCAGCTAAACCATCCTTGTGCGCCATTAACGAGCTGTATGCAAAGCCAAATGAGTAGCAAGTAAGGTGAACAATTCCCGATGCGGAAAAGTGCAACCAAAGAGGGACCCATCCTTCTCTTATCTTTCTTTAGCAAACCATGCCAGAGTTGCTATAGGTTACCCGCGCTTTGAGGGTCAGTGACATTGGTCTTAAAAAAAAAAAAAAAATGAAAAGCATAGTACAATCGCTACAAACAATGCAAATGACTTGACTGCAGTATACAAGTATCTACCAGTGCAGCTGTGTCCAAAAAAGGCAAGCAGAAGGAAAAGGACCAGTTACTGATGTTGCCTATAGGCTCCCTTCTGTTCTTTTCCCCATTACTGATTTGCAAGGCCTTGTTCTGCACTTTGCCCCTGTGTGAAGGCAGCCATCGGGATAGAGCTGCCCCACTTGATGGCTGGTGTGCAAGAAAGAAAGAAAGAAGAAAGAAAAAGAAGAATAAAGAAGGAAAGAAGAAAGAAAAAGAAGAATAAAGAAGGAAAGAAGAAAGAAAGAAAAAGAAGAATAAAGAAGGAAAGAAGAAAGAAAGAAAATAAAGAATAAAGAAGGAAAGAAGAAAGAAAGAAAAAGAAGAATAAAGAAGGAAAGAAGAAAGAAAGAAAAAGAAGAATAAAGAAGGAATAAAGAAAGAAAGAAAAAAGAAGAATAAAGAAAGAAAAAAAGAAAGAAAAAGAAGAATAAAGAAAGAAAGAAAAAAAAGAAGAATAAAGAAAGAAAGAAAGAAAGAAAGAAAAAGAAGAATAAAGAAAGAAAGAAAGAAAGAAAAAGAAGAATAAAGAAAGAAAGAAAGAAAGAAAAAGAAGAAGAAAGAAAGAAAGAAAGAAAGAAAGAAAGAAAGAAAGAAAGAAAGAAAGAAAGAAAGAAAGAAAGAAAGAAAGAAAGAAAGAAAGAAAGAAAGAAAGAAGGAAAGAAAGAAAGAAGGAAAGAAAGAAAGAAGGAAAGAAAGAAAAAGAATAAAGAAGGAAAGAAGAAAGAAAGAAAAAGAAGAATAAAGAAAGAAAGAAAAAGAAGAATAAAGAAGGAAAGAAGAATAAAGAAGGAAAGAAGAAAGAAAGAAGAAAAAAGAAAAAGAAAGAAGATGAACCGCACTGCAGGTCCTCCGGTGCAGCTTCCTCTCCAGCAAGGAGAACAGTGAGCAGCACAGTAGTGACATCACCAAATATCACTCCAAAGCTATGAGGTTCAAGGCACAGAAGACTGAAAGTAATGGGAAAATCCAAAACTTAAAGCCGTCAAAGAGAATAAATCATCACTAGGGACACTTGCTCCAGTGACAAGAGAGGATATTCTTCAAAGACCTTCTCTCATTTCTTGTTGTGTCTGACACAGGAAGCAAAGAAAAATATCCCTAAAAGGGACAGTGCAGGGGAAAAAAACTCACACTTACCTATTTTATACAAAACTAAAAATTTAATTCGGCTTAAAATATAGTTAAAGTGTTAGCAATGTTGTACACCCATGACCACGTTATTTCACATATGTATACTTCATCAGGTGAATAGTCGGATGGCTACCTCACAGAGTTTATGTTGTTCATAATCAGTTACTGTCCTTCCTTAGTTACAGGTCTATGTGTATTAGAGGGCCTCATGGCAGACCTAACCTATGTGTTATGGTCTTCATCTACTAAGCCCCAAATTTGTATGTTTCATTTGTTACATGCTTGGAGCGTGCAAGGATTGTTCGCTGCTCCACTAAATGATCTTCGTTCTTTGTTTTACTAAAACTATTGAAACAGAAAATATAGTTAAAAGTGGAACTTTGCTCTGCAAATTGACTTATGCCCTGTACACACGATCGGAATTTCCGTCAGAAAAACCTTGGATGGTTTTTCCGACGGAAGCTCAAGCTTGCCTTGCATACACACGGTCACACAAAAGTTCTCTGAACTTTTGACCGTCAAGAACGCGGTGACGTACAACACTACAACGAGCTGAGAAATGAAGTTCAATGCTTCCAAGCATGCATCGAATTGTGTCCGAGCATGCGTGGGAATTTTGCGCGTCAGAATTGCTACAGACGATCGGAATTTCCGTTAGGAACTTTTTCCGTCGGAAAAATAGAGAACCTGCTCTCAATCTTTTGCTGGCGGAAATTCCGCCAGCAAAAGTCCGATGGAGCATACACACTGTCGAAATTTCCGACCAAAAGCTCACATCGGACTTTTGCTGGCGGTGTGGGACACAAGCTGCAATACCTGAGCAGTGGATCGCTGCAGTTAGAAGAAAATATCATGCCAGCAGCCGGCTTCAGAGGAGAATACGGAGCAGTGACAACTGCTGCAATGTCAGTGCCGTAACATCACACATAGGCTTACTATGGGGCATCCGTTGTCGGCTGTCCCTCTCTCTTCTGAAGCTGCTGCTGGGAGCCGATCACATGACCAGACTGCAGCACCCAGGGAATAGATGAGTATAAGCAACTACCCAGTGCCGGGGCAAGGCCATTCAGTGCCCAGGGCAAAGATGTCAAACTGCCCCCCCCTTCCCCTGGGCTTAGGGTCAGGGCGCACACATCCCTGCAATAAACCTTTGCGCCCATGGCCCTGCCCACCCCTTGTCCCGGCCCTGTACATAGTACAAGAGAAGCTTTTTTCAGTGTATGTGCAGCATCTTCCGGTGGACCAAATAACCATGGTAAAGTTATTGTCACTCAATAGGATCAAGGAGGCCCTCCTCCGTCTTTAATAAATGCTGTATGAATGGGTTTTTCCGCCCTGTGTCTATTCTCTTCCCCCTTGCTTTGCTGTGCCCAGGGCACCTGCCCCTCCTGCCCACCCCTTGTCCCAGCCCTGCATCTACCTTTCACATGGTAGGTAAAATAGGATTTAGAAGGGGGGGGACTTGGCTTTTCCTGCCTACTTTTTAAAAAACAAAAACAGAGTTCAAGCAAATCACATGGGTTTCTCTCGCAGGGATTTCCAGCATTTCCTTAGCACAAAATTAAAAATACATCGGCCTCCTGGTGTATACTTGCACCAGTCCTGCTCTGGCCTTAAACCTCAGGCCCTTATCTGTCTCCACCAGAAAGTCTTCTCACAAACTCAGTGCATGTGGCCAACAGCTCTCTGCTGTACTGGCTCCCACCTTTCTCCTAGGTGGAGCCCCCTAGGAGAAGAGTAGAGACTTCCTCTGACCACCAGGGTGGAACACTGAATTACAGACATCCTCTTGAAAAAAAAAAAAAAAGGTTGTGCACACCTAAGATGTGGACACAAGGTTAGACGCTTCATCTCTCCCAAGACTTTTGAAAGCCTCTGAACTTCAGAACGCAATCCAGGAGGAAACTGTAAAACCCATTTTCTCCACTCAGAATAGCCATCATGGAGCCCCTCAACTTGCACCCTTGAACACTGTGGGGTTGGTTTAGACCCTTTTCACACTGGGGCAGTTTGCAGGCGTTATTGCGCTAAAAATAGTGCCTGCAAACCGACCCAAAACAGCCGCTGCGGTTTGTTCAGTGTGAAAGCCTGAGGGCTTTCACACTGAAGCGGTGCGCTGGCAGGAGAAGAAAAAATCTCCTGCAAACCACATCTTTGGAGCGGTGAAGGAGCGGTGTATTCACCGCTCCTGCCCATTGAAATCAAGGGGACAGCGCGGCTATACCGCGGCAATACCGTGGCTATAGCCGTGCTATACGAGTGGTTTTAACCCTTTTTAGGCCGCCAGCGGGGGGTTAAAACCGCACCGCTAGCGGCCGAATACCGCAGTAAAACAGAGCTAAAAATAGCGCTGTTTTACTGCCGATGCCCCCTACCTAGATTTTGCACTCTCCAGTTTTAGTAAATCTACCCCGGAGTGACATACACCCCTTCTGACACCATGACAGGGCACAGCACAGTCATCATATATAAATGTACAAGCTATACAAGAAACAAGATTGTTTAGCACTCAGTGATAACAGTATTCACATTAATCTGATCACATTCACATTTTACTGTGTAAAAAAAAAAAAAAATTAAAAATGATTAATTTTTTTGATTTACTGTAAATTAAATTAAGTAACGCAGCACAACATAGTAAATTCTGCTATGTTATGATACCTGTTTCTTTCATTCTGTGAACATATTTGGCCTTTGAAGTTGACTTTCCTCTAAAAGTGATTCACCCTAATCTTCCCACGGTGCAAACCAGCCAATTATACGCAGGCGCCCGCAAACGAAAATGCATAATTATTAAAAAGGCAGATTAATTACATTTTTAAAGCATCCCTAACACGAATGCTGAAGAGTTCAGACAATATCTCCTTAATGAATGGGGGGGGGGGAGGGGGAATACTGCACTATCCTGGCTTATCTGACGCACGGGGAGCGGGCGCCGCTGCAGGGATGATTAATTGGCAGTGGGGTTTTGCTGGCGGTGAAAGAATTTGAGCATGCCATGTTGCCACTTGAACACACCTACATGCTCCCTGGCACAGCTGGGGCGATAAGAGAACCAGGCCAAGAACGTTTATTGTGCGATTTGGCCGAATACAATTATGTATTAGAAGAAAGAATATGAATTAGCAGAATTAAAAAATGTATTGCATCTGACTTAGCCTAAAGCTGTAGGGTGCTAGCGTGCCACCAAGGGATTAAAGGACAACCTATCAATGCACCATTTTTATAAAGTGGCAGGATGGTGGTAAAGAGGTGGTAAAGAGGTTGGTGTTCTTTTCTGGTAGGACCGATGTCTTGGATTTGATTTCTTGGGGCTGAAGTCTAGGTATGCCATTGTTTACATAGTTACATTGGCCCAGCTTGGGCCAGTGTAGGTATGTATGTGTCAAACCTGGGGGATTCCCATTGGAAGCTGGGAACCAATTGTAGTAGGTACTGCTACCACCATGATCTCCACTGGCTTCTGGGTTCTTCAGCCCTACGTCATCCAATCTGAAATTTACTCAAATTTAGCCCTATAACGTACCTGTGTTTGCCACTGTGAAAGATATGTTAGATTGTTATCTTCTTCAGAGGAAGTGACTAATGAAAATAATTTCAATTATACCGTATTTAACCCCCACCCAAAAAAATGTTACATATTGCAGCTTACCAGTCCTTCAATTGAATGGCTGAATTAGTGTTCTTTTTTCAAGCAAGTACCGAAAAACGTCTGCTGACCCAGACAGAAACACAGTGTCCTTTTAACTTTCTGTGTACCAAAATTAAATCTCAAACAACGTCAGCGGCTTTCCCAGCTATCGTTTGTGAACTACACAACCCCCTCCTGCCTACATAATCAAGATGAGGACAGAGAGAGGGGTTTGCAGTCCAAATCAGGAAGGTGGCTTAAGTCGGCCATAGACGGTTCCAATCTTGGCCGGTTCAGCAGGGACCTGACAAGATTCGAACCTTGTATGGGCAGGCTTATTATACCCAAGTTGATTGATCGATCAACTTGGGTACAACCAGCCTGTAGGATTGTGATGTGATTGCTGGCGGCTATTATAGCATCCCCGCCAAGAAGACACAATGGCTCCCCCGGGAGGGTTTCCCTTATCAACACAGTTGCAGGAAAGAAAATCGCTCTATCTATGGCCCGGCTTAGGGGCAACAATGCCACTTTTTCACAGATACAATACAGTGAGTAAGCTTTGCCACCCTAGAACAGGAAGGGTTAAGGGCAAGCTCACCAGGGTAAAAATAAGGGAATGAAAGCTGGAAAAGAAGAAAACTAATACAGTCACCGCTTTAAGGACTGATAAACTGCAATATATTTCGTTTTTGGCTTTAACCCCTTCATATCCACAGCACCTATTTAGCTCAGGGTGGGTTGGGTCAGACTTCCTAATTATGTGACCACTGTGATTGAAAAAGCCCAATCCTGTCTCGTTTGTGGAGGTGAAGAGCATCTTAACAACTCTCATGATAAATGAGAAGATGTCTAGTATTCTCCATGACTCCCACGCCAAATTCCTCAAGGTATGGGGACCGTGGTGGTCCTACGCTCTTCCTACCCTGCATCTGACCAACCTAGGCCTCACTAACTGACCTTCTCTGCCCCCTATGACCTGGGGAACCTCTTTTCTACCTATTCTGCACCTCCTTTTCCTTCTCCGTCTTTCCATTTCTTGTGTCCCTCCTTTGCCATCTGCGTGCCGCCCCCCCCCCCCCCTCCTTTTTTTTATTTTATTATTTTATTTTCTCATTTTTGTTTTATGCTTGCTCGTATGACCCCGATCCAAGTTTTGTTTTTCCGAAATTTTTGTGGACTACTCCACACCCCAACCCCTGAGCAATTAAGCTCAGTCACCCTATGTTGACCCCCGGCCTTGGCCGGAGGGTTGTTGATGTTCGACAGTTCTTTCTACCAAATATGTTTCCAATGTGTATTATTAAGTTGTACCATGTTATGCTTATATCCCCTTGGTGGGATCAAGCATAACATGGTACAGCCGGTATTTGGTTTATATTATCACAGTTAACACTGCGTGTGGCTTCGGTGTACTATGCCAGTGAGTACGTGGAGCAGGACATGCTCCCTTGAAGACTGGCCCCTGGAGCAGCCATTGAAGCTGACAGGAGGCATACACAGCAGGCTTTGAGCAGTGTTGCCAGCATTGTATTGCACTGTGATTGGCTGTCACAGTAGTCACATGATCAGGGGCCAGTCCTGCCAGCTCCCAATTATTACTAGAGACCTGAAGTTGTAGGCGACAGCTCGATCACTGTGCTGGAAGCATGCAACAAGGAAACCTCAATCGTCATGGATTCATAAGTGCGGAGCATGGGCATTAGAGCCCATCCTCAATGTCGCAGCACATATGCATTACGTGGTCATCAAAAGGTTAAGGAGAATAGTCCACAAAGGATAGCGAACACTTACCTTAGTGGACATGTAGACAAAACAGGCACAGGGAATGCTATGAGAAGCAGTTCTACAAAACAAGTAGGTATACAGTTTTTAAAATTATAATGGCGGATAGGTTATGTAGCCAGTTCAGAGACAAAATAAAAAAAATAAAAAAAAAACACATAGTGGAGTTCTTCTGAAGGCTAAAAGTAAAATTTCTCAGATGGCTGAGGCCTGTACATAAAGCTCGCATAATGTGACAGTAATCCCCCTCAGAGTAGACGAGTAGACTGGGCTTAAAAGGCTAATCCACGTGACACACCATCAATACAAACTAGGCTCATGTGAGAGCTCCTCATTAGTCACAAGTGGCCAATTTAAACCACTGGACCGAAGAGGATAATGTTGGGGAATTTGACCTCGCTACCATTGCACGGGCTGATCTGATGCTGAAAGGCCTTATTATTCATAGGCCCTACAGCCCTTCTGTTTCTGAACAAATCCCAGGAGCCAGGCAGACCACGACCCTAAAAAACTGACATAACACAGCCAAGCACCTAACTTTTCTATTGACAGAAATTGCAGCAAATGTTTCAGGCTCCTTATAAAGCAATACAAGTGAAATCATATCATAAAACTGCCTAAAGCAGGGCTTGACAAACCACGGGCACCAGGTCGCATTGGCGACTAGAATTAGCAGGCTGGAGCCTGGGCTACACTGTGGCAGGTGTCTTGTCCCTATGCGGCCCCCACAGGTGCGTGGACTAAAATGCCGCACGGGCCAGTAATTGAGGCCGTGGCTTTGCAGTCTGCTGGGGCGGGATGCAGCGCTCGCCATGTTGATTGAGGGCATTGCCATTACAATGCTTGCATTTGCCAGGGATCTAGTGCCCTCCTCTGGTGGTCTGGGGCTGCGACAAGCAGCCAGTTGTGGCACTGAGGGCTTCCCCGCCTGCTCTCACTGCCCGCCCATCTTCGACATTTCCTTTCCAATTTGATAGCTGAAAAGAGGTTGAAGGTGTTGCGGGCTTGATCTGGTGCCCTTTCCTTAATGGTGAGTGGACAGGGAGTGTGGATTACACTGGAATGGCTTCAGTTCCATTTACACACCCCCTTCCCCACAAAGATGGAAACAGTTTTCTCTTAGGCCCCTTTCAAACGAGTGCCTCCGCTAAGCGGAATCCGCTTGCTCAGCAGGGGATCTCTGCACTGATCCCTCGTTGAGAAGGCAGATGACAGGTCCATGTCTGCTCCGCTATGCAGAGTGGACATGGACACAGTTCCACTCTCCTCTATGGGGCAATCGGATAGAAATGGACCGCCTGTTTGTTTCCACCCAATGCCATCTGATCCGATCCGCCGGATGGATGGAGAATAGGACTGCCATCCGTCTGTTTTTGGCGGACAGGATTGGATCGGATGGTGGTGAGTGTCAACGGACGTGTTAAAAAAAAAAACTGGCTTGTAACTTTTTTAGCCGGCTCCTAGATTCCAAGCAAAATTTGTTAAGCCCTGGCTTAAAGTAATAATAAAATCATTTTATTTTTTTACTTTTCTGTTAAAAAAAAAATCTTGTTATTTTTCGTTTAAAAATAACAAGCATGTTATATGTACCTGCACCATGCAGTGCTTTTGCACAGAGCAGCCCAGATCCTCCTCTTCTCCTCGCCGGCGCTCCTGGCCCCTCCCTCCTGCCAAGTGCCCCCACGAGAAGCCGATTGCTATGGGGGCACCTGAGCCAAGCCACTGCTCTGTGTGTCCGTTCAGACACGGAGCTCTGTCTCGGCCCCACCCCCCTCTCTCTCCTCATTGGCTCACTGACTTTGATTGACAGCAGCCAATGGCGCCCGTTGCTGTGACCCAGCCAATCAGGAGGGAAGCCGAGGCTCTTTTGCAAAATTGCTAGATCGAGATGGGCTTAGGTAAGTATTAGGGGGCCTGCTGCACACTGAAGGTTTTAATCTAAATGCATAGAATGCATTAAGATAAAAAAAACCTTCTGCCTTTAGAACCACTTTACCTGTCTGCCGTCTTCTTCTAAATGCAGGTGTTCTGTCAGATTAGGCAACCTGGTAGTGGCTGTACGCATGTGCAGGTGAGGGATGGTGGCTGTACGCATGCGCAACTGACGGAATGTCACTACCGTTACCAAATCTGACAGGTCACCGAATTTAAAAGGAACACCTGCAGTCCAGTCCTATCAAATAACAAAACAAAAACAAAAAATACAACAAAGAAGACCCAGGGCTGCTGAGCAGTTAGAATTCTACATCAGGCAAGAATGGGACAACCTTCCTCTCTCCAAACTGCAGCAACTGTTCTCCGCAGACATTTACAGAGTGTTGTTAAAAGAAGAGGGGCTGCTACACCGTGCCAAACATGGTACATATTCTTAGTTTAAACATTTGATATGTTGTGAATAAAACACGGGTTTATGAAATTTGCAAATCGTTGCATTTTGTTTTTTTTGTAGATTTTACACAGTGCTCCAAATTTTAGGGAATTGGGTTGTAAAAGTGTAATAAATTTACTCACATCACGCTATCAGCAGCGTCACAAGGGAACAAATCTCAGCTTGGGATTGCTGTGGTCGGCTTACCAAAAATGACTTTTCAAGTGTAAAAACAACAAAAATGGAAAATGAATTTCAAAAGCACAAAAGAAAAAAAAAAAATGCTCTCCATTAAAAGCCTTGTGTATATTTATTGAAGTATTCCATGCACAAGCTGATCCACCTGTTCCACAAGAACGCATTTCACTCCATCAGGAGCTTATTTGCATTATTCGACTGAGTTAAACGCGTTAAAGCTCGTGGATCAACTGCATGGAAGAATTCAATAACTATACACAAGGTTTTCTTTTTAATGGAAAGCGGCTTCCTTTCTTTTGTGCTTGGAAGTGGACTTTATGGAGCAACCAGTGACCACTGGAAGCTTGCCACCATTGTCAGAGAGATACAAGGGTTGTATAGAGTTTAGCAGGACTGGACATTTTGCTGTATATGAATGGAAAATGCATGTTTTGGATGCAATAAACATTAAGCCACCGCGTTTCGACTCTTGGGCTTCAGATTAGTTTCGGTTTAGTGATGTCACTTGCAGTAAAGTCAAACTGCTTTAACCCCTTGCCGACCGCCCCACGTACATTTACTGGCAGAATCACATACAGGTATGCCATTCTGTACTTCCTGGGCCTGCGACCCCGCCTCCGCTGTGATTGGACACAGCAGGAGACAATCAGCAGGTCCGGCGCCCGATGTCCGCCAGGACCTGCCGATCGCTCCCGAGAGAGGCAGAACGATGGTCTGCCTATGTAAACAAGGCAGATCGCCGTTGTGTTAGTAGGGAAGATAGTGATCCTGTTTTTCTGCTAAGCAGGGACATGGATTTCTGTCTTCCCACACTTAGAGCACCTCCCCCACAGTTAGCAAGCACTACCAGGGGAAAACTTTTGAACCCTTCAATCGCCCCTGATGTTAACCCCTTCCCTGCCAGTGTCATTAGTACAGTGACAGTGCCTGTTTTTTTAGCACTGATGTGTGTCACTGTTCCCTAATAAAGTGTCAAAAGTGTCACTTTGCCTAGGTTCATACTGACAGCGGGAATGAAATCGTGCAAGTTCAGCTGAACTCGCACAATTTCATTCCTGCATGTCAGTCCTGACTTTGGGGGCGGTTTCAGAGACATCTGTGCGGGTTTCTGCACAGATGTCAAAGGAAGTCACACCCCGAAATTGCCAAAAGTGGTACAGAAACTACTTTTGGGAATCGATGTGGCATCGCACCGGTCCTGGACGGTGCCTTTGCAGTCAATTGCCATCGATTTGGCATGCCATTCGACATGTCAAATGGCATGCCAAATCGCATCAGTGTGAACCAGGGCTAATGCCGCGTACACACGATCGGACTTTCCGCCGACAAAATCGTGGATTTTTTTCCCGAAGGATGTTGGCTCAAACTTGTACACACGGTCACAGAAACGTTGGCCAACAATTACAAATGTGAGAACGCGGTGACGTACAACGCATACGACGAGCCGAGAAAAATGAAGTTCAATAGCCAGTGCGGCTCTTCTGCTTGATTCCGAGCATGCGTGAGCTTT
Source organism: Lithobates clamitans (assembly GCA_037952925.1). NCBI lineage: Eukaryota > Metazoa > Chordata > Amphibia > Anura > Ranidae > Lithobates > Lithobates clamitans. Next base: position 657,426 of record JBBGZY010000572.1, on the reverse strand, counting down.
TGTGCGACGGACTTGTGTACACACGCTCGGACTTTCCGACAACAAAGTTTTGTTGGCGGAAAATTTGAGAACCTGCTCTCAAACATTTGTTGGCGGAAAGTCCGACAGCAAATGTTGGATGGAGCGTACACACGGTCGGACTTTCCACCAACAAGCTCACATCCAACATTTGTTATCGGAAAGTCCGATCGTGTGTACGCGGCATTATTGTCCGATTTGTCCCCCACAATGTTGCAGTCCCGCTATATGTCGCTGATCGCCGCCATTACTAGTAAAAATATATTTTATATATATATATATATATATATATATATATATATATATATATAGATATATCGATATATATATATATATATATATATATATATATATATATATATAATATCCGATAGTTTGTAGACGCTTTAACTTTTGCGCAAACCAATCAATATACGCTTATTGGGATTTTTTTACCAAGAACATGTGGCAGAATACATATTGGCCTAAATTGATGAAGAAATTTGATTTTTTTGATTTTTTAAATTTTTTATGGATGTGTTTCACAGCAGAAAGTAAAACATTTTTTTCTTTTTTCACAATTGTCAGTCTTTTTGTTTATAGCTCAAAAAAAAAAAAAAAAAACCACGCAGAAGTGATCAAATACCACCAAAAGAAAGTTCTATTTGTGGGAAAAAAAAAGTAGATCAGTTTTATTTGGGTACACTGTCACACAACTACCCAATTGTCAGTTAAAATAACGCAGTGCCGTAAATAATGGCCTGGTCAGGAAGGGGGTAAAGACTTCTGGAGCTGAAGTGAGTAACTCTGGGTGATCTATGTACACAAGGATTTTGACAAACGTTGTTGCAGATTGCTTACCTTACGTCCCTGTGTGTTTGTCTGGGCCCATGTTCAGAAGTGAATCTAATGGGAGGGGTTTCTTAATTATCAACCAGCTGCAGCAAATGCAAAACTCAAATAAGGAAAATTGCTGGGTCTGCATCCCTTTAGATGTGATTTCCTATTGGGAGTATCTCACAAAAAATGACATTTTTGTTGCAGGGGATGCCGGAAATCTGACTTGTATCTAATGCCCCGAACACACGATCCGAAAATCAGACGACAGATCGTCCGACTTTTTTTTCGCTTACTAGTCGCAAGTAGAAATTGAATAGGTTATTAAAGTCACGAAAAGTGATGTCATGTGTTGTAGTGTATTTGTATTGTATTTTCGGATGACGACTCTAGTGACTAAACGAAAATCGTACAATGTGGTATCGTACGAGGAAAATTCTCCTGCTTGTCCGATCTAATAATAAATCGGATGAACTGTCGTGATCGGCTCTCGAAAGCTCTGTACTAACGATCCGATTGGCGTACGATCGTGACGAAAGCGGTATTTTTCGTCCGATTTTCGGATCGTGTGTACGGGCCATTAGTGTAGACTTCTGGCAAAATCAGTGAGCCAATCACACAAGCAGGAAATGTTTCCTGGGGAGTGGTCAGTACACATTCTGCCTACAGAACGCCTCCAGGTCGCCATATTGCATTTTACAGAAAATTACAGCGGCTGCAGATTGAAAAGAAAAGGTCATTTTTAATAAGATTCAATTACAATATGACTTCTGTCGCAATTGTATACGCTATATTGGTTTATTTTATTTGCTTTTTTTTTTTTTTTTTTTTCCCAGAAAAGTGGAGCTACCCTTTAACATCACAGTCCAGAAACTTGGACTGTAAAGTAAGAAGCCACTTAACGGTTGAAGGAGCAATGTCCTCCAGTAGTGCAGAGCACTTCAGAAAATGTGCGCTAATTGTGTGTTAGACCGTGTCTTTGATTGTATGACAACAGGGCCGTAGGTGACAGCACAGGAGTGATGACTAGGAGACAGGATGGAAGCCCTATCCGGAGAGATGAAGAGTGGAGGGAGAAAGGACCTCCAGCAGTGTACGGTATTGTTTTAGATGAGGGGTGGGTTGAACTTATGGTATGTACAAAACTATGTAATTATGGGACGACAATGTAAGTGAAGAGAAGATTGCAGGTAATTGTGGCGATGCCATGATATCAGCAGGGGAATGAAGGTAAATGAGAATTCACATTATGGAGGACTTATGGAGGACAAAACAACACATTTTTTTTCAATGTACAACCTCTTTACCTGTCCCGTCTCTGCATGCCTTTCATGGAGAAATCCCATTTGTTAGCAGTTCATTCTTATCCATGTGCTGTAGCTTTTCAGGATTAAAAAAAAAGTTTACCTGCATACGCCGGCAGCTTTGGGGGGGGGGGGGGGGGTTTACACACACTCCTGGCAGCCGCAGCCTGACTGACAAAACTGATAAGCTGATTGTTGGCTGCCAGATGAAAGTAAACTGGCAGCTGTGCAACCGCTGGATCGCTGCCACACACCCACACACCCCGTTGTTTGTAAACAAACTTCTCCGGCCTCCATGTGAGGAGCATGTTTGGCTGTCACAGGGATCAGATGATCGGTCGCACAGCTGGATTATAGGTTCACACTCCTAGTTTACAGCTGCACCGATAAAAGCTTTTGCAGCACAAAGAACTGAACCTAATCTACAGATTATGGCTGTCTAATGACAAAGCTGTCACAAAGTAAAGAACGTGCTACACAAAAAAAAAAATCACATGTATCGTATTTTTAAGGGCATCTACACCATGGATTTTTGAATGTTTCTTTTCTTTATTTTTGCAAAAAAACACAAAAAATGTATATAGTAATCAGTTTTAAATGCACAAAAACAGACACACAAGTATTCAGCGATGCATTGCTTCATGTGTGAAAGGTGCCTGAAACACTTACTGTTATGAGGTGACAGCTGTCAGAGTTATTCCTGTTCCTGTATTGTCAGCCTCTCACTTGCGCCTCTAGTGGAGGCTACAAGCAGCCGCACAGAGATACAATACAAGCATGTTCACAAATTTTATATAGATAAATAGATAGATAGATAGATAGATAGATAGATAGATAGATAGATAGATAGATAGATAGATAGATAGATAGATAGATAGATAGATAGATAGATAGATAGATAGATATAGATCAAGATATATATATATATATATATATATATATATATATATATATATATATATATATATATAGATATATCTATATATATATATATATATATATATATATATATATATATATATATATATATATATATATATAGATATATAGATATATATCTATATATATATATATATATCTCTCTCTATATATATATATATATATATATATATATATATATATATATATATATATATATATATATCTCTATATATATCTCTATATATATATATATATATATATATATATATATATATATATATATATATATATATATATATATATATATACACACGCATTCATTATACAGTGGCTATAAAAAGTCTACACACCCCTGTTAAAATGTCAGGTTTCTGTGATGTAAAAAACAATGAGACAAAGATAGATCATTTCAGAACTTTTTCCAGCTTTAATGTAACCTATAAACTGAAATATTTTAGATAGAGGGAAGTAAAAATAAAAAAATAAAATATTATGGTTGCATAAGTGTGCACACCCTTAAATGAATACTTTGTTGAAGCGCCTTTTGATTTTATTACAGCACTCAGTCTTTTTGGGGATGAGCCTATCAGGATGGCACATTGTGACTTGGCAATATTTGCCGCTCTTCTTTGCAAAAACACTCCAAATCTGTTCTTGGTAATGTCACTGTTGTGCAGGGGTGGACTGACAACCCATGGGGCCCCCGGGCAATAGGAGATTATGGGGCCCCCAGGCAATAGGAGATTATGGGGCTCCCAGGCAATAGGAGATTATGGGGCCCCCGGGCAATAGGAGATTATGGGGCCCCCAGGCAATAGGAGATTATGGGGCCCCCGGGCAATAGGAGATTATGGGGCCCCCGGGCAATAGGAGAATATGGGGCCCCCAGGCAATAGGAGATTATGGGGCCCCCAGGCAATAGGAGATTATGGGGCCCCCAGGCAATAGGAGATTATGGGGCCCCCAGGCAATAGATTATGGGGCCACACAGTATACACACACAGACACACAATATACACACACAGTATACACACACACAGAATACACATACACACACTGAAAAGGTACTGGAGAGGCAGGGCAGCTATAATCTTGGGATTTTTTTTAAAAACACAGATTTTTACATACTGTCCCTGGTTTTATTGAGGCTGGCAACCCTGATGGGGACCCTCAGTGGCATGGGGCCCTCGGGCAGTACCCGAGTGCCCGAATGGTCAGTTCGCCCCTGCTGTTGTGCCATATTTTGATGACTGTATTCACTGTGTTCCATGGTATATCAAATGCCTTGGAAATTCTCTTGTACCCGTCTCCTGACTGATATCTTTTAACAATGAGATCCCTCTGATGCTTTGGAAGCTCTCTGCGGACCATGGCTTTTGCTGTAGAATACTACTAAGAAAATGTCAGGAAAGACCTACTAGAACAACTGAATTTTATTTGGGGTTAGTTAGAGGCACTTTAAAATGATGGCAGGTGTGTACTGACTCCTATTTAACATGAGTTCGAATGCGAATCTGAATTCTGAACACAGCTACATCCCCAGTTATAAGAGGGCGTGCGCACTTAGGCCCCTTTCACACTGGGGCAGGAGGTGCGTCGGCGGTAAAGCAACGTTATTATTAGCGGAGCTTTACCGTCGTTTTAGCGGCGGTATTCAGCCACTAGCGGGGGTGGCCAAGAAAGGGTTAAAAACCACCGCAAAGTGCCTCTGCAGAGGCGGTATAGCTGCGCTGCCCCATTGATTTCAATGGGCAGGAGCGGTGAAGGAGCGGTGTATACATTTTAAAAAACACATACAGCAGTGGCCACTTAATGGATTATAACTCTGCATTTATTACAAAAGTTATTTTGACAGACACGCTCGGAGCGCTCAATGCAGTGATTAAATTCTGCACCCCTAATATATATATATATATATATATATATATATATATATATATATATATATATATATATATATATATATATATATATATATATATATATATATATAAATACCCACACACATACACACACACACACACACATATACACTCTCTATATAATAATATATATATATATATATATATATATATATATATAAATAATCGCTCTTGGTCTGGAGCACCATGCAAGATTTCACCTCATGGGGTAAGGATGATCATGAGAAAAGTGAGGGATCTGCCCAGAACTACACAGGAGGAGCTTGTGAATGATCTCAAGGCAGTTGGGACCACAGTCATCAAACAATCCATTGGTAACACAAGATCCCGCCATTGATTAAAAATCCTGCAGTGCCCGCAAGGTCCTCCCCCTCAAGAGGGCAAATGTACAGGCCTGTCAGAAGTTTGCCAATGAACATCTAAATGATTCAGAGAAGGATTGAAAGAAGGTGCTGTGGTCAGATGAGACTAAAATTGAGCTCTTTGGCATTAACTTAACTCGCTGTGTTTGGAGGAAGAAAAATGCTGACTACGACCCCAAGAACACCATTCCTACAGTCAAGCACAGAGGTGGAAACATGATGCTTTGGGGCTGTTTCTCTGGTAAATGTACAGGCCGACTTTTCCGTATTGAGGGACCAATGGGCGGGGCCATGTATTGTAAAATCCTGGATGAGAACCTTCTTCCCTCCCAGTCCCAGTCTTCCCAGTCTTCAGACCTTAATCCTATAGAAAATTTATGGAGGGAGCTGCCAAGTGACAGCCAAGAAACCTTAAGGATTTAGAGAAGATCTGTAAAGAAGAGTGGACCAAAATCCCTCCCGAGATGTGTGCAAACCTGGTCACCAACTACAAGAAACGTCTTATCTCTGTGCTTACCAACAAGGGTTTCTCCACCAAGTACTAAGTCATGTTTTGCTTGGGGATCAAACACTTATTTTACTCACTGAACTGCAACTCAATTTATAACATTTGTATCGTGTTTTTTTTTTCTGGATTTTTAGTTGATATTCTGTCTCTATCATTTAAAATACACCTATGATAAAAATTATAGGACCTTCATTTCTTTATAAGTGGGCAAACTTACAAAATCTGCAGGGGATTAAATAATTATTTTCCCCACTGTATATATACTCTAAGTGGCCCTTTAATAACAAAGAGGAAAGTGCTTAGATGGTTTACATTTCAGGATATTTTTATATTATCTCATTTATGCAAATAAACTGATTAATATATGGCATGTCACCTTCTTAACCTCCAAAACTCTGAATTTTTAAAACACTCCCCCATAACAAGCTGACTGGGTACAGGACAACCTGAAGTTTCCCAGACCAAATACCATAGACCAGTGGTTCTCAACCAGTTTGTGGCCCACTGGCAGGCTGTGGCCTCCTTCCTTCTGAACCTTAAGTGAAAGGGTTTTTTTTTTTAAAAAACAAATATGTCATGATTACCTGCTCTGTGCAATGGTTTTGCACAGAGCAGCCTGGATCCCCTTCTTCTCAAGTCCCCTTTTGGCGCTCCTGGCTCCTCCTCCTTGACCAGTGCCCCCAGCAGCAAGCCGCTTGCTATGGGGGCACTGGTGCATACTTGCTACCGAGCTCTGCTCTATGCGTCCATAAGAAACATAGGGCCGTGGCTCACTGGCTGTGATTGACAGCATTGGGAGCCAATGAGGAGAGAGAGACCCAGGACAGCTGAGGCTCCTATGCACAACGCTGAACTCAAATGAGTATGAGGGAGGGGCTGTAGGAGGAGCAGCATGCAGAAGGTTTTTTACCTGAAGGTAAGAAACCTTCAGCCTTTACAACCACTTTAAATCAACTGCAGATCCCCTAACCTGCCACAGTGCCTCCCAGTTCCCTTAGTGGGCTGGAGTGACCCTCACTCTACCACAGTGCACTCAAACCCCCCTGAGAGCCCTCACCATTCATAGTGCTGCCCAACTTCACACAGTGCCCCCAGCATTGCCCTCTGGCTTGCTGCAGAACCTCCAGCCCCCATAGTTACCCCAGCCTTCAACAGTGTCCACAGTGCCCCAAGTCTGCGACCACTCTCAATCACAGTGCCCCTGCAACATCTATAGCCTCCTAGATAGACTCCCAGCTCCCTCCAGAGACACGTCCCCCAGAGTTGCCCCCAGCTCCCTCCAGAAACCTCATCCCTTACAGGACCATCAAGTCTGTTGCAGAGATCCCTGACCCCCTACACAAACCCTGAAGTGTTGCTCAGCCCCCTTTAAGAGCCTTCCAGAATTTCAATCCCTTTTTTTTTTTTGTATTGTCTTGGTCTCAATAAGGTTGAGAAGCACTGCCATAAGCAATTGGTGACTCTCACACCTTCATGTTTATTAACTCTCTACAACGATGAGGAAGCTAATATGAACAAAACCATAGCCACCAGGCCTGTAGCCCAACTGAGGCCATGTTAAAATTTCCCAAAATAATGGCAGCCATTTTTCTAAAAGAAGTAATATTTGTGTATAGTAATGAACTAGAATCTAGTTCCTAAAGGAAGTCACAAGATCCAATATTTCATTAGACCCAAGCTTGGATTGGTTAATAGAATAGCTGGCGTGGCTACTTTTTATAGGATCACTTTAAAAAGGCCTGAGCCTTATCAGCTTTTCCATTAAAGACCAGCCCTAAAGCACATTGCACTTGCCACCGTATGTGCTATTTCCTAGGTTAACATGACGATACTCTGTGGATTTTCCTCCGGAAAGGTAAAAATACTAACAAATGTATATACTCAATGGACTTCAACAACAGCCTAATGGTTAAGTGCCTCACGGAACAAAGCAGCTGTTTGAAGCCTTTGAAGTCAGGCGTGTAAATAGCAGGGCCAGAGTCAACATTTCTGAGTCTCTCTCTCGTTTATTACCCGCCTTGAAATGAACGCAAAAGTTCTCAGCCTTACCACGTCCTTATGCTGCCATCTCGTGGAAACCAGGAGGAATTGCATAAAAAAAGTGCATTGGAATGCTGGTGAAAAAAATGTACCTCCTATATTTGCTGCAGGGTTTGGGGAGCTATTTGATGACTTCAGGCCCCTTCACCATAACCTGGCTGATTAACTAACTCTCAAGGGCTCCAGCAACCAAATGTTTTGTTTTTCAATGTATCAGATGGGGCATGGGATTAAACCATAAAGCTTGAAGGGTTAGTTTACCTTTCCACACGCCCCACCCCCATCAAAGTTCTCCTTGAACTTCCCTCTGTGGGTAAAGAGCTTTAGGTAACCATGCAGCCCGTGAAGCATTCAAGGGACTTTAAATCCTCCGCCTTCTTTCTGCAGAGCTTCTGGGACGGATCAGAACTATGCTCTGAGTCAGCATTGATCATTCAGAATCACACTGATCCATTCTGGAAGCCCTGCAGAAAAAAAGCGGGAGAATAGCTGACTATTTGTAGCCAATTCCTAATAATCTGAATGAGCATGAAGTTTGTAAACTTACTTTGTGAAGATCCCACACATTTACCTCCTCCTAATTCTGTGCCACGTAGTCACTATGCCCTGTGAGTGGGCACTGCTGCCTCACACATTTCACACAGCCTGCCTTCTGAACTACAGAGGTGCTGAGAGGAAAGAGGAGTTTTAGGAAGTCGGTACAGGAAGCACGGTACCATGGGGTATGTAGTCCTTAGAAATGGAGAAGCTGCAAAGCATGCAGGGAAACCAGGAAGTTGTGGGAAGAGACATCCAGCAGACAGGCAGAATTTACAACGTGAAAGGAGATTTTTTTTCAAAAAATCGATTATTGGATTGACAAAAGTAACTATAGTTTGTGTTGTTATTACAATGCAGATGTTATAAAATGAAAGTGTATGTTGTGACCATAGAACTTCTTAATTGAAAGCTACAGATGCCCACATGTGATGCTGAGCCTCCAGGATTGAAACAACCTAAATCAAACAAATAAAAGGGGCAGTCCAGGAACAGTAAGGCTGGGAAGGAAAGAACTAGATGGTGCTGGATGTCCCCTACCCAGGAAATCATGTGGGTCACTAGACCTTTCAGCCCCGGTTCACACAGGGGCGGCACGACTTGCAGCACGACTTCCACGGCGACTTGCAAAACGACTTCTGTATAGAAGTCTATGCAAGTCGCCTCAAGTCGCCCCCAAAGTAGTACAGGAACTTTTTTCTAAGTCGGAGCGACTTGCGTCGCTCCTATTAGAACGGCTCCATTGTACAGAACGGGAGGCGACTTGTCAGGCGGCTAGGTCGCCTGACAAGTCGCCCCTGTGTGAACCGGCAGTGAGGGTACGCTGTGGTATCTGGCACCAAGCAGTCAGTAGCAGATCAATCATTTAGGCTGGGTTCACACTATTGTGAATTGAATGCATGTTGCCCGCATCCAATTCGCAACAGCAAGAGATTTTTACCGGCTCTCTATGGAGCCGGTTCACATATCTCTGCTGCAGCTCCGGTGTGAATTTGCACAGGAGCCCTGTGTGTCTTTTGGTCCATTTCACGTCCGAATTCAGCCAAAAATTCAGGCTGAAATCGGACCTGAAAGGGTGAACGAGGACGCACCAGACCCCTACTGTGAGCCACGAATAAGAAGATAGTGTGAACCCAGCCTTAAGTCCTGTAAGCTGTGAGGTGGGGCATCACACAAATGCTCGTCAGGAATGAGTTCTGGAGAATATGGAGTCAATACCTCGAACCTCATTGTGTTCCCCAAACCAGTCTTGAATTCATCAGATCAGGCCACCTTCTTACATTGCTCCTCCGTCCAGTTCTGATACTCATGTGACCATTGTAGGCACTTTGGCTGTGGACACGGGTCAGCATGGGCACCCTGACTGGTCTGCTCCATGCACAACAACCTGCGTTGCTCTGTGTGTTCTGACTCCTTTCAATCAGAATCAGCATTACCTTTTTTCTGAAATTTAAGCTATGGTAGCTCTTCTATTGGTTCAGACTACACGGACCCAGCTTTCAATCCCCATGCGCACCTTGGTTGCCCATGACCTTGTTGCCGGTTCGCTGATTTTCCTTCCTTGGATCATTTTTGGTCGGTCCTCACCACTGCAGACCAGGAACATCCCAAAAGAGCTGCAGTTTTGGAGTTGCTCTGACCTAGTGGTCTAGCAACTATAATTTGGCCCTTGTCAACGTCACTCAAATCTTTACACTTGCCCATTTTTTCTGCTTTCAGCAAATCAACAATAGGGACAACATGTTGGCTTGCTTCCTAATATATCCCACCCATTTTCAGATACCATTGTAACAAGATAATCAATGTTATTCACTTCATCTGTTAGAGGTCATAATCAGCTGATCGGTGTATAAGCATACCACTAACGATCGGAAATCAATTAACTACTTGCCCCCCACGCTATAGCCGAAAGATGGCTACAGCACGGGCCTCAATTGCCGGGAGGGCGTCCATAGATGTCCTCCCAAGCAAGCGCGGTCTGCGTGACCCGCAGCACGGCACGCTCTGTGATCACCGAGTCTATGAGACTCGGCTGATCACAGATTCGAGTAAGGGGTCGATCCTGGCCCCTTACCACCTGATCAGCTGTCAGCCAATGACGGTTGATCACGTGATGTAAACAGAAGCTCGGTAATCCTTTTTTTTTTCTTTTTCCTCACGCTGTCAGCGTGAGGGGAAAAAAAAGCTGATCACCGGCTTCTGTCAAAGGGACATCGGTCCCTCACACAGAAAGCCGCAGTTGCATTTTCTGTGCCCACCAGTGTCAGCTCCCAGTGCCCAATGTGCCACCTACCAGTGCCACCTATCAGTACCCACCAGTGCCACCTATCAGTACCCACCAGTGCCACCTATCAGTGTCACCCATCAATGCCCACCAGTGCTGCCAATCAATGCCCATCAGTGTCTCATAATCAGAGCCACACATCAGTGCTGCCTATCAGTGTCACCTACCACTGCCCATCAGTGCCACCTATCAGTGCCAACCATCAGTGCCGCCTATCAGTGCACATCAGTGAAGGGGAAAAATGACCTGTTTTCAAAAATTTATAACAAACTATGAAACTGTTTTGTTCGTTTTTTTCCAAATTTTTGGTCCTTTTTTGTTCAATTGGTACTAAGGGGCCCAACGTGTGCCAAGAAAATATCCCCCCCACCATTACACCACCACCAGCCTGAACCGGTGATACAAGGCAGGATGGATCCATGCTTTCATGTTGGTTACGTCAAATTCTGACCCGACCATCTGAATATCGCAGCTGAAATCAAGACTCATCAGACCAGGCAACGTTTTTCCAATCTTCTATTGTCCAATTTTGTTGAACCTGTGCCAATTTTAGCCCGTTTCCTGTTCTTGGCTGACAGGAGCGGCACCCGGTGTGGTCTTCTGCTGCTGTAGCCCATCTGCTTCAAGGTTCGATGTGTTGTGCATTTAGAGATGGTATTCTGCATACCTTGGTTGTAATGAGTGGTTATTTGAGTTACTGTTGCCTTTCTATCATTTCAAACCAGTCTGTCCATTCTCTTCTGACCTCTGACATCAACAAGGCATTTTCCTCCACACCACTGCCGCTCACTGGATATTTTCTCTTTTCCGGATCATTCTCTGTAAACCCAAGAGGTGGTTGTGTGTGAAAATCCCAGTAGATCAGCAGTTTTTTAAATGCTCAGACCAGCCCGTCTGTCACCAACAACCATGCCACGTTCAAAGTCACTTAAATCCCCTTTCTTCCCCATTCTGATGCTCAGTTTGAACTTCACCAAATAGTCTTCTTCACGTCTAGATGCCTAAATGCATCGAATTGCTGGCATGCGATTGGCTGATTAGCAATTTGTGTTACCAAGCAATTTAACAGGTGTACCTAATAAAAAGTGGTCAGTGAGTATATCTCATCATCAGAGTTCCTGATGGACATAAGAAGCTAAATGGGCACTAAATCCTCTTTCATCTCCAAAAAGCCTGACAAGTTAAAGCAGAATTCCAGCCAAAAAGAAATTAATATGATATTAAAAGATGGAAAAAAAAGTCCTTGCTATATTCTCCAGAGATGTCCACCACAGCCCTTCTTTTTGTGCCACTAGATATCCTCAGCCTAACATTCAGCATCACGAAACTCACTTTTTCTGAGACCAGGTTGTCGATGACCCGCCCCCAGCCTGTGACTGAACAGTGAAAGGAGAAGTGATATCACAGTGAACTCATCTCTCTGATTGGCTCCTTGTACTGCTTCTTTTTCCCACACTCCAGACTAAGAGGCTGATATGAAGTCAAATGTAGGTACTTACACTGCTTGCATTTAAAATATATATATATTTTGTATTGATGATTACAGAGATACAGTAATGTATCTTTTATATCTGCCTAGCATTTAGCTTAAAAAAAATTATATATATATATATATATATATATATATCCCTGCGATATCCCCTAAACTTTTCTCCAGGATTTTATGGTGCTACAGCTTCATTAAGACATATAACAAGCCAAACAGTTAATACTAACTAGTAAATAGCTCCCAATTTATCGATCACGTCCCAGAAATATCCCCCGACGTGCAGCTATTCAATAAAGCGCCAGCCGTAAAATAAAACTGCCAATTAGGACAGTAAATGGCTCTAACGCTCCAGAAAACGAGAAAGGGCCACGGGTCAAGAGCCGCTGCCTCGGCAGTAAATTTCCACTCCATGCAAAATGCTTATTGATATTTATTGACGGAGAAGCGATGTCTGCAAGAGTTTCTATTCAGAATAAACACAATGCCATGTAATATCGAGAAGAAAAAAAAAAAAAAAAAGAGACCAAAATCACGGGGGAGGGGTGGTACACAGCGGTCCCTTCTGTTGAGTTACTGCGTTGCTAGGAGACCGCGGCCCCCAAGAGCATGCCACTTTAAGGGAATGGGAAGGGGGGGCAGGGGGTGTCTGACGAACACAACATGCAGAATGAAAAGGATGTTTTTTAGTGAAGTGGGGAGATTAAACGCAATGCCGCAAATACACCAGGGTGGTGATTTGTCACATATGACACCTCGGCGATATTCTACAATTTATAACAATCTCAGGCAGCTTTTGTCCAGTGTAGCCAGAGAGACGGATAGGAAAAGGTGAGCGTGTCTCTGAAATTAGGGCTTGGTGGTTTTGTGAGGTGGGGGGGGGGGGGAATAATAATACTACTAACACAAATTATCATAATGTTTCAATTCCCGGACCAGGCTTAATAACAAGGAAAGCCCACATGAATATTTAAAGAGCAAAGAACTTCTTTTAGTGCAAAGCCTTCAGATTGCAGGAGCAATTACACACTTTTCAGATTGTTCCGTTCAAAGAAAAGACAATAAAACACATTAAAATTTTATAGTATGAAAGATGAAAAAATTATGACGCTCAATTTACTTCTGAGTGGTGGGATTCTTTAAAAAAAAAAAAAACAAACAAAAAAAAAACCTTTAAAGCGGATTTCCACCCAAAAGTGAAACTTCCACTCATTTGTCTCCTCTCCCCCTCTGGTGCCACAATTGGCACCTTTCGGGGGGGAGGGGGGGGAGGATACCTGTCTTTGACAGGTGTCCTGTTTCCACTTCCGGGAGTCACATCACCGTGGGGCTCCCTCCTCCTCCTCTCCTTGTTGTCGGGCCAGTAGGAGAGAGAAGCGGGGGCCTCGCGCATACGCAGTATCGTTCACGGCGTGAAGCCGTAGAGCCACACTACCGGGTATCCTTAAACGCAATGGCGGTGGCAGCATCCGACAGCTGAGGGAAACATCATCTGCGGTGCCAACATCACTGGACTCCAGGACAGGAAAGTGTTCTATTGTTAAAAGCCAGCAGCTGCAGTATGTGTAGCTACTGGTTTTTCTTTCTTTTTTTTTTGGGCGGAACACCGCCTTAAGTCCATATGTCCCATGGGTACAAACACATCCCAATGTGGGGTCCTGTTGGCGGTTACATCTGCATTTTTGCTGCCATTCTGAGTAACACAGTGACACCGATTGGCTACTCCGTGAGGCAGCTACCCATATTATCGTGGGCGGCACAGTGGTGTAGTGGGCGGCACAGTGGTGTAGTGGATAGCACTCTCGCCTAGCAGTAATAAGGGTCGCTGGTTCGAATCCCAGCCACGACACTACCTGCCTGGAGTTTGCATGTTCTCCCTGTGCCTGCGTGGGTTTCCTCCGGGTACTCCGGTTTCCTCCCACACTCCAAAGACATGCTGGTAGGTTAATTGGATCCTGTCTAAATTGTCCCTAGTATGTATGAATGTGAGTTAGGGACCTTAGAGTGTAAGCTCCTTGAGGGTAGGGACTGATGTGAATGTACAATGTATATGTAAAGCGCTGCGTAAATTGACGGCGCTATATAAGTACCTGAAATAAAAAATAAAATAAGTGGTTGTAAACCTCAGACATGAAATATGACAAAGCATATCCCTCTAAAGCAGGGGTAGGCAACAGTATAGTGGCTGTAAACTCACGAAAAAGAAAAAAAAAAAAAAAAAAAAACCTGCAAGACAAAGGCATAATGAGCTAGTATGCATAGCATACTAGCTCATTATGAAATACTTACCTTAGATCGAAGCCCCCGCAGCGGTCCCGGATCGGTAAATACCTTGGATCGAAGCCCCCGCAGAGGTCCCGGATCGGTAAATACTTACCTTAGATCGAAGCCCCTGCAGCGGTGCCAGATCGGTAAATACTTACCCTAGGTTGAAGCCCCCGCAGTTATTTCCGGGTACCGCAGGCTCCGGCAATGTGATTGGCCAGAGCAGCGCTGACGGCACAGGAGCCGCCAGTAATGGAACAGCAGATGAAGAAACGGCACGAGCAAGCCGTTTCTTCGGTGCACATGTGCCGATGGCGTCAGCACATGCCGATACAGTGAATATCTCCTAAATGGTTGTTACAGGTAAGCCTTATTACAGGCTTACCTGTAGGTAAAAGTGGTGTGTAAGGGTTTACAACCACTTTAAAAAGGAGGTGGAGATCTACCCGAACAACACAGGAGAAGTCAAAAGATCACCACACGCACAGTGTCACCTCCTCACATCTGATTTAAACCTCTAATTGCCGTACTACTGTATAGTAATTGTGTGCATTGCACGGCAATCATAGGTTTAAATCAGGTGTTGAGGAGGCAACAGATCGCCCCCTCAGCACCTGTCAAACACACTCAGATCGCTTTACTATTATGCCCAGTGTATTACTTTAACACTGACCTGAAAATCTCTCTTTCCTGCTGCTGGCACCACGCTGGAGACTGGGATAAGAGGTGGAGTGCAGTTGGTATCACTCCGCATGGGAGAGAAGCCGGCACTACAGAGGAGGCATCGGCTCATGTGGCTCTTGCTCCCTACTACAGCTCCAACTTTACAAGTAGTCCCTCTGCATTGCACTCTGATGCTCTGGAATGGCGAGTCAGCAAGACCAGACCGCGATCTACCAGTCACCTGTCCGCGATCTACTGGTTGCTGACCCCCGCTCTAAAGTGTGTACTTGTCTCAATTAAGAGCAATAAGTGTCACTTTTATCTGCTGCTTCGTTCCACTGCTATCAGCATGAGTCACTTCTAACAAGTTTTCTTGAAACCAAAAGAAAACTGGTGACAGTGGAAGGACCTCCAACACACAGCCTCTGATTGACAGCTTCAGCTTTGTTCCTGTGTGGAGGGGGGAAGTTTCCCTTCCCTCCAATCAGCTGTCAGAGCTCTCCTCACTGAGCTCTGCTGGGTGTGACTTCATCTATCTGTCCCCCCGTTTTTCTGAACTTCCAGATAGGCTTTAACCACTTTTCGCCCGGCCTATAGCAGAATGACGGCTGGGCAGTGGTTTAGTTATCCTGACTGGTCATCATATGATGTCTAGCAGGATAACAGCCGACGCGCGCCCGTGGAGGTGCGTATCGCGACGATCGGTGGTGCGGTGTGTCAATCTGACTCACCGCTACACCGAGCTCGGTAAAGAGCCTCTGACGGAGGTTCTTTACTACGTGATCAGCCGTGTCCAATCATGGCTGATCACAATGTAAACAGGAAGAGCCGTTGATCGGCTTCTCCTCACTCGCGTCTGACAGACGCGAGTAGAGGAGAGCCAAGCTCTGTGCTGATTGTTTATCAGCGCAGCCCCCCCTCGGATGCCCGCCCAGGACCACCAGGATGCCGCCAGAACCACCAGGGATTGCCAGCACACTGGACCACCAGGTATTCCACCCTAGACCACCAGGGGAATGCCAATCAGTGCCCAGGAAGCTGCCAATCAGTGCCCATCCCCAATGCCTGCCAGTGCCATCAGTGATGCCTATCAGTGCCCATCAGTGCCACGTATCAGTGCTCAACAGTGCCGCCTATCAGTGCCACCCATGAGTACCCATCAGTGCAGCCTTTCAGTGCCCATCAGTGACGTCTATCGGTGCCCAGCGCCCACCAGTGCCACCCATGAGTGCCCATCAGTGCCCCATATCAGTGCCACCCATGAGTGCCCATCAGTGCCACCTATCAGTGCCCATCGTCAGTGCCACCTCATCGGTGCCACCTTAACAGTGCCCATCGGTGAAGGAGAAAACTTACTTATTTACAAAATTTTATAACAAAAACAAAAGAAAAACTTTTTTTTTTTTCAAAATGTTAGGTCTTTTTTTATTTGTTTAGCAAAGAATAAAAAACGCAGAGGTCATCAAATACCACCAAAAGAAAGCTCTATTTGTGGGAACAAAATGATAAAAATTCTGTTTGGGTACAGTGTAGCATGACCGCACAATTGTCATTTAAACACCGACAGCGCTGAAAGCTGAAAATTGGCTTGGGCAGTTTAAGTGCCTGGCATTGAAGTGGTTAAAATTCAGCACTTTGAAAGACTGCAGATGAATAGGTACAACTTAAGTAGGAAGATTTGTTTCATCTGTGTGCATCATCTTAGGCCAGTCACTTCACTGGGAGTTTACAACCACTTTAAGTCATAAGAATTTGCTTAAACGCACCACCACCCCAGCCCAAAACTAACAATGTAGATGAAGGGTGTTATGCAGGTCCTGCATGTTGAGTATTCCACCTATTCTAGAGGAGTAGCTATTCTGATAAGTAAAAAAATAAAAAATAAAATAATGCAGATTAACCACTTGCTTACAGGGCACTTAAACCCCCCTCCTATCCAGACCAATTTTCAGCTTTCAGCGCTGACGCACTTTGAATGACAATTGCGCGGTCATACAATACTGTACCCAAATTAAATTTTTATCATTTTTTCCCCACAAATAGAGCTTTCTTTTGGTGGTATTTGATCACCTCTGCGGTTTTTATTTTTTGTTAAAAAAATTTAAAAAGACCGAATTTAAAAAAAAAATATATTTTTTTTTTATATTTTGTTATAAAATTTTAAAAAGGGTAATTTTTCTCCTTCATTGATGTAGGCTGATGAGGCAGCATCAATGGGCACTGATAGGTGGCAGTGATGGGCACTGATGGGTGGCAGTGATGGGCACTGATGGGTGGCAGTGATGGGCACTGATTGGTGGCAATAATGGGCACTGATCTGGTACATTGATCTGCAAGACTGCTAGGTGGCACTGATTGGCACCACTGGTGGGCATTGTTAGGTGGCAATGGTGGGCATTGATAGGTGGCACTCATGGGCATTGATACGTGGCACTGGTGGGCACTGTGATGTGGCAATGTCAGGTGGCACTGGCAGGGGGTACTGGTGGCACAATTGAGGCATTACTGCCTCCTCCTCTTCGGGACCGATGTCCCTTGCTGGTGAGCCAGTGATCGGCTTTTTTTTCTCCTCGCACTGTCAGCGCGAGGAGAAAAGAAAAAACGATCACAGAGCTTTTGTTTTGATCATGTGATCAGCTGTCATTGGCTGACAGCTGATCACAAGGTAAGGGGCTGGGCCCGGCCCCTTACTTGGATCGGCGATCACCCGACTCTCAGTGACTCGTGATCACAGCGCGCTCCACAGGGGAGGCCGTCATATGACGGCCTCCCGGGAATTCAGGTCCGCGCTGTAGCCGTCATTCGGCTATAGCGCGGATATCAAGCGGTTAAGGGACTTCTGCCTGCCAAAATATTTGTTTTTCTGTCCATTCACTCCTGAGATGTTCACAGCTCTATCAGATAGTACAGGCATGTCATTGAAACCACTTTCACCTGTTACAATGTTAGACTGTCAAAAGAATACAGTTATGTCTTCTCTTTACCTCCAGCCAGCTGATTGGACATTGAAAGATCAGCAATAGACAAATGAGGTGATCTTACTGCTCAATCCTATCAGTATGTTCCCTGTCTGCTTGTTTACATGATTTACACCTGACTGGCCCCCGACCTGCCACTTCCTTTCCCAGTCTGTATAGAGAGTTAAATGTTTGTAAAGCTTCTCTTTTTTTTTACTTTTTTTACTTAAAAGAACAAACATGTCATAATTACCTGCTCTTTGCAATAGATGTGCACAGAGCAGCCCAGATCTCCCTCTTCTGGAGTCCCCCACCCTTGCCACCCCCTGCCAAGTACCCCCATAGCAAGCCACTCGCTGTGGGGGCACACATGCATCCTCGCTCCCAAGCCCCAATCTGTGTGTCAATGAGACAAACAGAGCAGGGCTCAGCCCCACCCCCCACTTCCTGGTCATTGGCTCTAATGGACAGCAGTCAGAATTAGTGGCTCCCGCTGCTGTATCTGAGCCTATAAGGAGCGAGAGAGCCTCGGCTCTTGTGCACATCTTTGGCTTGAGTTTGGGCTCAGGGATGTATTTGGGGGGCTGCAGGAGACGCTGCATGCAGGTAACAAAAAAAAGTTACTTCAATCCACAAGTGCTTTTTTTTTAACTATTATTTTTCCTTTATATTGGCTTTTAAAATTGATGCAGCAATTTAGAAATCAGATGAAAAGGTTTAGCGCTGGGAAACACTTTTTGAAAGATAAAAAAGTGCATTTTATATACATCTATATAGATCAGACCAAAATGAGGAGGAAAGAGGGACAGAGGGACATTGCTCCAAATCAGGGACAGTCCCTTGAAATCAGGGACAGTTGGGAGCTATGCTTTAACCAGTTCTGTACCGCCCTATTGCTCCTGTGTAGGATTACCTATATATATGCAATTCTGCACCTCCGCCTGCAGGGGGTGCGGGCGCACTGCTGACAGGCTGCTTCTGCTGTCATCACAGCAGATGTGTGGGTGGCGGGCGATTGTCAGTAAACACACTTACCCTAGATGTTTAACCCCTTCCCAGCCAGTGTCATTTGTACAGTGACAGTGCATATTTTTAGCATGGATCACTGTATTAGTGTCACTGGTTCCTGCAAAGTGTTAGAGTCCGATTGACCACCGCAATAATGCAGTCCCTCTAGTCGTTGATCGCAGCCATTACTAGTATATAAAAAAGAAAAAATTATAAAAAATTCCAGTACATATATATATATATACACATACATACACACATATATATGTATATATCTACCATATTTATCGGCGTATAACACGCGCCGGCGTATAACACGCGCCGGCGTATAACACGCACCCCAAGTTTAGGAGAGAATTAAAAAAAAAAACTTTTAGGAGGGAAGTTTAAGGAAAAGAAACTTACATTAAAATGCCCATCAATGCAGCCTCATCAGTGTTCATCTGCAGCCTTGTTAGTGTCATTGCAGCCTTTTCAGTGTCAGTGCAGCTTTGCCCCAGTGCAGCCTTGTCAGTGCAACCTTGCCCCAGTGCAGCCTTGTCAGTGCATACTTGTCAGTGCAGCTCTGCCCCAATGCAGCCTTCCCCAGTGCAGCCTTGTCCCCAGTGCAGCCTTGTTCCCAGTGCAGCCTTGTTCCCAGTGCAGCCTTGTTCCCAGTGTCCATGCCTACCGCCTGCCGCCGCCGCCGACATACACATGCATGTAGTTTTAAATATAGCGCCGCGGAGTTCGGAGGGACTCGGCGCCGACAGAACTGAACGAACGCCGCCGAGATACACATAGTCGAGTGTATTCGGCTCTTTCCGGCGCCGCTCACAGTCCCGCCCTGGGTGTGACTGTGAGCGGCGCCGGAAAGAGCCGAATACACTCGACTATGTGTATCTCGGCTCTGTGATTTCGGCGGCGCTCGTTCAGCTCCGCCGAGTCCCTCCGAACTCCGCGGCGCCATATTTAAAACTACTCGCTATGTGAATGTCGGCGGTGATCGCTGCCGATAGCTCACAATTAGCGTGGAACGGTGTATAACACGCACCCACGACTTTCCCCGGGATTTTAAGGGGAAAAAAGTGCGTGTTATACGCCTATAAATACGGTATATATAGATATCGAGAGAGAGAGAGACCCCATAGTTTGTAGATGCTATACATTGGGATTTTTTTACCAAAAGTATGTAGCAGAATACACATTGGCCTAAGTTTATGAAAAAAATTTGATTTTCTTAATTTTATTTATTGAACATATTTTATAGCAGAAAGTAAAACTTTTATTTATTTTTTTTTTAAAATGCAGAGGTGATCAAATACCACCAAAAGAAAGCTCTATTTGTGGGGAAAAAATGATATAAATGTAATTTATGTACAGTGTTGCACGACCGCACAATTGTCAATTAAAGGAACAGGTCATGAAGGGGTCATTAAATCTTCAGGAGGTCAAGCATCAAGTCAAATTCAGGTGCTCAAACTGTTTGAATTTAAAAAAAATGTTTAATGATGCAATAGGCCTCATACATACTGGGGGGTAACATTTACCTGACAATAGTTTATAATCTGGCTTTTATAATTTTACTTGCTTTCTGTTCTGTATTTTGATTCTTGTACTGTATCTCATTCACCAATTTGTAACGGTTCCCTCTAGTGGTCAACTATATATCTGGGAGTGTGATAAGCAAACTTTAACTGTGACCAAATCACAGGATACTACCATAGGATTTGCTTCTAGTTTATTAAAGTTTAACTAAACTCTGAGCATCACAAAACTGAAAAGAATATTTCATTCATTTTTAATATTCAAAGCAAACTCCCCATCCACATCTCCATTCTTTAGTTTGTTGAGAAATCACTTTGAAAATCACTTTTCCAGCCACAGCCATCTTGAGAAAGGGCAGATGATTCATGTACCATTTACTTCCTGGAATCCATCTGCCCCTATGTCAGGAATGAAGTCAGGAGGGTGTGCTTAGCTAAGAAAACACCACACTCCTGCAGATGAAAGAAAACGCCCATGAAGACTCCTGGCTTATATGACATCATTTTGGCCTAGACCAGAAACCAGGAAGCAACTAAAGAAATGTAAAGAAAAAAAAAACGATGAAGCGGAGTTCCAGTCGTTTTTGTGTTGTGTATTAAGCCCTCATGCACACAGGCTGTTAAAATAACGTTATGAAAACGCCAGTATCTTTGCAGTGGTTTTTTTTTAACTTTTTCAGCTTTTCTCAGCGTTTTTGAGCGTTTTTCCGCGTTAGCGTTTTTTAGCGTTTTTTTTCAAAATTTTTATTTTTTTTTTCAATGGATCAAAAACGTTGAAAAACGTTGGTGAATGAGGTCTTTGAGCGTTTTTGAGCGTTAGAGCGTTTTTACAGCTGAAAAACGTCTTTCAGAACCCACTGGTCCTGGGTTTTTTTTACAGCTTAAAAACGCCTATGCCACTTGCAGCTCAAAAAACGCCTAGGTGGGCATGAAGCCATAGACTAACGTAGACAGGCCTTTTTAAGCTGCAAAAAAAGCTCAAAAAAGCAGCTGTAAAAACGTCCGTGTGCATGAGGACTAAAAGTCAGCAACTACAAAAAAGGTATATCTGCTGACTTTTAATAAACACACATTCACCTGTCCCAGGATCCAGCGATGTGGCCGCCTGAACCCTCGGTTCTTACCCCCTCCTCTACCCAGCGCCGGCATTACAAGTGTGGACACTTGGCTGTGACAGCTTGCTGGTGCGCACTGCACATGTGCGAGTTGGGCAATCTTCTGGGACCTGTCACGTGTTCCAGAAGATTGCAGGGAAAGAGGGGGAAAAGAGAACATCCGCTCTGATCGCCCAGGTGACCCGAGCAGAAATGGGAGCGGGTACCTGTCAAAATGAGGTACCCAACCCCCCCCCCCCCCATAAAAAAAATAAAATGATGCCAAATGTAGCATAGGAGGTGGGGAGGAATGCTTAAAGCGGAACTTGCCCTTTTGGGTGGAGCTCCGTTTTAAAACAAGTAAATATCTATTTGCTAAGACTAGTAGCATAATGGTTAATAAAAGCTGATGTTGATTGAGAGAATGTAGTTCCATTTTAAAGTGCAAAAAGCTAAAACGTTATGTTTTTAGTTTGGATAGAGTGGCAAGACGTTCGGTCTCTTGATGGGCTTTTGTTGTTCCGATGACCGTATTTATCAAGACAGAAGTGATGGAAAATCCAAACTTTTATGGGTCGAAACCAGAAAAGGAACAAAGGAGTCCAAGTCCTGTGTCCTGCAATGTACAATTAAGATTTAAAAACCTACAGCAGACTGTGACACCCTGAATGCTGGGAGAAAGAAGCCACCAATGACATCCATCATCTCCTGCACATTTTTCCTGGCCAGTGACAGTCCATTATACTGATGTGCCAATAGGAAACTGTGAGAGCCGGGGGTTATAGGAAGCTCCAATATACAGGACTGTGCATAAGTTTTAGGCAGGTGAGATGAAATACTGTAAGGCAACAATGCTTTCAAAAATTTATATTTTTATTGTTTATTTTTATCAATTTACAAAATGCAAAGTGAGCAAAAAAAGAAGAAAAATCTAAATCTGAATCAAAAATCAATATTTGGTGTGACCGCCCTTTGCCTTTAAACCAGCATCAATTCTTCTAGGTACACTTGCAGGCAGTTTTTGAAGGAACTCGGCAAGTAGGTTGTTCCAAAAATCTTGGAGAACTAAGCACAGATCTTCTGTGGATGTCGGTTGCCTCAAATCCTTCTGTCTCTTCATGTCATCCCAGACAGACTCCATTATGCTGAGATCAGGGCTCTGTGGGGGCCAAACCATCACTTTCAGGACTCCGTGTTCTTCTTTACACTGAAGATAGTTCTTAATGACATTGGCTGTATGTTTGGGGTGGTTGCCCTGCTGCAGAATAAATTTGGAGCCAATCACACGCCTCCCTGAGGGTAGGTTATGATGGATAAGAATCTGCCTGTATTTCTCAGCATTGAGGACACCATTGATCAGGCAACATTGAGGACTATACACACAGAGGTAGGCTAAGGACACTTCGGGGGTTATTTACTATAGGGAAATTCACTTTGCACTGCAAGTGCACTTGGAAGTGCAGTCACTGTAGATGTGAGGGGGACATGCAAGGAAAATAAACAGCATTTTAGCTTGCATATGATTGGATGATAAAATCAGCAGAGCTTCCCCTCATTTCAGATCTTCTGCTCAGATCTACAGTGACTGCACTTCCAAGTGCACTTGTAGTGCAAAGTGGATTTTCCTTTAGTAAATCAACCCCTTCATTTAGCAGATGAAAGACACATCATGCTTACTTCGCTTCGATAGCGGAAGATACCCAGAAGTGCCATAGGCACAGAACTGGCAGAAACCAGTGGGACCCAGGTACACCCGTCTACTGTCTGGAAAAGTCTGGCCAGAAGTGGTTTCCTGGAAGAATTGTAACCAAAAAGCTTTGGATGTGGAAACAAGGCTAAGCAACTCAACTATTCACGAAAACTTAGGAGCTGGGGTGCAGAAAAATGGCAGCAGGTGCTCTGGACTTACCCAACATGTGAAATATTTGGCTGTAGCGGGAGGCAGTTTGTCGGGGGAAGGGCTGGAGAGCGGTACAATAATGAGTGTCTGCAGGCAACTGTGAAGCAGGGTGGATGTTCGCATGTTTGGGGCTGCGTTTCTGAAAATGGAGTTGGAGATTTGGTCAGGATTAGCGGTGTCCTAAATGTTGAGAAATACAGGTAGATACTTATCCATCATGCCATACCATTTAGGGAGGCGTGTGATTGCTCCTAAATGTATTTAGCAGATTGACAATGACCCCGAACATACAGCCATGGTCATTAAAATCTTCAGCATAAAGAAGAACAAGGAGTCCTGGAAGTGAAGGTTTGGCCCCCACAGAGCCCTGATCTCACCATCATGGAGTCTGTCTGGGATTACATGAAGAGACAGAAAGATTTCAGGCAGCCGATGTCCACAGAAGGTCTGTGCTTAGTTCTCTTAGATGTCTGGAACAACCTACCTGCAGAGTTCCTTCAAAAACTGTGTGCAAGGCAAAAGGGTGGTCACACCAAACATTGACTTGATTTGGATTTCTCTTCTGTTCATTTTCCTTCAATTTTGTTAATTTATAAAAATAAACTATTAACACTTTTTTTTCACACCTACCTAAAACTTTTGCACAGTACTGCAAGTCTGTAATTTTAATTTTTTTTTATTTTGCTATATAGAGTCACTTGAAAAATGATCTGCTTAAATGTTGCTTTCCCTGGTTCCTCCTTTCTCTCTTCATCAACATGGTGATAAAATGTTAAAAACAAAAACAATTTTTTTTACATACTTTTAGACCCAGTGGCCTCATCTCTATACAATGCGGGCAGATCATGGTTGGTGGTAGTGGCCAACAAGTTGCTGTACATACTTTCCTGAATACATCAAAAACATCCTAGCAACTTGCGTCAGTATTTCTCTCAAGAGCCCCTAGCTGTGATAAAAGCTGTGGGCTGGCCATAAAAACAGATTTTTTTTTTTAAAAAAAGCCGTGAGCTACCTATTGGAGAAGGTATACAAATATCTCCTGCATATACTGTATATGGGTAGATGTCAGTCTGGTTGAGTGGGCGTTCCCAAGCAAGCTTCATTTGCATGCAGAATTCTCTAGGTAACGGCCATATGTGATGCTGAGCCTGAGAGCCTTCATGATTGAAATAACGAAAATCCAGTGAATGAAATGGGCGAGTGGGGCAAGGACAGTAAAACTACTGTCACAATGAGGCAGTTTTCAGGCAATTTAGCGCTAGAAATAGCCTCTAAAAAGTGCCTGAAAACTGCTTCCCATTCTCTGCAGTGTGTGCTTTCACACTGGGGCAATGCGCTTGCGGGACGTTATAAAAAGTCCTGCAAGCAGCATCTTTGGGGTGGGTAGGGAGCACTGTAAATAACGCCCCTGCCCATGGCAATGAATGGGCAGCGCTTCCAAAGCGATATTAAAACCGCTTTGAAAGCACAGCAAAACTGGACTTTTTGCCCTTTTTAAAGGTACAATCTGCCCCACTAGTGGCCGAAAAGCGCTGCAAAAGCTTTAGCACTGTAGTGTGAAAGGGGTCCATGTCTGGAGAGGAAAGAGCTAGATGATGCTAATGTCCTCCAGCCAGGAAATAAGGCAGGCAATTTCAGTACAGGAGTGGAGACTATACAACTGCGCAAGACTGAAGGAAAGTGTCAGGGCAGGGCTCAGCTCTCCCTTCTCAGTGCTCGGGTTGCTCAGTCGGTTAATTGCCAGCACTCATCGCCCACAGTGGCTCACCTGGTGATCATTTCCTACTCTTCAGTATAGCCCACAGCCAGCCCCTTCCGGCTATTTAAACTGCCTGGCTCATTCCTTCAGCACCTTTGCCTTGGTCAACATATCTAGAGACTCTCTGCTGTGTTCCTGTTGAAGACTTGCCTGGCTGACATCCCTTCTGGTTCCCGATCCTGTCTGTTGCCTTCAACTATGCTGATCTCTGGCTTCCTGATTTCCTGGCTTGTTCCGATTACCCGATTTAGCTACCGAACTCTGGCTATGTTTTGACTATGTTTACTATTTTTACCATTTCATTAAAAGGTGTGATTTTTACTGCATTTTCTGTCTCTGTCTGTTTCATGGTTCCTGATAGAAAGGCTCCATGTCAGCAACCTAAAAAAAAGTCTACCCTTTGCACTCCTGACTGTACAGCAAACAAGACCAAATCAGGTATGAATACCACCATTCATTGCAGGAAGCTGATCAGTGTAGGCCATCAGTCAGTGTCTTATTCCCTCAGAAATCCCATACATGTGCAGTACAGGCCACAGTCTAGATTGCGTTTTGCAGCAAACCAAATGGTGACACGACCTTCCCCTTGTGTACTGATTGCTAGTGAGCAAGCCAATATAACTGTCAGGTTTAGTATGAAGGGGTCGTGAAACCAAATTATATAACATCAGAGGGATGCAGAAGAAAGCAGACAAATGAGAAAAGGAAGGGATCACCTCACAGCCCATCGCCGAGTCGAAATTAGCATATTTTTTTAAATGTAGGTGAAAAATATACATCAAAGGTAAGCTATCTACAATGGCTGCACCACTATGGTGTCAGTTCTGCTTATGTGTTCTCCTTCAGGGTCACTTTAATAGTCACTGAGATAAGAGATTCTAATGTGTTTTATTCAGGTAAGACGTAACCTCGGGGCTTGCACTGGGAGATAGAAGCTGTGAAGCATGATCTACATGCAACACAGTAAATCAAGGCTGTAAATTGTACATCATGCTGAGGCCATTAGAAAAAAAAAAAAAAACGCTTACTTTTGCATTGGTTGTCCTTGAAATAAAATAATCTATTAAAGTTGATATTTCAGGTGGGGCATTGCAACTTAACAGTGAGCTATCCCCAACATCCTTGCCAGCTCTTTAGGTTCCCACCTTAGCGTTTTTGGTGTTCCCATCCCTCTTAGGTTGTTTCCATTTCTTCTGCTGCATTCTCTATGACAGGGCTTCTCCACCAGAGTTCCACAGAGCCCTAGGGTTCTGCGAGAAGTCCCCAGGAGTTCTGCCGCAATCTACCTGTCAAATCCAAAGAATCTGACAAGTAGATCACATCCTTACATTTCCTCCGCATGCAGAGCTGATCGGGGAAGTTGCTGGGAGTCATGTTGTAACGTAAAAAAAAAAACTGATATACAGTATATTGGATCAAGAAATATTAAATACATAGTGATATTGGGATCAAATATAAGTCATATTCAATATGGGATACAGTGCCAGTGCCTTGAAAAAGTATTCATGCCCCCTGAAACTTTCCACAATTTGTTACAACCAAAAAAGTAAATGTATTTTAATGGGATTTATGTGACCAACACAAAGTGGCACATAATTGTGAAGTGGAAGGAAAATGATAAATGGTTTTCAGCATTTTTTTTACAAATAAATATCTGAAAAGTGTGGTGTGGATTTGTTTTCAGCCCCCTCTACTCTGATACCCCTAACTAGTGGAACCAAATGCCTTCAGAAGTCACTTAATTAGTAAATAGAGTCCACCTGTGTGTAATTTAATCTCAGCATAAATACAGCTGTTCTGTGAAGCCCTCAGAGGTTTGTTAGAGAACCTTAGTGAACAAACAGCATCATGAAGGCCAAGGAACACACCAGACAGGTCAGGGATAAAGTTGTGAAGAAGTTTTAAAGCAGAGTTAGGTTATAAAAAAAATCTCCCAAGCTTTGAACATCTCACAGAGCACTGTTCAATACATCATCGAAAATGGAAAGAGTATGGCACAACTGCAAACCTACCAAGACATGGCCGTCCACCTAAACTGACAGGCCGGGCAAGGAGAGCATTCATCAGAGAAGCAGCCAAGAGGCCCATGGTAACTCTGGAGGAGCTGCAGAGATCCACAGCTCAGGTGGGAGAATCTGTCTATAGGACAACTATTAGTCGTGCTGTCTACAAATCTGACCTTTATGGAAGAGTGGAAAGAAGAAAACCATTCTTGAAAGAAAGCCATAAGAAGTCCCGAATGCAGTTTGTGAGAAGCCATGTGGAGGACACAGCAAACATGTGGAAGAAGGTGCTCTGGTCAGATGAGACCAAAATTGAACTTTTTGGTCTGAAAGCAAAACACCATGTGTGGCGGAAAACTAACACTGCACATCACCCTGAACACACCATCCCCACCGTGAAACATGGTGGTGGCAGCATCATGTTGTGGGGATGCTTTTCTTCAGCAGGGACAGGGAAGCTGGTCAGAGTTGACGGGAAGATGGATGGAACCAAATACAGGGCAATCTTAGAAGAAAACCTGTTAGAGTCTGCAAAAGACTTGAGACTGGGGCGGAGATTTACTTTCCAGCAGGACAACGACCCTAAACATACAGCCAGAGCTACAATGGAATGGTTTAGATCAAAGCATATTCATGTGTTAGAATGGCCCAGTCACAGTCCAGACCCGAATCCAATTGAGAATCTGTGACAAGACTTGAAAATTGCTGTTCACAGACGCTCTCCATCCAATCTGACAGAGCTTGAGATATTTTACAAAGAAGAATGGACAAAAATGTCCCTCTCTAGATGTGCAAAGCTGGTAGAGACATCCCCAAAAAGACTTGCAGCTGTATTGCAGTGAAAGGGGGTTCTACAAAGTATTGACTCGGGGGGGCTGAATACAAATGTACCCCACACTTTTCACATATTTATTTGTACAAAATTTTGAAAACTATTTATCGTTTTCCTTCCACTTCACAATTATGTGGCACTTTGTGTTGGTCTATCACATAAAATCCCAATAAAATACATTTACGTTTTTGGTTGTAACATTGTCAAAACCATTTGGAATAGGAAAGAATGGACTTTATAAATCAGTGAGAAGTGACTAAAAAATTGGTGTCTCAATGACCACACAACAGCCCAAAGTCATCCTGGACTCAAATGGCTTAGTTGGGGGGCCAAGAAGGAGACCTGTATATACCAAGACTCTGGTAAGCTAATATAATAACCTAAATGGGTATAACCCTAAAGTGATAAAACAAGGGTTAATAAAGCCAGTTCAAAAAGATTGTGTTGGTACTGTTTCGTAAATATTCAGAAGACTTGCTCGACTAGTTTCGTGTTTTAAACACGCTTCTTCTGGAGCTGGGTAGATAAAGGCATCTAATATATTTTTTACAACACTGAGGCAAGGTAAGACAATTGGACAGTATTGGGGGACCACCACATCAAGGGAGGGCAGATATGGGGGTGCATGAATGAGAGGCAGATGACTGGGTCTATGTTAGTAATAATAACAAATGGCGTGAGTGACCTCACATGGCTAATTTCAAATGTGTAGTCAATTCCTCACCATCTAAAATGAGCCATTCACTTCTTGGACCTTGCTTGGTGCACGGGTGCACAAAGTTGGGAACATGAAATTGTCCAAAATGTCTTGGTATGCTGATGCTTTAGGGAGTTTCCTTCACTGGAACTAAGGGGTCACTAAGGGACCAAGCCCGACCCCTGAAAAACAACCCCACGCCATAATCCCCCCTCCACCAAATGATTTGAACCAGTTCACAAAGCAAGGTCCATAAAGACATGGATGAGCGAGTTTGGGTTGGAGGAACTTGACTGGCCTGCCCAGAGCCCTGACCTCAACCCGAGAGAACACCTTTGGGATGAATTAGAGCGAAGACTGTGAGCCAGGCCTTCTTGTCCAACATCAGTGCCTGACCTCAAAAATGTGCTTCTGGAAGAATGGTCAAACATTCCCATAGACACACTCCTAAACATTGTGGACAGCCTTCCCAGAAGAGTTGAAGCTGTTATAGGTGCAAAGGGTGGGTCAACTCAACATCGAACCCTACGGACTAAGACTGGGATGCCATTAAAGTTCATGTGCGTGTAAAGGCAGGCGTCCCAATACTTTTAGCAATATAGTGTACCTCCCATCCAGGACCCATCCCTGGTGTCCTGTACAGTGGCCAACTGAACCCGATTTGTGAATAGCACTGAAATGATTCCATGGCAGCAATTTCTTCAAGTAAGCAACTAATTCTTCTATTTCTGTATCCACCCTTACAAAACTGTCCACATAGCTAGACGCTAAAGCTGAACTTCATGAAGGTAAGACAAATTAATGCAGCTAAGTATTCATTAATGAAGTATGAAATTAAATGCCTCTTGAATTCCTCTATACAGTAGCACTCAGACTGCGAGGGGCAGAACTGGGAACCAGTCAGTTGCCCTGCATGCAAATGTGTTAATAAAAAAATGTTTTTTAAAAAAACATGCTGATAATAGGAGAGATCAGAGCGAGCAGAAAGATAACCTTGTAACATTTCTGCTGATCTTTCACTGCTTAGTCAGCAGGCTGGCGGTGGAGAAAGGACATCACTGTATTTCTTGAAAAGCCTAACACAAACTATTTTTAAAAATGTTCCCTCCCTCCTTATCCTTTTACCTATCCTGCATCCCCTGTATATTTATTTTTTCTTAATCCAGTCTGGTTACATGTTCCTGCAACTCCATGTCCTTGTGTAAGGGATGTCACCCATAGTCTCCCATAGCCCAGCCTTTGTCAGCACTCCCTCCTCTCCCCTGCAGCAGTCGCTCACTGACACAGGAGAGCTGGAGTTGCAGGATCACATGACCAGAACAGAGTTAAGAACACAGATCTTCTATTACATATAGGGTATGCAGGATCGGTAGGAGGAGAGGGGAGGAGAGGAGAGGGGAGGAGAGGAGAGGAGAGGAGAGGAGAGGAGAGGGGAGGGGAGGAGAGGAGAGGAGAGGAGAGGAGAGGAGAGGAGAGGAGAGGAGAGGAGAGGAGAGGAGAGGGGGGAGGGGAAGGGAGGGGAGGGGAGGGGAGGGGAGAGGAGGGGAGAGGAGAGGAGAGGAGAGGAGGGGAGGGGAGGGGAGGGGAGGGGAGAGGAGAGGAGATGAGGGGAGGGGAGGGGAGGGGCGGGGAGGGGAGGGGCGGGGAGGGGAGGGGAGAGGAGGGGAGAGGAGGGGAGGTTTTCCTGTTTCAGTATGTTTATTGAAGTTTTCACAAGAAGTATGAAAAACTCAGATGGGATGAATGGTTGTCATTGAAACACAAAATCAGGTAAAAGTCTGCATCACATGCGGGAGGGCTTCAAACAAGCAAATGAGAATGACATTGACAAAATATTGTTGCGCATCTACATAGGCCAAGACATAAAATAAAATTATCACTGATGTTGCTTGAACTGAGTAAAAGTTGAAAGGAGATTACAGGCGATCCCAAATGGGTAGGGACAAGTCCCAGGCAAAAAGTTATAAAGTGCCCGCCAAGATACAAAGGATGAATGGGATTGGAAGACTAGCATCATGCGCGAGAACATTTATCCCATAAAGCGTAGATGCAACATCAAAAGTATGGGAGAGGAAAGAGGAGGAGGAGAAGCCATGGCCCACTCGGATGCCCTTCCCCAACCACCATTTGGACAAGCATTAAGCAGTGGGTTAAAGATATTGTATCTAATGCCGCGTACACACGATCGGACTTTACGGCATACTTGGTCCGGCGAACCAGAGTCCGTCAGACAATTCGATCGTGTGTGGGCTCCAGCGGACTTGTTTTCTCAAAAGTGTGACGGACCTAGAAATGAAACATGTTTCAAATATGTCTGACGGACTCGAGTCCGGTCGAAAAGTCCGCTCGTCTGTATGCTAGTCCGACGGACAAAAAACGTCGCTAGGGCAGCTATTGGCTACTGGCTATGAACTTCCTTGTTTTAGTCCGGTCGTATGTCATCACGTACAAACTTTGGTTGATTGTGTGTAGGCAAGTCCGTTCATTCGGAAAGTCCGTCGTAAAGTCCGTCAAAAAGTACGCCGTAAAGTCCGCTCGTGTGTACGCGGCATAAGGGTTCCAAACGCTCTCAAACCTTGAAGAAGTATCCCACAAGATACTAAGCAGGTTTCCATTAGTCATTATTAAAGTGAGTTTAGGCTTCATCACAGCCAAGTCAACCATGGGCTTTTTCCAGGCGGTTGCAGCAGCCATCTTGGCCGCTAGGAACATGAAATAAATCAAGGTCTGGGAATGTCTGGGCACACCTTACACAGGTTAGTTGAGTAAAGCTACTCTGGGGTCTTTAACAACGTTTATCATTGTCACAGAATACATCAGGGCATGAATTTGTATGCAGAAGCATTTCACACCATGACAGGACCACCATTTGTGGTGCATTGAGCCCATCTGCCCACATCCCTGAAAGCAAAGTAGTGAAGAACCCAGGTACATTTATGATAAACGTTCGCATACCAGGTCCTCATGGGAGAGTACCTTGAAGCTTGCTTCTATAAGGGAATCGTTCATTACTCCTTTGTAGACTAACTGACCAGTCCCTCCAATCCTCTACATCTATCATCTATCTCAGTTATCTCAGTCCCTATTTCCTTTTCCCATGTCAGCATGTGGGGTAATTTACCCACAAAGAGGGAACATTTTTAAGAAACGTTATTATGATTTTCATCCACTTTAATGCTCCATTCACACTTGTATGGCTCCAAAGTTGTGTGGCTTTGGAGTGCAACACTGACGCAACTTTGGATGGGTGCGATTTGGATGGGTCTTATTGCTCCTTTGCAAAGTCAGACCCACTGTTGCATACAAAATATTCAGGTATGACTTTTATGCAACTTTTGAAAGTTAACATTGGGAGTCTATGGCCCTCAAGTAGCATGAAAGTCGAACCAAAGTAATGCATTAACTACTCTGAAGTTGTTGCGACTTTAAGTCACACATACATGAATGGTTATCATTGGAAAACATGGGGTACGACTTGTCATGCAACTTTGATGTCCAAAGTTGCATGAAAAGTCGCACAAGTGTGAATGAGGTATAAAAGGTGGTGTCTGATGAGGCTTTGTAAAACAATTACCAGAAATGTATTTCATCCATCTATGTATCTGTTGCTCTGGAGTTCAGCTTTAACATTTGAATACAGGTCCATTTTTATGGAACAGAGATTATGGCAAAACAGTATTTGAGTTTTCCTGTCCCCGGATGTCCCAAGATTGCCCATTTTTCTCAAGCTATTTCTTTTTTTTTTTTTTAACAATTAATAATTTGTGCCTGGCTCTCTGTAGATTCTTTTGCTCTAAGTGGTACCTTTCTACTCCTCAGTATAAAGGCATCTATGGCTGAAGTGCATTTAATTAGAACTCATACCACTGAACTTAGACAGATGTCAGGCTGTTGTGATAATCCATTAGTCTTAATTGACCAGTGAGTAATATTTATAGACATTTTCTTACATAAGCACTCAGTTATCGGCAAGGAATATATCGAGATGCCTGAAGCCTCCTCAACATATACCTGCATCTGGGGACTGTTATTATGCAAATAGAAGCACTGGGAGCTTTTAAAATACAATACAGCATGCAAGAATGGAGTTGTTATCTTATAAAACACAAGAATTATTATGGAATTTTAATATGTCTTAGCTCTTTCGAACGTCATTAAAGTAAACCTGTCTCATCGAAATATCTCCAGAACAATAATAAAACATAAAACCTCAGAACTTTCCCTGTAGCATTTATACATACAGGTAATTAAAGTGTATGTAAACCTTAAATTTATTTTCAGTATGTTTGGCATCATGCCTCAGTTTTCTTAAGCAAATTTTTTTTTTTATCTGTTCTATTGTATTCTAGATCAGGGGTCCTCAAACTTTTCAAAGAAAAGGGCCAATAATTGTCTTTCAGTGCTTGGTGTCAGTGGGAAGAATAGTTCCCAGTGCTTGGTGTCAGTGGGAAGAATAGTGCCCAGTGCTTGGTGTCAGTGGGAAGAATAGTGCCCAGTGCTTGGTGTCAGTGGGAAGAATAGTGCCCAGTGCTTGGTGTCAGTGGAAGAATAATGCCCCATCACTGGTGGATAGGGCCCCCATCAATGGCTTCAGTGGGAAGAACAATGCCCCATCGTTGGTGCCAGTGAGAGGAATAGTGACCCATGCCAGTGTCGGTGACAGGTATAGTTCCCCATTGTTAGGATCAGTGGGAGGAACAGGGAGGAACAGTGCCCCAACATTGGTGTTAGTGGTAGGGATAATGCCCCATTATTTGTATCAGTGGAAGGAACAGTGCCCCATCGCTGGTGTTAGTGGGATGAATAGTGCCCCATCACTGGTGTGAGTAGGAGGAAGAGTGCCCCATTGTTGGTGTCAATGAGAGGAATAGTGCCCCAAAGTCCAGTTAAAGGCATGTAAAGGCCACATCACTGCTCTGGAACAGATATGATGTAAAAAGCAGCACACCATTACACATTGTTGGGTACACAGTTAAAGGGGTTGTAAAGGTAAATTTTTTTTTTTTTTTAAATAACAAACATGTTATACTTACCTTCACTGTGCAGCTCGTTCTGCACAGAGTGGCCCCAAACCTGGTCTTCTGGGGTCCCTCGGCGGCTGTTTCAGCTCCTCCCCGTAAGCATTAACCACCTTAATGCGAGCTCCCTCGCATGGTGGTGAGTGCTTGCGGGCGCGCTCCCGTGATACAGCTGGCGGTTATAGCCGCTCACTGTATCACTCGGCCCCGCCCCCCAGCGCGCCGCGTCATTGGATGTGATTGACAGCAGCGCGAGCCAATGGCTGCGCTGCTTCCAATCCATCCACTGTAGCCAATCAGCGGCCAGGGTGAGCGGAGGAATAGATGTCGGGAACGCGAAGCTGACTTTCGAGGCGTCAAGTAAGTAAAACGGGGGGGCTGGGGGCGGCGGTATTGTCAGAAGTTTTTTCCCCTTAATGCATAGAATGCATTAAGGTGAAAATTTTTTTACCTTTACAACCCCTTTAACTCCTTTGCTTGCCCCTAGATGTAAACCCCTTCCCAGCCAGTGTCATTAGTACAGTGTCAGTGGTCAGTTAATCACTGTATTGGTGTCACTAGTGACATCCGTATCAGTTAGTGACCCTCCCAACCAGTGCCAGATTGCCTACCACACTATCACAGTCCCATTATAAGTTGCTAATCACTGCCAATTTAGTATAGTGTCTAGAGCTGCAAAAATTCCAGTGTATAGTTCTATAACTTATTGGGATTTTTTTCACGAAAGACATGTAGTGCAATACATTTTGGCCTAACTTCATAAAGAAATTTGATATTTAATTTTTTTTTTTATTGGATGTGTTTTATAGCAGAAAGTAAAAAGTATAGTTTTTTTTTTCAAAATATTCCGCCTTTTTTTGTTTATATAATATAAAATAAAAAATTCTGTGGTGATCAAATACCACCGAAAAAAAAAAAGCTCTATCTGTGTGAAAAAAAATTATATAAAATTTAATTTGGGTAAAGTGTTGCATGACCGCGCAATTGCCAATTAAATTAGCACAGTGCTGAATAGCAAAAAATGCCCTGGTCAAAACACACTTATGCCCTGTACACACGAGCAGGCTTTTAGGCCGGACTGGTCCGAAGGACCGAATCCGGCGGACAATCCGACCGTGTGTGGGCTTCATCGGACCTGCAGCTGACTTTTTCGGTCGAAAAATCAGACGCACTTTAGATTTGGAACATGTTTCAAATCTTTCCGATGGACTCGAGTCCGGTCGAAAAATCCACTCGTCTGTATGCTAGTCCGACGGACGAAAACCGACGCTAGGGCAGCTATTGGCTACTGGCTATCAACTTCCTTATTTTAATCCGGTCGTACGTCATCACGTACGAATCCGTCGGACTTTGGTGTGATCGTGTGTAGGCAAGTCCGTTCGTTCGGAAGTCCGTTGGAAAAGACCGTCGGACCTTTGATGCCGAAAAGTCCACCCGTGTGTACGCAGCATTATACATAAGATACCTTTTAACTCACTTACATGCTCAATCAAGCAATTTTTTTGATTCAGCCAGTGTAATTACCTTAAATCTGCTTTTATATCAAATTTAAAACTGCAGCTGAAAGCTAAAATTAGGCTTACAAAGGAAGCGCCAGCTCTGTGACTCAGGGGCAGAAGGAGGAAGTACAGGCGGGCTTCCTAATGAGAAAAGAGCTCCAGGTGGTCATGATGTTTACTATTAGGCCAGAGACCAGTCTGGAGGTAGAGCTGTGGATCGGAGGACTGCAGGGCCAGAAAAAGTATTGTCATCCTCCCTATGCTATGAATGCTTTCAAGTGCACGTGCCTCACTTTGCAAATCCATTAGGCCAGACAAGTAGTTCTCATGTACACTGTGCATGAGCCATTTATCTGGAGTTATCCTTTAATGCTGGTAACGGGAGCTGGAAGGCTGCCTGGTAAAAAAACCATTCACATGGACAATGCAAACACCACTTCAGCGCAGTGGAAGAGCACTAAGCTCGGAGGGCTTCATTGAGATTCTGCACACAGTTCTGCCGCTGTATTTCTATTAATGTCCAACGTGTGTCAGCCTTAAGATAAGGGTTTCTACATCATGTCCGAGCAACCATCTAGAGAATGGGATGCGTGTAAGCTATTGCCCGATACTTAAATCCTTGGGAAAGGAGTGACAGAGCTATCTGCCCGCCACATGTGCAGGTGGTCCCAGATAAGGCTGGTAACACGGGAGGGGAAGAAGAAGGAGGGTGGGGGGGAGAACAGGACAGAAATTAATGATGTGACAGTTGCGGGAGAGGTTGAGGGCACGGCGTCACAAATCAATGTCACAGCCCGGTGCCCTTGTAAAGAGCAAGTGTGCCATGTTCGTCGCGTGGGCCGGACGACACACAAAACAGATGTCAGATCGCTTGTGTCTAATCTTCATATTAATCTGCATCGCTGAGGGCAGCTGGAGGCATCATCAGCGCTCACAATAGACCTGCGAAAATTAGGAAGATTATTATTAAACATTCACCCATCCTACTCTACCCGGTAAAATATTAATCGCCAAAACCTAGTTGTCATTGTAACCACGACGGTGTGCGCCGCGTTCGACAGAAAATTAATCTCTTAAAAGGAAAACTAGAGAGTATTTTCAGCAAGTACATATTTTAAGTTATTATCTTAACCTTTACCTGAAAGCCGTAGTAGAGTATTACACTGTGGTGGCCATCGATTAATGCAGAAAGTTTGGAGTTTAAGGGATACAAACTTTTGGGAATGCCCTAGATTCCTTCAAGTTTTTTTTACACTGCCCAACTGTATAAAAACCTTAAAGTGGTTGTAAAGGCAGAAGGTTTTTTTTTTATCTTAATATATTCAATGCATTAAGATTTAAAAAAAAAAAAAAAAACTGTCAGGGCTTGGCTCAGCCCTTCCTTCTCAGAGCTGGCCACTCAGCTGTCGGCTAATTGCCAGCTCCTATCCCTCCACAGTTACTCAGCTGTTGCTGATATCCTGCTCATCAATCTTGCCTACTTAAGCCCTTCAGCCCAGTAGATCTCTACCTTCGCCTTGGTCAACATCACAGAGACATTCTCCTGCGTTCCTGTTTAAAGACTTTCTTTGCTGACATTCCTTCTGGCTCCAGATCCTGCTTGCTGTTCCACTACATTGATCCCTGACTTCCGGCTTGGCTGACTATCCGTCCCGGTTACTGAACTTTGGCTATGTTTTGACTACGTTTGTTCTTTTTACGGTCTGATTTCATGGTTTCTGAAAAAAAACCTTCTGTGTGCAGCAGCCCCCCTCAGCCCCACTAATACTTACCTGAGCCCCATCTAGATCCAGTGTTATTGCATGAGAGACTCGGCTGTCCAGGATTATCCCTCCTCATTGGCTAAGACAGCAGCGCGGCGCCATTGCCTGACGCTGCCATCAAAGTCAGTGAGCCAATGAGGAGAGAAAGGGGGCGGGGCGGGGCAGGGCCGCAGCTCCATGTCTGAATAGACACAGGGCGTTGCGGCCTGGGTGCCCCAACAGCTGCTTTCTGTGGGGTCACTCAACAGGAGGGAGGGGCCAGGAGCACTGAAGCGGGACCTGAGAAGAGGAGGATCCGGGCTGTTCTGTACAAAACCACTGTACAGAGCAGGCAAGTATAACATGTTTGTTATTTATTTTTTTTAAAACAGACTTTAGTATTACTTTAAAGTGGAACTTTACTCTCGCAATATACAAAGATTATTTGTAATCCTCATGCTGCTAGCATTAGTAAATAGATAGAAAAGTATATCATATTTTCAGGCAGTCCCCGGGTTACAAATAAGATGGGGTCTGTAGGTTTGTTCTTAAGTTGAATTTATTTGTAAGTCAGAAGAGGTACATTTTTTAAGTGTAGCTCCAGTCCCAAAAAAATATTTTTACGTTTTTTTGGATAGCATAGGGAAGGGTTAACAACCCTGTAACATTTGTTTTGCCGTCTGTGCTCCTGTTCAGAAGATTTCACCTCACTTTCTGTCCCTGTGATAATTGGATTTTGAAAATTTTGGGTTGTTGTGGAAACCTGGATTGGAGATAAAGATTCAGTTGGAGACACCTTTTGCCCATGATAACTCTTACAGGAGTGAATATCCTTTCCTAGGGGTAGATTTCCTCTCACTTCCTGTTGTCTCCCTCCATTTGTAAGTAGGAGTCGTTTGTAAGTCGGATGCTTGTAACCTGGGCACCGCCTGTACTTGTTTTAACATTTACATGTATTCAGTTACTTCCTGGTTTCTTGCCTAGGCAAATGATGTCATACATCCCAAAGAGTCTTCAGGAGGGGAGGAGAGGAGGAGGAGGAGGAGGAGTTTTCTCAGCTAAACACAATCTCCTGCATGCATGTTTGAGATAAGGGCAGATGAATTTAAAAAAAGTAAATGCTACATGAATCATTTGCCCTTACTCAAGATGGCCAATCTCTGACGGACAAAGATTTCCCAACAAAATTAAGCACGAAGACATTGATGGATGGGGGAGTTTGCCTTGCATATTAAAAATAAATAAAACTAGTGTTTTTGGTTCGGGGTGCTCAGATGCGAGCAAGTGAAAGTAAGCAGAGGAGAATCTGCAAAGCATGTAGGGAATCCAGGCAGTTGTTGAAAGAGTCAGCCAGCAGACAGGCAGAACAATATGAAATACATTTTTCAAATTAGCTGATACTGGATTGTAAAAAAATAAGTATTGTTTGTATTGCTGTTACAATACTGATGTTATAAAAAGGAAAGTATATGCTGTGCCCATTGACTTCCTTTAAATCAGGGGTGTTAAACTCAATTTTATTGTGGGCCACATCAGCATTATGGTTGTCCTCAAAGGGCCGAGTGTATCTGTAAGACAATATAAATTTATGCAGGGCTTTTTTTCTCTGAGAATAGGTGCAGAACCTCAACCACGCTCCCCACTGAACCTCACTGAACGATGGGTGTGGCCAAACTGCCCTAACAGTGAAGGATCTTAAAGGGGCAATAAATACAAGGAGTGTGTCATGTGCGTAGTTCAGGGATGCACTACGTACAGAGTGCAGGGTTCAGGAATGCACTACGTACAGAGTGTAGAGTTCGGGGATACACATCGTACAGAGTGCAGAGTTCAGGAATGCACTGCGTACATAGTGCAGAGTTCAGAGGTGCAATACGTACAGAGTGCAGAGTTCAGAGTTCAGAGTTGTGATACGTACAGGGTTCAGGGATGCACTGCGTACAGAGTGCAGAGTTCAGGGATGCACTGCCTACAGAGTGAAGAGTTCAGGAATGCACTACATACAGAGTGAAGAGTTCGGGGATGCACTGCGTAGGTGTGATACGTCCAGAGTGCAGAGTTCAGGAATGCACTACGTACAGAGTGCAGAGTTTAGAGGTGCGATACGTACAGAGTGCAGAGTTTGGGGATGCACTGCGTACAAAGTGCAGAGTTCTGGGGCGTGCTATGTACAGAATGCAGAGTTCAGAGGTGCACTATGTACAGAATGCAGAGTTCAGAGGTGCACTATGCACAGAATGCAGAGTTCAGAGGTGCACTATGCACAGAATGCAGAGTTCAGAGGTGCACTATGCACAAAATACAGAGTTCAGAGGTGCATTATGCACAGAACGCAGAGTTCAGAGGTGCACCAAGTACAGAGTTCAGAGGTGTGCTGTGTACAGAGTGCAGAGTTCAGGGGTGCATTGTGTACAGAGTACAAAAACATATTTGGGGGGCACACCCTACAATACGTTTAAATTCAAGATGGTGCTGCTATAAGACCTACAAACAGTACAAAATATATTACTGGGCACACATTCAAGAATGACATTTCCTGCAAGGCTAGTTAAAAACTAAAAAATACGGGTGTTTGGTCACACTATATGGTCATATAGTGCTAAGCCCACTTACTGCGACAAAGTACCCCGAATTAGTGGGGTAACTCTAGTAATAGAATGGAAGATCCTTTGTCTCAACCATGGGAGCTGAACTCCTCTATGTGGGAGAACTGAAGGGGATACATCCTATGCACTGGTGGCCACTAAATAAGAATTTGTTCAGGTGTTTTTAACTAGCCTTGCAGGAAATGTCATGCTCCGTAATATATTTTATATTGTTTGTAGGTCTTATAGCAGCACCATCTTGAATTTAAACGCATTGTAGGGTGTGCCCCACAAATATGTTTTTGTATATTGTAATAGACCTTGACCAGGTTTTTTATGCTGAAGCACCCCTCCCCGTCCTCATTACCTCTTATTTAGTGGCCAGCAGTGCATAGGATGTATCCCCTTCAGTTCTCCCACATAGAGGAGTTCAGCTCCCATGGTTGAGACAAAGGATCCTCCATTCTATTACAAGAGTAGGACCCACTAATTCGGGGTACTTTGTCGCAGTAAGTGGGCTTAGCACTATATGACCATATAGCGTGACCAAACCCCCGTATTTTTTGAATATGTTCAGGTGTTTTTAACTAGCCTTGCAGGAAATGTCATTCTTGAATGTGTGCGCCATAATATATTTTGCATTGTGCACAGAGTTCAGGTGTGTGCTATGCATAGTGTGCGGGAATCAGCTCTCTTTCACACCCCTCCCCCTGGGTGTGAGGGTCACATGAAATGGCCTGGAGGGCAGGATTTGGCCCCACGGGCCTTGTGTTTGACTCATGTGCTTTAAAACATGACCCTGGCCAAAATTTTTTTTGAGTTTTGGATAAATTGGGGAAGAGTTAGAACCATGGTCAGGTGATTATTACTGTTTACGATCTGGCTATGAGAACACTTTGACAATACTTTCAACCAGGGCAGGAAGTGAATACAAAAGGAGATACAAACGGCAACAAAAGGTGGCTACAGGTTCCAACATTTTAGGTAGGTGGTGAGACCAGAATCAAAATTGAACCCCCTGGAGAATGCGCCATTAAAAGCAAATCAAAAATCAGCAATGGCAGCTTCCTTTACTTTTCACTTCACAGGTTCACTTTAGATTCTAACAATGTTCCGCAGAGTTATTTCCTTAACTAGACAAATACATTGGTATACAAAGCGGTGCGGCAGTCCCTTTAACAAGAAAAAGCAGGTCGTATTTACACGGCCTTGTGTAATAATAAAGCACTCTGTAGGATGGGGGGAAGAAGCGCCATCGTTTGCTGAGTCTCAGCAGCCATTAAAATAAAGTCACTGCAAGAACATCGGCCGCTGAAATCTGCACAAACCCTCCGAACGCAAATTAACCTTCAGAGTGGAGAGATAACAGCGGCAGAGGAGCAGAGGCGGCTGATGGTGGGAAATTTCTCAAACGAGTCAACTGAACCGAGATGGAGTGCAATAAGTGCGGCGGGAAGCTACGGCGGAGGGGAAAAGCTCTTCTTGACATGAAAGTAAGCAGCATTCCAAACAGGGAAAAAAAAAATATTACAAAGCCATACATTAACCACAACTCAACAAACCATTGAAAAAAAAACCTCCCCACCTCTAAGCTGATCTCCAGGCAAACCGCTAAACAAACAGATTAAAAATTCAAATATGTGAACCTTTAAACCATTGTTTTGCCATTTTTGTGATCTAGAAACCCCCCCCCCCCCCCCCCGATTACATCCTAGTCCAGGACCCAACCAGCATGTGATTGGCCAGTCAAGAGCAGCAGCACATTTGGTGAGGTCAACCCTCTGCTCTCACCTCCAGTAAGTATGTTTTATAAAGCCAAACCATTGAAACTCATATCAGCTGTAACATGTAAATAATTATTTTCAAAAAGGTTATTTACAATATTTTTAAATCTGCAACTTTAAAAAAAAAATCCCTGTTGATCCTGCCATGAGGGTCCTTGTTCAAGCACTTCCTACTCCCTACTACCCATCTACCAAACGTTGCTCCTGCCTTGTGTTCCTGTGGGATGGGCAGGACTTGCCGGGCTCCCTGGAATATATATAGTGGGCAGTGCTCACAGGGGACTATATCTTTGGCGGTGCCATGGTGGCTGGCGATATACCTCTACATCAGGCAAATAGAGGAAAATGTAGCTACAATACAGTGAGTGTTGTAGGTGATGTACACCCCGCCCCCCCGCCCTCTGCTTGCAGCTATGTAGTATTAGAACGTCATCTTCCTCCTATGATCATTGAAACTTTATTTGATGTCCCTGTACTTATAGTGAGGACTAGAGTTGGGTGAACGGTTGGGGCCAAGCAAATGTTCTGCCATGACATCGCCTGTTCGCCCGTTCAGCGAACTTCCCGAATTTGCAGGGCATTGGGCAGGTGTTCGCCCCACCGAACGCTCTGCAATGCAGTGCATTCTAAGCTTTGGCCAATCAGGGGTCAGTCAGTAGCTGGTTGTTAGGAAGCGTGGCCGGGAAGCCGGCCGTGGTGTCCTTAATAACTGATGAGTCATCCAGCTGTCAGTGGTCTTCCCCGCTGACAGCTGAATAAAAAATAAAAATAAAAAACACACACCGTGCAGAATCCTATGACAAAAACAAGGCATTGAAGAAACAGAGGAGCCCACTGAATCCGCTGTTAACTGATTATATACACTCACTGGCCACTTTATTAGGTACACCTTGCTAGTACCGGGTTGGATACTCTTTTGCCTTCAGAACTGCCTTCATTCTTCGTGGCATAGATTGAACAAGGTGTTGGAAACATTCCTCAGAGATTTTGGTCCATAGTGACACGATAGCATCACGCAGTCTCTGCAGATTTGTCGGCTGCACATCCATGATGCGATTCTCCTGTTCAATCACATCCCAAAGGTGCTCTATTGGATGAGAT
This sequence comes from Lithobates clamitans, assembly GCA_037952925.1. Taxonomy (NCBI): domain Eukaryota; kingdom Metazoa; phylum Chordata; class Amphibia; order Anura; family Ranidae; genus Lithobates; species Lithobates clamitans. The sequence goes on along the minus strand of JBBGZY010000572.1, from coordinate 614,795 downwards.
GTGGTGAGTGTGGAGACCATTGGAGTACAGAGACCTCATTGTCCAGTGGTGAGATGATTGGAGCTTTGTGACATGGTGCATTATCCTGCTGGAAGGAGCCATCAGAAGATGGGGACACTGTAGTCATAAAGGGATGGACATGGTCAGCAACAATACTCAGGTGGGTGGTGGGGTTTAAACGATGCTCAAAAGGTACTAAGGGGCCCAAAGTGTGCCAAGAAAATATCCCCCACACCAATACACCCCCACCAGCCTGAACCATTGATACAAGACAGGATGGATCCATGCTTTCATGTTGTTTACACCAAATTCTGACCCGACCATCTGAATGTCGCAGCTGAAATCCAGACTCATCAGACCAGACAACGTTTTTCCAATCTTCTATTGTCCAATTTTGGTGATCCTGTGCAAATTGTAGCCTCAGTTTCCGGTGCTTAGATGACAAGAGTGGCACCCGGTGTGGTTTTCTGCTGCCCATCTGCTTGTGTTGTGTTGTGTGTTGTGCACTCAGAAATGGTATTCTGCATACCTTGGATGTAACGAGGGGTTATTTATTTATTTTATTTTATTTATACATTTCAGGTACTTATATAGCGCCGTCAATTTACGCAGCGCTTTACATATACATTGTACATTCACATCAGTCCCTACCCTCAAGGAGCTTACAATCTAAGGTCCCTAACTCACATTCATACATACTAGGGACAATTTAGACAGGATCCAATTAACCTACCAGCATGTCTTTGGAGTGTGGGAGGAAACCGGAGTACCCGGAGGAAACCCACGCAGGCACAGCGAGAACATGCAAACTCCAGGCAGGTAGTGTCGTGGTTGGGATTTAAACAAGCGACCCTTCTTACTGCTAGGCGAAAGTGCTATCCACTACACCACTGTGATTTGAGTTACTGTTGCCTTTCTATCATCTCGAACCAGTCTGCCCATTCTCCTCTGACATCAACAAGGCATTTTCCTCCACACAACTGCCGCTCACTGGAAATTTTCTCTTTTCGGACCATTCTCTGTAAACCCGAGAGATGGCTGTGCGTGAAAATCCCAGTAGATCAGCAGTTTAAATACTCAGACCAGCCCGTCTGGCACCAACAACCATGCCACATTCAAAGTCACTTAAACCCCCTTTCTTCCCCGTTCTGATGCTCGATTTGAAATTCAGCAAGTCGTCCTCACCATGTCTAGATGCCTAAATGCATGGAGTTGCTGCCATGTGATTGGCTGCTTAGCAATTTGCGTTACCAAGCAATTGAACAGGTGTACCTAATAAAGTGGCCGGTGAGTGTAAACGCAGCAGCTAAACTGAGTGAACCCCGCAGACCGCTGGAGAGCATTAACAGTTTACCGATCAGTTTCACTTGATATCCGAAGCCGCACTATTCTCCTCCATCTAAATCTGCCATCCAGGCCCTGGCAGAGCCTCATAAATGTGTCATGGCCGGACATTTCCTAGTTGCGCAGAGCCGCCATCTCCGCCTCCGGGCCTAAAACCATAAATCCAGCCCGTCGTGCCTCTCCCTGCCAGCGACTATGATTTACACCGCATAAATTAGTTTTCCATCATTTTTTTTCTCTTTGCATTTATTACTGAATTTTTATTTTATATCTTCAGAGTTAACAACGAATATATTTATCTTCACCCCTCCGGTAGGTAATCCAATGCGTGCGCCCCCCCCCCCTCTTCCCTGCACAAATTCAAAAAGAATAATGTCTTTTGCACTTGTTAATGTACACGCTGATAATTGGAGACAGAAATGCTGAATATTAACAGCAGTCAGCAAGTATTAACAATGATAACACACTGGGGAGGTCAGCGGAGATCCATGGAACATGCAGTTCTACAGAATAATGGAGAACTGCAGTAGGCTTTACCGGATTAACCCCATCAATCCCAAAAAGGGACTTGGGAGATGCCACGTGCAGTTTTCTGTCTTTAAAGTGGATCTGAACTCAAAAAGTTTTGATAGGTTATCCGCTTCAGCCCCCCGGAAGATTTCACCCCCCTTCCTGACCAGAGCAATTTTTGCGATTCGGCACTGCGTCGCTTTAACTGACAATTGCGCGGTCGTGCGACTTTGCAGCCAAACAAAATTGACGTCCTTTTTTTCCCACAAATAGAGCTTTTTTTTGGTGGTATTTGATCACCTCTGCGGTTTTTAGTTTTTGCGCTATAAACAAAAAAAAGCAACAATTTTGAAAAAAAAAAAAAAAAAAAAACACAATATTTTTTACTTTTTGCTATAATAAATATCCCCCACAAATATATAATTTTTTTTCCTCGGTTTAGGTCTATATGTATTCTTCTACATATTTTTGGTAAAAAAAAAAAAAAAAAACGCAATAAGCGTATATTGATTGTTTTGCGCAAAAGTTATAGCGTCTACAACATAGCGGATAGTTTTATGGCATTTTTATTATCATTTTTTTTTTCTTAGTAATGGCGGCGATCTGCAATTTTTATCGGGACTGCGACATTATGGCGGACACATCGGACACTTTTGACACTATTTTGGGACAATTGTCATTTATACAGCGATCAGTGCTATAAAAATGTACTGATTACTGTGTAAATGAAACTGGCAGGGAAGGTGTTAACCACTAGGGGGCGATGAAGGGTTTAAGGGTGTCCTAGGGAGTGATTCTAACTGTGGGGGGGAGGGGATGGGCTTCAACTCATATGACAGCGATCACTGCCGATGACAGAGAGCAGTGATCTCTGTCATGACACAAGGCAGAACGGGGAAATGCCTTGCTTACATAGGTACTTTCCCAATCTACGGCTCCGTGACACGATCGGCAGGAGACCGGCGGACATCGAGTCCGCCGGTCCCGTGGACACGATCACGCTATACGCGGCGGGCGCGCACCTGCTATCCCCACCTCTTAAAGGGGACGTACAGGTACGCCCATTTGCCCACCGCTGCCATTGTGCCGATGTATATATCGGTGTGCAGCGGTCAGCAAGTGGTTATAGAGAATATTTAGGAATATTAATTGAGCCTAAGCTGGACCCTGATCTCCCTTCTTCCCCAAAAAAAAAATTGTATTGAAATTGTTAAAAGAACATAAAAGTATAAAACAGTACAATAGCTTTCTTTGGTCCATCTCAGCGAACAATACCGGCTACAAAAGAAAAGATGTTGTCAATCAGTAGCATATAACCAACCCATTATGTGGTCCGGTAGCTGAGCCATAAGTTACATGAATCCTTAACAGGGTATGGATTACTTGAACATGTTCTCCAAAGAACAGGAGGTACTCTAAAGAAAAAACCCAATAAGGACAAAACCCATGTCAAAGTATAACGAGTAATCAACATCAACCTACCCTGTTTCCCCGAAAATAAGACCTAGAGTGATTGTCGGTGATGGCTGCAATATAAGCCCTACCCCCCCAAATAAGCCCTAGTTAAAGTCCTTGTAGGTCTTATTTTCAGGATAGGGCTTATTTTCGGGGAAAACGGGTAGGGCTTATTTGGGGGGTAGGACTTATAGTGCAGCCATCACTGACAATCACGCTAGGTCTTATTTTCGGGGAAACAGGGTATGTGTTTGCAAGGACCTCTTCAAATCCTTCACCAATTTATCTGGCGCTGCTGCCTCTGGCTGCTAGTGGAGGTTTGGTGACGTCACGGCCGTACTGATCACTGTCCTCCTTACTGGAGTCTCTGGCATGAAGAAGCAAAGCCCTGCAGGGACTTGGCATTATCAGCCTGCAATAGAAATTGTTACTTGGTGGATCCTTGAGGTAAGAATCTTTGTAGAAAAAAAAGTCACACAAAAAAGTCACACAAAAAAGTCACACAAAAAAGTCACACAAAAAAGTTTGCCTAATCACTTGACCTCCGGAAGGTTTTCTTCATGACCAGGCCATTTTTTGCTATTCAGCACTGCGCTACTGGCAATTGTGCAGTCATCTAACGCTGTACCCAAACTAAATTTGTATCATTTTTTTTACACAAATAGAGCTTGGTGGTATTTGATCACCACTGGGCTTTCTATTTGCGATATAAATTAACCTCTTCCCGTCTGCACTATAGCCGAATGACGGCTACAGCGCGGACCTCCTTTGCCGGGAGGGCACCAATAGACGTCCTCCCGTGCTCAAGCGGCTTGCGTGCCCCCTGTAGGGCGCGCACGGCGCGCTCTGATCAGCGAGTCTATGAGAGTCGGCTGATCACAGATCGGAGTAAGGGGTCGATCCTGACCCCTTACCATGTGATCAGCTGTCAGCCAATGACAGCTGATCATGTGATGTAAACAGAGCTGGTAATCGGCTGGTAGCGTGAGGAAAAAAAAAAAAGCCACTCAAAGGCGGCTGTGAGAGGGACATCAGTCCCGATCGTGGAGAGCCTCTGCAGAGTCATCTGTGCCCACCTGTGCCACCTGCCAGTGCCACATACCAGTGCCACCCATCAGTGCCCATAGTGCCACCTATCAGTGCCCACAGTGCCACCTATAAATGTCACCAATCAGTGCCTCATCACCAGTGCTGCCTATCAGTGCTACCTATTAGTGCCCATCAGTGCCATCTATCAGTGCCCTTCAGTGCCAATCAGTGCCACCTTATCAGTGCCTATCAGTGCCGCTTTATCAGTGCAGCCCATCAGTGCAGCCTATCAGTGCCCATCAGTGCAGCCTCATCAGCAAATATGAATGAAGGAGCAAAATTTTATAACAAACTATGAAACGTGTTTTTTTTTTTTTGTTTTTTTGTTTTTTAAGTTCTGTATTTTTTTGTTTGTTTAGCAAAAAATAAAAACCCAAGAGGTGATTAAATACCACCAAAAGAAAGCTCTATTTGTGTGAAAAAAAAATGATAAAAATTTAATTTGGGTACACTGTAGCATGATCGCGCAATTGCCATTCAAAGAGTGACAGCGCTGAAAGCTAAAAATTGGTCTGGGCAGGAAGGGGGTTTAAGTGCCCAGTAAGCAAGAGGTTAAATAAGACCGACAATTTAAAAAAAAACAAAAAAAAACGATATTTTCTACTTCCTGTTATAGAACATTTCAAATCAATTAAAATGTTGTCATTAATTTAGTCCAAAATGCATTCTGCTACATGTCTTTGGTAAAAAAAAAAACCCCAATAAGTGAAAGTTATACACTATGGTATATATATTTAAAAATTGATTAATTCTGATGTACTGATGGCCTATCTCATTTCTTAAGGCCCTAAAATGCCAGGACAGTACGAATATCCCCCAAATGACCCCTTTTTGAGGCATGGCACATTTTTTGTCACAAATTTTTTGAAAATGAAGAAACGCAATTAATTTTTTTTTTTTTACATATTGTCACCAGTGCAGTACAACGTCTCATATAAAACTGATGTGGCGGCAATCAGGGACACTGACTGGTGACACTAATAATTTTTTATTCAATTTTCTAAACATTGGTTTTATTTTTGAACATTTTTTTCTGCATCAGAGTAGTTCAGTGTCACCATAGTAACACTGTACTACTATGGGGGCGATCAGGGATTTTATTTTATTACACTTTGTTTGCTGTTACAATGTATGAATGAAAAGAAAAAAATCTTAATACTTACCTTCCTAGCTGTCTGTTTCTCAGATTTTTGTTCTGTTTATGAGCTATGGCTGAGTTTTTCAGCACTTTTTTTTGTGCTGAAAATGCCCCCCTCGGCTTATACTCGAGAATACAGAATGACATTTTCTGAACCGACTTTGGGGCCCCGTATCTCAGGCCACTTGGTGCTAGGAACCCCAAATTTGGTATGCCTAGTGGAACTAGCACTACAACATATCCAATGCTGGGGTTCCTAGCACCAAGTGGCCCCGAGATACGGGCCCCCAAAGTCAGTTCGGAAAATGTCATTCTCTGCTGCAGAAAAGTGCATGACATTTTCTGAACCGAATTTGGGGCCTCGTATGCTGGGGCCACTTGATGCTAAGAACCCCAGCTTTTGAGGTTCCTAGCACCAAGTGGCCCTGAGATACGGGGCCACAAACTGTGTCCATCTGCAGCAATGTCATTTCGGGACCCTTTGGGTCCAGAGACCCCAAATTTTGGCTGCAGCTAGGGGGCATCTAGGAACCCTTAACTACTTAGTTTGAAGTTTGGTGGACCTTTGGCTAAAAATGGGCACAGTGAGGCTGCAAATGGGCATTGTTGACACTCATTTTCAACTTACAATAGCTGCGCATTTCTCACCCTCGTCTTATACTTGAGTCAATAAGTTTTAGCAGTTTTTTGTGATAAAATTAGGTGCCTCGGCTTATACTCGAGTATATACGGTATAATATATATATATATATATATATATATATATATATATATATATATATATATATATATATATATATATATATATAGAGAGAGAGAGAGATATATATATATATAGATATACACACATACATATATACATATATACATACATACATACATACACACACATATGCGTATATTTATTAAGTATGTTTTTTCAGTTAGGCTATTTGCCTCCAAGAATACCAGATTCTGAAGAAGCAATGGACGTGAAATGCGTCCACTTCTTGGGATATGTTTGGCAAAGACATTGCTGAATAGCACACATGGTCATCGTTGCTTTCATGGAATTAGGTTTCCGGATTGTTTTTTTGTAAACTGTGATTTTAAATTTGTAATAAAAGTTCTTTCTAATTCCTTCTTGTATGTGTCTGTCCTCTCTTGTACCAGTAAAATCCTAAGCATTTGGGTTTGAGGTTTTATAAATAATGGATGTGGTACACCAATAGCGGCCTGATTTTAAATATAAGATGTGAAGAATGTTCACATTTAACACTCTTGGGAGAGTGATATGCCCAGGTACACGGGCACAGCTTGGGGTGCCTTCCGCTGACCCCAACATCATAACCACTTCCTGTAGTGAGGTAGGGGTTGGCAGAAGGAGTGATAGCACACAGCATGGGACTTTTGAATGTGTCAGATGTGAAGAGGCTGTAGCAATGCAAGAGAATAAAGACGGAAGGAACAGGTGGTGGGAAAGGCGAGTATAAAGTCTTTCCTTTAGAGACACACCGAAATTTTGTCTGAAAATTGTGTTTTCGCCATTTTGCCGATAGAGAAAAAGGTGCTGATAATGGCGCTGAAAACGCATGCGATTTTGTAATGATTTTAATGTGATTTTTCCACGATTTTACTGTGCTTATGGTGTGTTTTTCATAGGTTAAGTGACTCAAAATCCTCATCAAAAACATTACGGGTCCATTATTGATGTGTTTTTACTGTGTTTTCAATGCATTTCAACGGAGAGGTGCATTTTTACTGCGTTTTTTTTGAACTAACCAAAAATGCAGCAAGCAAGATTTTTAATACCACAACGGAAGTGCAACGGACCAGTGTGAAGACATACAAAGAATTTAAAAGGGATGCATTTTCTTGTGCTAAAAAGGTGCCGATAATGGCAGACAAATTCATATTCTCATATTCATTTAAATTCATGATATTAAGTTCCAGCCTGTACAAAAAAAAAAAATTCAAATCCTGTAGCTGCTGACTTTTAATATAAGGACACTTACCTGTCCAGGGATCCCACGATGTCAGCACCCCAAGCAGATTCGTCCATCGGCTTCGGGTGCAGGTGGCGGCATTGAAAGTAAGGGAAACCGGCTGTGAAGCCTTCAGGCTTCACAGCCGGTTTACTTCTGCGTATGCGCGAGTCGCGCAGCGCTTTCTGAGTGGTCCCGTCGTCTTCTGGGACACACACACACACAGGTCACAGAAGGCAGAGGGGGAAAGGGGGAGGGGTCGTAAATGACTGGGATCACCGTGTGGCGATCTTACCAGGAAGTGGGAGCGGGTACCTGTCAAAATGAGGCATCTCCTTTTGGGTGGAGCTCCGCTTTAATTAAAAAAGTCGAATATAATACAAATATATAGAACAATATATACAGTGGGGACGGAAAGTATTCAGACCCCCTTAAATTTTTCACTTTTTGTTATATTGCAGCCATTTTCTAAAGTTCATTTTTTTCCTCATTAATGTACACACAGCACCCCATATTGACAGAAAAACACAGAATTGTTGAAATTTTTGCCGATTTAATAAAAAAAGAAAAACTGAAATATCACATGGTCCTAAGTATTCAGACCCTTTGCTCAGTATTTAGTAGAAGCACCTTTTGATCTAATACAGCCATGAGTCTTTTTGGGAAAAGATGCAACAAGTTTTTCACACCTGGATTTGGGGATCCTCTGCCATTCCTCCTTGCAGATCCTCTCCAGTTCTGTCAGGTTGGATGGTAAACGTTGGTGGACAGCCATTTTTAGGTCTCTCCAGAGATGCTCAATTGGGTTTAAGTCAGGGCTCTGGCTGGGCCATTCAAGAACAGTCACAGAGTTGTTGTGAAGCCACTCCTTCGTTATTTTAGCTGTGTACTTAGGGTCATTGTCTTGTTGGAAGGTAAACCTTTGGCCAAGTCTGAGGTCCTGAGTACTCTGGAGAAGGTTTTTGTCCAGGATATCCCTGTACTTGGCCGCATTCATCTTTCCCTCGATTACAACCAGTCATCCTGTCCCTGCAGCTAAAAAACACCCCCACAGCATGATGCTGCCACCACCATGCTTCACTGTTAGAACTGTATTGGACAGGTGATGAGCAGTGCCTGGTTTTCTCGACACATACCGCTTAGAATTAAAGCCAAAAAGTTCTATCTTGGTCTCATCAGACCAGAGAATCTTATTTCTCACCATCTTGGAGTCCTTCAGGTGTTTTTTAGCAAACTCCATGCAGGCTTTCATGTGTCTTGCATTGAGGAGAGGCTTCTGTCGGTTCACTCTGCCATAAAGCCCCGACTGTTGGAGGGCTGCAGTGATGGTTGACTTGCTACAACTTTCTCCCATCTCCCGACTGCATCTCTGGAGCTCACCCACAGTGATCTTTGAGTTCTTCTTTACCTCTCTCACCAAGGCTCTTTCCCCCCCCCGATAGCTCAGTTTGGCCGGACGGCCAGCTCTAGGAAGGGTTCTGGTCATCCCAAACGTCTTCCATTTAAGGATTATGAAGGCCACTGTGCTCTTAGGAACCTTAAGTGCAGCAGAAATTTTTTTGTAACCTTGGCAAGATCTGTGCCTTGCCACAATTCTGTTTCTGAGCTCTTCAGGCAGTTCCTTTGACCTCATGATTCTCATTTGCTCTGACATGCACTGTGAGCTGTAAGGTCTTATATAGACAGGTGTGTGGTTTTCCTAATCAAGTCCAATCAGTATAATCAAACACAGCTGGACTCAAATGAACGTGTAGAACCATCTCAAGGATGATCAGAAGAAATGGACAGCACCTGAGTTAAATATATGAGTGTCACAGCAAAGGGTCTGAATACTTAGGACCATGTGATATTTCAGTTTTTCTTTTTTAATAAATCTGCAAAAATGTCAACAATTCTGTGTTTTTCTGTCAATATGGGGTGCTGTGTGTACATTAATGAGGAAAAAAATGAACTTAAATGATTTTAGCAAATGGCTGCAATATAGCAAAGAGTGAAAAATTTTAAGGGGGTCTGAATACTTTCCGTCCCCACTGTATATATATTTTTTTTAACACTGTCATTTACGATTTCGGCCAAGTGCATCCCGAATTTTCAGTTTCGGCACCAAAATTTCCATTCAGTATACCTCGACTTTCCTTTTGTAGGTCCTGCTAACAAAGTTCCATTCACTCTCTGTCCCTACTCCGTTCCTCTCCTATCTTCCATACCGGAAACACACATTCAGTCTAAAACCAGCTGTACTCTCTCCACACAAAAAGAACATATATTTTTTTTCAATCCCTGAAGTTTTACTTCTTCATTAAAAATAGACAGTATTCTTGTGCATTCTTATTTTCAAAAATAAATCTAACAAACCATTTATCCGTTTGGGATTAAACTTCTGGAGATAACCACCCAGCGCTGGTCTGCAATCCTATTAGCTCCTCCACAAATCCCTCACAAGGCCTCATCTCAGAGAATTAATTTCATTGTTCTATTAGGTAGATACATATCCGGATAAGATCTATCTTCAAAAGGGAGAGTACTGTCAGCTCAGCCAGCTGGAAATACATTACTGAGGCTGATTTCAAAGAAACTAATCCTCTCTATGTGTACAGCTCAGAACCTCCCCGATTAGGCCCCGCTCGCAGCATCCTTTTCATCATGGAGGCACTTCAGCCGTGCGGTTACTACCCAGAGCTCCGGAGCTGTCAATTACCATAATTAAAAGACCGGCTTTATCCGAAGCAGATTTTTTTTTTAGGTAATCATATATATATCACTTTTAAAAGAGACGCTATGATCCAAATAATAAAAATATAACATATTTAAAAAGGGGGAATCTATGGTTGAAGCTTTTATACGAATCAAAAATAAACTGCGCTAAAATAATATTAATGTGAATAATTGATGAAGAAAGTCTATATGCTAAAGTTTTATATGGCTAAGTTCAGATAGGCATGAAAGACTTGATTTAAAATATAAAATAATATTAATAAAAAAAGGGTTAGAGGTCTCATCTCCCTTGAAAAGTGGTAGTTATCTCTAAAAAAAAAAAAGGTCCCCCTGCAGGCTAATGTCATATTGTGCTAGTATGTGCCGCATACTAGCACTTTACGACAGACTTACCTGTGAAGTAGATCCCTCCCATGGCGCGATGTCACCATCTTCAAGCGGTCTTCCTCCCAGGAATCACACACTCTGACCATTTGAATGACTGGGCCACGATCGTGTCATAGCGCTCTGTATGGATGGCACACTCGAGTGTGCCATGCATTCAGTGCGCAGTGCACATGCGCTGGTGGTTTCACCCCCCCCCCCATTGATTGTTTTAAATGCCCATTGGTGACTAGCTGTCTTTAAGGCCACTTTCACACTGGTAAAGCGCCGCTATTTTTAGCGGTACTTTACCATCGTTTTAGGGAGCTTTTCGGCCGCTAGCGGGGCATTTTAACCTTTAACCCCCGCTAACGGCCGAAAAAGGGTTAAAAGATTGATTTCGATGGGCAGGGGCGCTTTAGGAGCGGTGTATATACCCCCCCCCCATTGATTGTTTCAAATGCCCATTGGTGACTAGCTGTCTTTAAGGGCACTTTCACACTGGTAAAGTGCCGCTATTTTTAGCTGCACTTTATCATCGTTTTAGGGCGCTTTTCGGACGCTAGCGGGGCATTTTAACCTTTAACTCCCGCTAACGGCCGAAAAAGGGTTAAAAGATTGATTTCGATGGGCAGGGGCGCTTTAGGAGAGGTGTATATACCGCTCCTAAAGCGCCTCAAAGATGCTGCTTGCAGGACTTTTTTTTTAGCGTCCTGCCAGCGCACCGCTCCAGTGTGAAAGCCCTCGGGCTTTCGCATTGGAGTGACAGGAGAGGCGCTTTACGGGCGCTATTTTTAGCAATATAGCGCCTGTAAAGTTCCTCGGTGTGAAAGTAGCCTAAAGGCCTTTTCAGGCGAGTATTCTGTTTGTTACCTGTCTGTTTTCTGATGAAAAACGAACAGCAATTTATTCCTATGGGCTTTCAGATGTAAATGGATGATCATCGGTTTACATCCGCCTACATTAGTCTCCATTCAGGTCTGTTTTTTTTTTTTTTAAATGAACAAGGCTGCTTGTTAGACAAACCTGAACAGATGCCGTCTGTTTACATCCGTTTTGGCTTACAGTATGTCTGTTTTTAGGAAAAAAATATTTTGTGTTTACACTGCAACTACTATAAAAAAAAAGGTATGCAAAATGATTGCCAACTGATGTAAACTGAACTGAAGACAGATGTGCAGACTGATGTAACATGAATGCAAAACCTGAATGCAAAAAAAACTGACTTAACTGATGAAGCCCGTATGGAAGGACCCCGAAGTCACCACAGGCCAGCATCATTTTCCTTTTGGTTGCAGTACCTGTACAAGCAGAAGTCTTGCTAAAAACGGTGCCGAAACCGAGTGGCTCTTCCTGATCGGGGTGCAGATACCAATCCTTTTCAGTGATTGTAAACGTTCAGGGTTTTTATTTTTAAAATAACAAACATATTATACCTGTAATACAGAGCAGCCCCGATCCTCCTCTTCTCAGGTCCCCCACCAGCACTCCTGCCCCCCACCCCCCCACTGAGTGTCCCCATAGCAAGCCACTTGCTATAGAGGCACTTGTGCGTGCTTGCCCCCAAGCAGGCTCCGTGTGTCCACTGATACACAAAGCTGGCTTGGCCCCGCCCTCCCTTTCCCCACTGGCTGTGATTGACAGAAGCAGGAGCCAATGGCTCCTGCTGCTGCCTCTCTGCCCAATGAGGGGGAGAGAGAGCTGCTGTTCTCGTGCTCATCGCTGGATCGAGATCGGGCTCAGGTAAGTGTAAGGGGGGCTGGATGCAAAAGGTTTTTTACCCTAAGACCACTTTTACACTGGGGCGCTTTACAGGCGCTACAGAGCTAAAAATAGCGCCTGTAAAAGCACCTCTCCTGTCACTCCAATGGGTGCCTTCACACTGGAGCGGTGCGCCGGCAGGAGCACTCCTAAAGCGACCCTGCCCATTGAAATCAATGGGCAGCGCCGCTTTGCGGGTGCTTTTAACCCTTTTTTGGCCACTAGCGGGGGGGAAAAGCACCGCTAAAACGGTGGTAAAGCACTGCTAAAAAAAGCGACGCTTTACCGCTGACGCCCCCAACACCCCAGTGTGAAAGGGCTCTAATGCAGAGAATACATTAAGGGCACTTTTACACTGAGGCGCCCTTTATTTTAGCGGCGCTTTTCGGCCGATAGCTGGGTGCTTTTAACTGCCACTAGTGGCCCAAAAAGGGTTAAAAAATCGCCCACAAAGCGCCGCTGCTGTGGTGCTGTCCACTGATTTCAATGGGCAGGGCGCTTTAGGAGCGGTGTATACTCACTCCAGCGCCTCTCCCCTCATTCCAGTGTGAAAGCCCGATGCTCAAAAAGGTCCTGCAAGCCGCATCTTTGAGGCGCTGAAGGAGCGGTGTATACACCCCTCCTACAGCGCCCCTGCCCATTGAAATCAATGAGCAGCACCGCCAAAGTGCCGGCAAAGTGCCACTGCAGTGATGCTTTTAACCCTTTTTCGGCCGTTAGTGGGGGGTAAAGCGCTGCTAAAAATGGTGGCGGTTTACCGCTGACGCCCGCCCACATGTGAAAGCGCCATAAGGTAGAAAAAATTAAAATAAAATAAAAAACCTCGGCCTTTAAGATCCTTGGTGTTCCTCTGGGTCTCGTTACTGAAAGCCACATGCTTCAGAATCCCTAAAAGTAAAGATTTAAGCCTCTCAAACATTTTAAATCATTTGATGGGAATGTGTCATTTTTTTTTGTCTTCATCTAAAAGGTAAACTTATCTACCTGTCTGAGGTGACCGCACATACCCCTGGCTTCTTGATATAACACAGGTGCAATAACTCATGTATTTTCAACAACTCCTACACAAAGTCATTGCAACTTTCTTCAAATCACAACAATAAATCTTATAATACAAAATTCTAGGCATCCCCAATCCCCCCACAATGTAATGCAAGTCGTTTTTATCAGTTCCTGGGATGCAGCATGCCACTGGCAGGTCCTGGGCTGGCCATACATTATACCATTTCTTGTACAATTTCTGTACAATGTCCTTTAGATTTACCTTTAACTACACTATATTACCAAAAGTATTGTGACGCCTGCCTTTACACGCACATGAACTCTAATGGCATCCCAGTCTTAGTCCGTAGGGTTCAATATTGAGTTGGCCATCCCTTTGCAGCTATAACAGCTTCAACTCTTCTGGGAAGGCCGTCTACAAGGTTTAGGAGTGTGTCTATGGGAATATTTGATCATTCTTCCAGAAGTGCATTTGTGAGGTCAGGCACTGATGTTGGACGATAAGGCCTGCCTTGCAGTCTCCGCTCGAATTCATCCCAAAGGTGTTCTATCGGGTTCAGGTCAGGATTCTGCGCAGGCCAGTCAAGTTCCTCCACCCCAAACTCGCTCATCCATGTCTTTATGGCCCTTGCTTTGTGCACTGGTGCGCAGTCATGTTGGAACAGGAAGGGGCCATCCCCAAACTTTTACCACAAAGTTGGGAGCATGAAATTGTCCAAAATGTCTTGGTATGCTGACGCCTTAAGAGTTCCTTTCACTGGAACTAAGAGGCCAACCCCTGAAAAACAACCCCCACACCATAATCCCCCCTCCACCAAATTATTTGGACCAGTGCATGATGCAAGGTCCATAAAGACATGGATGAGCGAGTTTGGGGTGGAAGAAATGGACTGTCCTGACCTCAACCCGATAGAACACCTTTGGGATGTATTAGAGTGTAAACTGTGAGCCAGGCCTTCTCGTCCACATCAGTGCCCTGACCTCACAAATGCGCTTCTGGAAGAATGGTCAGACCTTCCCATAGACACACTCCTAAACCTTGTGGACAGCCTTCCCAGAAGAGCTTAGTGGTTCCTGTTTTCCAACATTCATCTTACTTGTACTGGGACTAAGATGAGCCAGGTACTTGTTTTCCCCCCTTAGCTTGCAAAGTGCAGTCTATGACCTAACCGGTACTCATCAACACGCTCGGGATGTGAGCTGAAGAGTTACACAAGGTTACAATCTTCAACCAGCACCCAACCATAATATAGGCCAATGAGACAGGTGAGAAATATGTATTCACACAGCAAACAAGGCGTCGCAGACATCCAACGCTGTATAATTCCAGCCAGACAAGAGAGGGTAAGTGATAATTACATGGGAACTAATAACATTTAAAAAAAGGGGGGAGGGGAGTTGATTATCTCTATGAGCGGCAATTAATTTTTCCATGGAGGAGGGAGGGAAGTTTCGGCGGAAGCCTTCGGACGTCCTTGGATGGAGTTGCGGCCCGGGGGTTCTTTCCTGACAGTTCGCTAGTGATAACTTGTGAGAGGTACTATGAATAAATGATGAAGAGTACGGCCTGGTTAATGTAAGTGCGTTGTATATGCCATTCCAAAAGTGCCCATTTCTTGTGCTTGTTTTTATAGAGAGAGTCAAAGTTTCAAAAGAGACACAGGGAGATATTAGTGGTAAGCAGATACTAAACATCAACATTGGATAAAAGCATTCCATTTTTATATGTGCATAAATTCACTTGTTTAGGACCATAAACAGACCCATTATAACGTCATAGCTGCATATAAGGAAATACATGTACAGTGGGTATAAAAAAAAAAAAAAAAAAAAGAATCACCCCCCCCCCCTTTTTAACCACTTAAGGACCAAGCTTCTTTCTGAGATTTGTTGTTTACAAGTTAAAAACAGTTTTGTTTTGCTAGAAAATTACTTAGAACCCCCAAACGTTATACATTTTTTTTCCCTAACACCCTAGAGAATAAAATGGAGGTCGTTACAATACTTTCTGTCACACCGTATTTGCGCAGCGGTGTAACAAGCGCACTTTTTTTGGAAAAAAATACACCTTTTTTAATTAAAAAATAAGACAACAGTAAAAGTTAGCCCAATTTTTTTTATATATTGTGAAAGATAATGTTACACCAAGTAAATTGATACCCAACATGTCACGCTTCAAAATTGTGCCCGCTCGTGGAATGGCGACAAACTTTGACCCTTAAAAATCTCCATAGGCGAGGTTTAAAAAATTCTACAGGTTGCATGTTTTGAGTTACAGAGGAGGTCTGGGGCTCGAATTATTGCTCTTGCTCTATCGATCACGGCAATAACTCACATGTGTGGTTTGAACACCGTTTTCATATGCAGGCGCTACTCACGTGTGCGTTCGCTTCTGCGTGCGAGCGTGTCAGGACGGGGCACGTTTAACCACTTCAATACCAGTCACATTCGCCCCTTCCTGCCCAGGACAATTTTGAGCTTTCAGCGCTGTCACACTTTGAATGACAATTGCGCGGGCATGCAACACTGTACCCAAACTAAATTTTTATAATTTTCTTCCCACAAATAGAGCTTTCTTATGGTGGTATTTGATCACCTCTGCGGTTTTTATTTTTTGCTAAACTAAAAAAGACCGACATTTCTGATAAAAAAAAAAAAAGATTTTCTTCGTTTGTTTTAAAATTTTGTTTTCTCCTTCACTGACGGGCACTGATGAGGCGGCACCAATGGGCACTGATAAGTTGGCACTGATAAGGTGGCACTGATGGGTACTGATCAGGAGGCACTGATATGTAGAATTGATTGGCACTGATAGGCGGCACTGATATGCAGCACTGATGGGCACCGATAGGTGGAACTGATGGGCACTGACAGGTGGCATTGATGGACACTAATAGATGGCATTGATGGGTAGCACTGATTGGGCAGGTACTGACAGGTATTAATGCTGGGCACTGATTGGCACTGTAATGGGCGCTGGCAGACTTTATTATTGAGGCACTGCTGGGCACTGATTGGCACATCTGATGGGGCTGTGCTGATTATTAGCACAGACCCCCCACCTCTGACAGGGAGAGCTGCTGATCAGCTGTCCCTGTCAGCGCAAACTGAGGAATGCCTTTTACCGGCACTTCCTGGTTCTCGCGATGATCAGCTGTGATTGGTCACAGCTGATCACGTGGTAAGAAGCCTCTGTCAGAGGCTTCTTATCACGATCGGTGATGTGGCGTTCAAACTGACACGCCGCGATCGCCGTGCTGCGCTTCCCCTGCGGGCGCGTGCTGACAAGTTGTCCTGCTGGACGTCATACGACACCCAGTCAGGAAAACAGAACCACTTCCCGGCTGTCTTTCAGTTATAGGCCGGGCAGGAAGTGATTAAAAAATTTATTTTTATTTCCTATTTATTTTACCTTTTATTTTTTATTTTGACACTGTTTTTTAAAAAAAAAAAAAATGTTGTCACTTTTATTCCTATTACAAGGAATGTTAACTACTTGCCGCCCGCCCTTTATCAGCACAGCCCCCCCTCGATCCCGCCCAGGACCACCAGGGAAGCCGCCCAGGAGCACCAGGGAAGCAATCCACACTGGACCACCAGGTATGCCCCTAGACCCCAGGGAAATACCACTATGTGCCCAGGCAGCTGCCAATCAGTGCCCAGGCAGCTGCCAATCAGTGCCCACTCCAATGCCTACCACTGCCAGTGCCACCAGGAATGCCTATCAGTGCCTCATATCAGTGCCGCGTATTAGTGCCCAGCAGTTCCGCCTATCAGTGCCGCCTTTCAGTGCCCATCAGTGCCAACCAGTGCCACCCATGAGTGCCCATCAGTGCCGCCTATCAATGCCCATTAGTGCTGCATATCAGTGCCATCCATCAGTGCCGCCTATCAGTGCCGTATATCAGTGCCCATCGTCAGTGCCCACTCATTGGTGCCACCTCATCGGTGCTGCCGTATCAGTGCCTATCAGTGCCGCCTTATTAGTGCCCATCAGTGAAAGAGAAAACTTACTTATTTACAAAAATTTTTAACAGAAACAAAAGTAAAACTTTTATTTTTTTCAAAGTTTTCGGTCTTTTTTTATTTGTTTAGCAAAAAATAAAAACTGCAGAGGTGATCAAATACCACCAAAAGAAAACTCTATTTGTGGAAACAAATGATAAAAATTTTGTTTGGGTACAGTGTAGCATGACCGCACAATTGTCAATCAAACTGCGACAACGCTGAAAGCTGAAAATTGGTCTGGGCAGGAAGGTGTCTAAGTGCCCAGTATTGAAGTGGTTAACATTCCTTGTAATAGAAAAAAAGCATCACAGGACCTCTTAAATGTGAGATCTGGGGTCAAAAAGACCTCAGATCTCATATTTAGACTAAAATGCAATAAAAAAAAAATTATTTGTCATTTAAAAAAGAAATAAAAAATGGCCCTTTAAGAGTTGTGGGCATAAATTAAGTTTTGACGTCGCTTCCACCCTGCATTGTTATGGAGACGGGTGGGGGCCATCTTCCCCTCACTAGTCTCCATGTCCAGCAAGAATGAAGATCCGATCGCCTCCGCCGATGCCGATGGCTCCGGTAAGAGGCAGAGGGCACTGCAGCATGGCGGGGGGGGGGCCTCTCCCGCCGCCAATAAAAGTGATCTTGCGGCGAATCCGCCGCAGAGACCACTTTTATCTTAAACCGGACTGCTCACTGAAGAAGAGGATACCGGGGTTATGGTAGCTAGCTGCTGCCATAACAACGATGCTCCTCTTCAAACAGACGATGTATAACGACAGTGGGCGGTCCGGAAGTGGTGAATAATCACATTTTGTTGCTTTGCAGCCTGAAATGAAGACCGACACAGTTTTTGTTTTATCCAGCTGTATTTACTCAGTGCAACTTATAACATAACTGTGAGTGGCCGGAGCCGCGATGGCGTCGCTCCCACACATGCACGCGGGAGTCTTCTTCCCAGCAAGATCCAGCAGCGTCTGCCGGACCTTCAGCTGGGCCTTCACAGCGCATGAGCCGCTGACATCAGCGGCTGCATGCAAAGTGAATATCTCCTAAACCGTACAGGTTTAGGAGATTTTCATTTTACCTACAGGTAAGCCTTATTATAGGCTTACCTGTAGGTAAAAATAACAAAAAAGGGTACACAAACACTTTACCAACCACCCACCGGCATTCTAACCAACCAATGAATAGCTTGTTAAGGAGCCAGCCCTGACGGCATCCCTAACAATCAGCTAATCACGGCTTATGTGGTGCATGCAATGCGTTTTTTTAAACGCATAATGCATTTTAAAAGCGCTGCAATCTAAAAATACATGCACTGCAGTGTGAAAGGGCCCAAAAAAGGGAAATCCTAGCTTTAATGCTGGAAGTTTAGCAGACCTGATTCCGCTGTATAAAATCGCATATAAGCTTTGACATGTTAGTGTGAATGAAAAAGTGGTGATCAATCTTTTTAAATCTACAGTTCTAATTAAAGTAATATCTTGTGCTTCTGCCATTAAAGGGGTTGTAAAGGTTCGTGTTTTTTCACCTCAATGCATCCTATGTATTCAGATGAAAAAACTTCTGTCACTGACCTGCCCCTCAGCCCCCCCCCCCCCGTTTTACTCACCCATTCGTTCCAACACCGGAGACGCGCTCCCCCTCTCTGCCTGTTGCCTTGGCTCTTGATTGGATAGATTGATAGCAGCGCAGCCATTGGCTCCCGCTGCTGTCAGTCAAATCCAATGACGCAGGCGCCAGGGGGAGGGGCCAAGTCCGGCATTCTGTGTCTATGGATGCAAATGCGAGACTTGGGAGCGCACCCATACGGTAACCCCCAGGGAGACCGCTTCTCCTAGGGGGTTTACCGATGTTGGGAGGAGCCGCAAGCGCCATTGGGGGACCCCAGAAGACGAGAATCGGGGCCACTCTGTGCAAAACGAACTGCACAGTGGAGGCAAGTATGATATGTTTGTTATTTTTTAATTTTTTTTAAACGAGGGTTTAGCAACCCTTTAAGGTCCTGCTAAGTCAGACCTATAGGTCTGTAAACAGCAAAGCTCATACTCCTTGTTGATTGGAGAGCTCTGGCTCTGACTCAACAGGATGCATGTCAGACCTCTGTAGAGAGGCCACTGTTGCCACACAAAGAGAAGGGGTCCTTCTCTGCACCATGCTGACAAGAGACAGGCTTTTCTACTTAGGCTGTGGCTGATTCCTAAAGAAAATAAATTGTAAGACACTGCCCTCATTTTCTTTGATTTTCTTTGATGCGTCTGGAATATACTTAGCTGAATTAAATGGAAAATGTTGTTGGGCTGTAAAGTAAACAGTTTCTCTTTAAGTAAGACTAAGCCCCCTTTCACACTTATACGACTTGTCCCACGATTTTGTACTGCAAAATCGTATGACAAGTCATTCTCCATGATTTTCAATGACTACCATTCATACTGGCACGACTTTAAGTCGTGCCGACTTGAAAGTAGTCCCTGCACTACTTTGGTCCAACTTCTATGCGAGTTGTACTCCATAGACCTCAATGTTAAACCCTGAAGTAGCATGCAAATCGTGCCTGAATAATATAGACACGACTTCAGTACGACTTTGTAGGCACAAGCCTGGCTCGCTATTCGGGAAAGGAAAACTTTTCTTTCCTTTCCCGATGAGCGACAGACAGTGCTGACAGCTGTCCGGTATGAATCCAGAGGGGGAACGCCGCGCCAAGTTTTAAATGAAAAAACCGGCGTGGGTTCCCCCCCAGGGGCATACCAGGCCCTTAGGGGGGGAACCCTAAAGGACAAGGTGCTTTGGGGTGGGGGGGCCGCACTGCGCCCCCCCATGCCCCAAAGCACCCACCCCCCCATGTTGAGGGCATGCGGCCTGGTACAGTCCAGGAGGGGGGGGGCCGCCAGCTCGTCCCCACCCCCATTCCTGACCGGCCGTGCTCCGTGCTCGGATAAGGGTCTGGTATGGATTTTGGGGGGACCCCCACGCCGATTTTTCGGCGTAGGGGGTTCCCCTTACAATCCATACCAGACCTAAGGGCCTGGTATGCCCCTGGGGGGGAACCCACACCAGTTTTTTTATTTAAAACTTGGCGTGGAGTTCCCCCTTATGATTCATACCAACTACTGTATGTTTTCATTTGTTAATGCCAAAAACGTGGCAAAGTAGTACTGCTCCCAAATCGCTGTCAAATCGCGGTAAAAACGCTGCAAAATCGTGGTAAAATCGTGCGACTTTGAAGTCGTATAAGTGTGAAAGGGGCCTAAAGATCAAACAAGCACGTTTCCTTTTCAGTAATTAAAGTAGGTCTAAACCCTAACTAGCTGGCATTAAAAGAAGTATGGCCAAAGCTTTTTTTGGCCATACTTCTCTTTGGATCACAGGAATACACTTACTTTCATTCTGCAGTCACCTAGAGTCAGCTGATTGCAGGCTATTGCCCGATATCAGCTGACAGAGCCAAGCCAGGCTCTGCAAGTATCCCAGTAATATTGCCAACTACGTGATTTAGTTCAGTGAATGCTGAGCGCCAGCTGCTCCTTTCCCCTCTCCAGCCCAGCTTCAGTGAGCGCTGGAGGAGCAGAGAGGCGACTCACAGTCACCACTCTCCACTCAAAGCAGACCTAGAACTGAGTGATCAGCAGTCATGCAATCGCTCAGTTCTCGGTTTTAGAGCCAACGTGGGG
Source organism: Lithobates clamitans (assembly GCA_037952925.1). Taxonomy (NCBI): domain Eukaryota; kingdom Metazoa; phylum Chordata; class Amphibia; order Anura; family Ranidae; genus Lithobates; species Lithobates clamitans. The sequence goes on along the minus strand of JBBGZY010000572.1, from coordinate 593,778 downwards.
CAGCTGCATCTCAGCACTGCTGCTACAGCATGGAGGCAAGTATGAATGTTTCTTTTTTATTTATTCTATACTTCTCTTTTAAGGGTCCATTCACACCACCTGCCACTTCCTATCTACATGCACTCCAGCGATAGATGTATGGTAATTCTCAGGGTGGGTTTGCTAATGGTGACAACCAGGGTAGCCATCAGAAATTTTTGGGCCCCTTAAACAGCTTTAGGCCCCCCGAGCCTGACCACCAACAATCCCCAGGGCTTGCCCACGGGCCATCCTACTAAATCGGCACACCGGCCACCTCACCTGTACGCACTCAGCCCCCCTGCAATCATGTATATATGTCAGCCCTCCTCACACCTGTATATATGTCAGCGCCCCACCCCCCACACACCTGTATATATGTGTCAGCCCCCCCCCACACACACCTGTATATATGTCAGCGCCCCCCACACACCTGTGTATAAGTCAGCACCCCCCACACACCTGTATATATGCCAGCGCCCCCCACAAACCTGTATATATGTCAGCGCCCCTCCCCCACACACCTGTATATATGTCAGCCCCCACACACACCTGTATATATGTCAGCACCCCCCCCCCACACACACCTGTATATATGTCAGCCCCCCCACACACCTGTATATATGTCAGCCCCCACACACACACACCTGTATATATGCCAGCCCCTAAAATACACAAACCTGTATAAATGGCAGCCACTAACATACACAAACCTGTAAACACACAATGCTCGGGCCCCTCCCTGTACACAAACAGCCCCCCTTCCTTACCCTCACAGCTCCTACTTGTAAAGAAGGTCTTCTTACCTAGTCCCAGCCCATTTTCACAAAGCTGACATGTTGCAGAGAAGCACAGTACAAATCACACGAGGGGTGCACATACACATAGTAGCCAGAGGTGGCAGTAAAGAGCTTGATGTCTGAGCTCAGTGATATGAGAACAGCAGAAGCTGTGAAATCGTTTCTGTAATGCACAGCACGGCTCCGCCTTCACCCGTCCTGCCTTCTTCTGGCCCGGGCGGGCCCCTCGGGCCCTGGGGCCCCTTTACATTTGTGACGGCTGTACCCCCCTGATAGCAGCCATGGTGACAACATTGGACAATGCCTGCATAATGTGTATTGAAACGGCCACTTGAGGTCTCCATCAGGAGTCCACGTCACAAGGTGACGATGCACGAGTAAAGCTATGAGGCAGAGACAGAGTGTTGTGACCTTAAAGCAGGATCTCCTGGTATAATTTCAATGAATGCCAATTTAAAAGCAGAGAAAACTTTTGAAAATGACACCAACATATTCAAACTTGTATGAGGTTTTATCGATTGGGTTTAGATCTTCAAACTATATCCAAGGCTAAGCAATGTGATAGAGACACCAATCAGCAGCAGCAGTTCAGACTAGAGACGGCATGCTAATATCCATCAAAGCTCAGAAGATGAAGCAAGTACAGCATAAAACAAAGCTTTCATAAGCAGAGAAGCCGCTCTACAGTACGGATGCAAGTTGAAGCTGAAAAGCTGACACTTGCAAAAAAAAGAACAAAGCAAACTTACATCGCTCACTGTGATATGGCTTTCATTTATCAAAAAATGAAGGATGTTCATGAAACCTGGGCAGTGTGAATTTAGTGTCAGCGCAGTGCAGAATGTTTTGCCAAGGCAAGCATTTTTTTTTTTTTTTAAATGGCAACCAATCACAACTGAGCTTATGTAAGAATCTTGAAGGGTTTAAAGTATTTGAATTATGCAGGCTGGCATATTAAATGTTTTTATTTGCCCTGTCTGAGCCTGACACATTGGGATTTATTTACTAAGGCTGGAGAGTGCTGGGGTTAGAAGCTGATTGGCTACCATGCACAGCTGTACCAGATTCTGAGTGCACCAGTTTTAGTAAATCTCCTCTACTGAGTGTCGGACATTGCATAAAGTTGACGCTTTGCCAACTGACTGAGCTCACGCTGACTCCTAGCTTCTAAGTGTGTATAACAGTACCGAATAACAAAAAGCCTACTGGCCTTCCCCATGCTGCTTCAAAAGGAAGCCTTTGAGAGCTCTTACCAAACCTTTGGTAGATCCCATGGAAGGCTTTAAGATGGTTTTAATCTAAAGAAGGGGTCTTGAATTAAAATTTACGGAGGTCCAGTCAGTAAACATTTTTCTTTTGGCAGAGGTCTGAATCTCAAGTTTGCACAATAACACATAACAACCCCCCCCCCCCCAACATGCATCAGTGTCTTTACAGTATACATCCAACATATATAAGCAATATACAAAAACAATAAAAAAAATCCAATACAAAATCTGTGTCAGAAAAAAGTTCATAAAGTGCTCCAAGAAAAATGTTCATTCCATAATGGACCAATACACTGGAGTAATGGTGTAATGCCGCGTACACACGAGCAGACTTTTTGACCGGACTGGTCCGACGGACTGTCCACGGACTTCCAATGGATTTTCCGAATGAACGGACTTGCCTACACACAATCACACCAAAGTCCAACGGATTCGTACGTGATGACGTACACCGGACTAAAATAAGGAAGTTGATAGCCAGTAGTCAATAGCTGCCCTAGCGTCGGTTTTTGTCCGTCGGACTAGCATACAGACGAGCAGACTTTTTGATAGGAACTGGGTCCGGCGGATCCAAATCTAAAGTCCTTCACACTTTCGACCAAAAAAGTCAGCTGCAGGTCCGATGAAGCCCACACACCGTGTCTGGTCGAAAAGTATGCTCGTGTGTACACGACATAAGGGAAGAGAAAGGCTCTCTGTGGCTGAATGAAGGAGCCATTATCATCCTAGGCAAATTCACCTGATTGGAGTACAAGGATTGATAAGCGGCAGCTGCATACCTCAGGTTACCAGCTTGTGGGACATCCAGGAGGAGAGAGAAGATCCACTGAGTACCCCCTCACCCGAACAAAGCGTGTTAAACCTGTATGCTGAAAAGCTGGGGGTCCATTTCTTCTGGTGAGTAAGGGAACAAGAGGGTTGTGTGTCACACCTCATGGCATTAGAGTTTCGGAGCGCTTCAGCACTTTACCGGTTTATATTTAAGCACCGAGCACTTTGTTTAATTATGGAATGAACATTTTTCTTGGAGCACTTTATGAACTTTTTTCTGACACAGATTTTGTCTTTTTGTATTTTGTTTATTGTTTTTGTATATTGCCTATATATGTTTAAAGTATACTATATGCGCTGTGGTTTAGGTTGATAGCAACTGAGAAGCGTTTAGCACTTTTTTGAGCAGCAGCTACAGATGAGATATACACTTGGTTTAATCACATAGCCTTCACATTATAACCCCTTTACATCAGAGCCCCCTCTTTAAACCAGGATCCTCAGCCCCCCCCCTCCACACCACAACCCCCCTTAACATCAATGTCTATAGTCCCCATTTACATCACAGTCCCCCCTTTAAAGCTGTCCCACAGTGTCCTCAGTTCCCTTCACATAACAGCCCTCTTTTACATTGGAGTGCCCCTTTATTTTGCCGTGCCCATTACATCACATTTCCAATTCAAATCAGAGTGCCCCTTTAAATATGAACCACAGCAGACCTGGGAGTGTAAGCTGCCCAACTTACTATCTCACCTTGTTGTTAATTTGAAAAGACTCCCGCTCTTCTTCCCAATCTGCAGCACCTTCTGCCATGCTGTGAGGATGACAGCAGTGGCAGGGTGGGGTACTCGGGAGGGCTCACAAAGCTGATAAATGGCAGCTGCATTTTGAACAGGACTGTCACTCGGTCTGGGTCTGGACTGTGGTCTGCCATTTAGTAATCCCTGATCTAAATTCTGGCACACAGGGGCTGAAAATTGTCCTGTTCAGCAGGAACTGGCTGACTTTAAGTCCGTGTGAACAGCAGTCTGTTCAAAAGAAGCTTATGTACGGCTTCTGTCAAACTGTCATGCTAGAAAAAAAACATTTGATCAGCGTTTGCAGCCAATGGCAGTGATCAGTGTATTCTAGCTTGGTGGTTGGGGGGAGTCCCCTTGTCAGAATATTATTGCAGCACACCACAGTGCACAGATAGGAACCCTGAAAAGTTGGTGACATCATTGCTGTGCATTAGAAATTGCAGCTATACACAGGCTAAGGGAGATGGTTTTAGGGAATCACCAACATCACTTTTGGTCACTGTGCAGGGCTGATGATATGGACTACAATATTCATCATCAAATAGAAACTGTAACCACTAGTAGGCCGGAATGTGGGGGCAATGGACCTGAATATGGGCAGGATTGTTGCTGATGCTTGAATACACCACATCACGGCATACTGTTCAGCCAGACAGAGCCTAGTGGATCGGACAGACCAGGAGTCTGAGAATTCTGAATTCTTCCACTACAGCCAGCAGTGAGGTGGCTATGTTAGCGAGGATTTTACAGGACCGGTGGCCAGAGGAAGAAGCAGCAGAGTGGCCATTGATCTTACACAGGGGAAATAAGAGACACTGGGCCCTTAATATGCTGGTTCCTCACAGTGGCTGCAGCATTGGTTTAATAAAGATGACCATTGTTATTGATGGCCAGCAATGTCATTTATAAGAATGCTTAAAAATTTCTGCCCGGAGTTCAGATTTAATGCGATGCATGTTAGCATGGTATGAAGGTGCCCTCAATGACTCAACGTATGCTTTGACAGAATGTGGCCACCAGCAAAAGGAGAACACTTCTCAATGGGTACAACAGAGACTTTACACGCCTGGACCGTCATAAGACAACAAAAACACAGGCAATGAATGATTTTTCTAAATTCAGTACAAAAAAATCATATTATTAGAAACAAAACAGCATACGTGCGTCTAAAACTCACCAGCTGCTCAGCTCTCCAACGCTCCTGGTTAGTGTAATTCTTCTCCCGCAGAATGGCTGAGGTGAATTTCTCCTGCGCTGCCTCGTGCTCTCTTTGGGATAGTCGGGCGAGCGCTTCCTGGATGATGGCCTGTTCCCTCTCATATCTGAGAAAGTGCAAAATAAAACATAACATAAGAAAAAGCAAAAATGTTCACTGGGTTATGTACTCACAATGTCATCAAGCTATCCATTTATGACCGGCCTTGTCCACACCCAACCAATTCCGAAAACGTCTAACATAGCAAAGCAAGTGTTGGAGGTTAACAGGGATCTGTCATTAAAATTTACAGGTTACTTTTAAAGTAACTGTAAAGTAAGGATGAGCTCCGGCGTGTTCGCACAGCCCACGTGCAGAGCCCGCCAGGTAGTCGGCACTACGCTGCGCTAATCACAGGCAGTAAGACATTTCCCGATCTCTGCAGCCGCGCATCCGGACAATGTCTCACTGCCTGTGATTAGCGCAGCGCAGTGACGACTTCCTGGCGGGCTCTGCACGTGGGCTGTGCGAACACGCCGGAGCTCATCCTTACTGTAAAGGAAAAATGTAAAAAAAAAAAAAGAATAACAAACATGTTATCCTTACCTGCTCTGTGTAATGGTTTTGCACAGAGCAGCCCAATCCTCCTCTTCTCAGGTCCCCCGCTGGCGCACATTCCCCCACCCCCTTGCTGAGTGCCCCCCCATAGCAAGTCGCTTGCTATGGCGGCACCCGTGCATGCTCATTTCAGAGCTGGCTCCCTGTGTCCATAGGACACAAAGAGCACAGCTCAGCCCTGCCACCCTGCTCCTGTCTCCCTGGCTGTGGTTGACAGTAGCGTGTGTCAATGGCTCCTGCTGCAGCATCTCAGACACTAAGGAGGGAGAGACCCGGGAGAGCCGAGGCTCTTGAACATATCACTGAATTGAGATGGGGCTAAGGCAAATATTAGGGGGGCTGAGGGGGGCAGATGCACACTGAAGGTAAAAAACCTTCAGCCTCTACAACCACTTTAAGAAATAAGGCCGTGCCTAGGCACTGTGGCTATGTAGCTTAATAGCTGTATAATCTGCAGTGCGCTCACTGTTTTCCTTGCTGGAAGGCAAGCTGTAGCTAAGGTCCCGCAGTGCAAGGATTTCCCTGCTTCTGCCTCATTCTTTCTCTCAATGTGTGCTTTTTCCTTTTCTCCTGCTGCTTTTCCATCGTTACCTGACCAGTCATCAGACCACCACAAATTGGGAGAGTGGCTTTGATATAAAGAAGCAAAACTCAATGAAGATGGCCACCTCTACTTAGTGACACAGAGCAGATGAAGGCTTAGTAAGTCAGTAATTGGGAAAAGATCAGCTGCAGAGAGACCATAGACAATACTAGGGACTATTCCTTGTTCTTTGTTTCCCTTTTCTGAGAAATGTTTCCACAGAACTGGTAATCTTTCAAAATTACCCTTACCTCCTGTACAGTTCATCCTCTGCATACGTAGGCATCTTTTTGTTTCCTCCAGCAGACGGACCCTGCGTACCTGTAACAAATAACTCATTACTCCAAGTTCTACAGGGCGAAAAAAAGAAAGGGTCAGACACTGAGCGCTGTGTTAAAACTGTCTTTTTGTGTGGCAATTTGTGTTGCAATAATTCTATTGATATAAAGTAAGAACAATGCAGGACTGCTAGAAATAGAAAAACAGTTTTTTACTTGTTTTTATATTCTTCATTATACAGATTTGGAGTACAAAAAGTTGAACACAGATTGACCAGGTAGTATGCAACCCAAGATCCGAGCACTCCTCTCTTCACATACCATTGGCTGGCTTCTGTGTCAGTCACTTGTCTACACAAATTAAAGTGTCTTCTCAGCAGTTTCACTCTTCACAGCCATTCACAGTAAATGATAGAAGAGAGGGAAGTATGAATCTGTCTGTCTAGGTGGTACAGGGAAGAGTAGACCATGCTTACAAAGTACATTGTAGTATGTACAGCCTACTATATCACTGCTAACAGCAGAGCGGGCCACACATGATCCCAGCAAGGAGAGATATGATAAGCTGAAGTTTATTCTGCTTTTAAAATTTGCCTTCCCCGGTTCCTCCTTTCCCCCCCTCGTCATCATACCAATGAAATGTTTCTAATAAACTTTGCACTAGATACCTTATGTTAGACCCAGCAATGCCATCACTAACCCTCTGTGTTTCTATAATCAATGCAGGCAGATCATGTCTAGTAGGAGGGGTTGACAGGATGCTGTACATAGTTTCCTGAAAACATCACAGCACAGCACCCGGCCTCAGTACTATTCTCAGGAGCCCTCAGGCCTGATGCAAGCAGTGGGCTGGCTCGTAGGAGGAGTTATGCAAATATCAAAATGCTTTGATGGGCAGATGCAGTTTAAAAAGGAGTGGGTGTTCCTAAGCAGGCTGTATTTGCATGCAGACCACCCCTAGTAACGCCCACATGTTATGCTGACACTCCTAGGACAGTGGTCTCCAATCTGTGGCCCGCAGGTTGGAAGAGGCCCTTTGCTTGTCTTTATCCGGTCCTTGGGGCACTGTTCCTCCCACTGACACCAATGATGGGGCACTATTCCTCCCACTGACACCAATGATGGGGCACTATTCCTCCCACTGACACCAATGATGGGGCACTATTCCTCCCACTGACACCAATGATGGGGCACTATTCCTCCCACTGACACCAATGATGGGGCACTATTCCTCCCACTGACACCAATGATGGGGCACTATTCCTTCCACTGACACCAATGATGGGGCACTATTCCTCCCACTGACACCAATGATGGGGCACTATTCCTTCCACTGACACCAATGATGGGGCACTATTCCTCCCACTGACACCAACAATGAGGCACTAATCCTCCCACTGACACTAATGATGGGGCACTATTCCTCCCACTGAAACCAATGATGAGGCACTGTTCTGCCACGTACACACAATTGATCGGACAATCCGACAACAAAATCCATGTTTTTTTTCCGACGGATGTTGGCTCAAACTTGTCTTACATACACACGGTCACAAAGTTGGTTGGAAATTCCGAACTTCAAGAACGCGGTGACGTACAACATGTACGACGAGCCGAAAAATTAAGTTCGATAGCCAGTGCGGCTTTTCTGCTTGATTCCGAGCATGCGTGGAACTTTGTGTGTCGGAATTGTGTACACACGATCGGAATTTACGACAACGGATTTTGTTGTCGGAAAATTTGAGAACCAGCCCTCAAACTTTGTGTGACGGAAATTCCGACGGAAAATGTCCGACGGAGCCTACACACGGTCGGAATTTCCGACAAAAAGCTCATATCAAACATTTTCCGCGTGTACGGGGCATTACTCTCACTGACACCAACGATGGGGCAAAATTCCTTCCACCGACACCCACAGTGGGGTATAATTTCTCCCACTGACACCAATAATAGGGCATTATTCCTCCCACTGACACCCGCAATGGGGCACTCTTCCTCCCTCTGACACCCGCAATGGGGCACTCTTCCTCCCTCTGACACCCGCAATGGGGCACTCTTCCTCCCTCTGACACCCGCAATGGGGCACTCTTCCTCCCTCTGACACCCGCAATGGGGCACTCTTCCTCCCTCTGACACCCGCAATGGGGCACTCTTCCTCCCTCTGACACCCGCAATGGGGCACTCTTCCTCCCTCTGACACCCGCAATGGGGCACTCTTCCTCCCTCTGACACCAGCGATGGGGCACTCTTCCTCCCACTGACACCAATGATGCAAAAAAAAAAAAAGAAACGTTGCGTACCCTCAGTTTTGGCTTGGAAATCTGATGCAGAGGGCTCAGGTCCGCCCCTCGGAAGAGACGACTGCGGAGCTGGGGGATGGTCCAACGTCGGCAACAGATTCTGCTCCCCTCTTTGTGGTGAAGACTCCTTCATTCGACTGACAAGGTCATCAGTCAGCTGGAGGAAATAAAAAGAATATTGTATTATATCTCAGGGCACCAACTGGTTATAAGTTTTCATGAAGTGAGCCATGGATCAGCTCTGGATGGATGTGATGTCACTAAACTGAGATTTAGATGCGGGCTTAGAAAACGGCTTCTCTGAGAAACTTGGTTTACTACGTGACAGGTTCCCTTTTAGAATAAAAAGCTGACAGGTTAGTAAAACAGCGATATCAGGACCCATTCAATCATACAGTTTGTAGTGTACATATATTTGCAAAATAATGGGATAAAAAAATATTCCTGAACTTTGTTTTATCTCATGGTTACTGTGAAATTGTGGGAATACATCAATGCAGTGCATGTTATCTCAGCTTGCAGAGCTTGGATTCATTATATGGGTTTACCAAAAATGTAAATATTGCAGAAAATACGGCCTCGTGCTACATAACTAAGCTCCATTTCATGCTGAATAAACTAAATAATTAATGTATCTCAATTAGAAAACTATCTTTAGATACATTTTTGCTCTAAAAGCATTTTATTAAAATAAATCAGATTTTAATTAAAAAAAAAAAATCAGATTTTTTATCATTGATTTTTATCCACCCTGTTCTGAAGACCCTTACCAGTCTCTGTTCACTGGATATGGATGAAGGCTTTTAAACCACTTTTATCGAACTGCCAAATGGTGGGGGGGGGGGGGGTCTGCCTTCCTTATACCCACCTGAGCAGTCTCCGTGCTGTAGGAACATCATCTGCATTCCTAAGGCTAAGAGGCTAAGTTCACCCTGGCAATTAAAAGCAGTTAAAAATGCCCCTCAAACGCCTATGTAAATGATACAATGGACGGCACACAGTGCTGTTCACTTTATCTAAACATGAAGCGTTGGCGTCGCTTCGCCTCAAAATTGAAGCCTCATGTCAAGTCAGGAATGCGTTTGAAGCCTTCCAACGCCTCCCATTCAAGTCTATGGTAACCCTTCGCAAATTCCCTGGCAGGCGTTTGCAGAGCGGTTGTGGGGCGTTAAAATGTGTTTTTTTTTCCTGTAATATCCCATTTGTGGAGGGGTTTTAATGCGCCTTAATGCTGATCAAACGCTTTGAAACTGCATATAGAGCGTTTGGGGAGCGTTTTTAAGGCTTGTAAAAGGCCAGTCGAATGCCCATACTAAAGCTCATTGACGCGAGTCTAACACTATAGGAGTGTTTGTTAAGCGTTAGAAATTTAGTCAGGTGTGAAGAAGCTCTTAAAGTGTCACTTAACCCACATCATAAAAAACGATGAATAAATGGTGTATTGCACGCTGTTCATACTCAGTCACTACGGGATTTGTTTTCTGTATTCTGCAAAAAACTGGTTGATCCCACTGTTCTCTATCTTCCCCTTCTGTCCACATCCCCAATTTAGCTAGGGATTTTGCAACTGTGGTGGCAACTCTGCACATGCTCAGTTTTCAGTGAGTTTCTATGCTGAGCATCTCCTCCCTATCACATCTGAGCAGCCCATGTGACTATAGAGTCACACATGTGGTAAATGGTAAATGACAGCCCACTCCCTCCCTTCACCACCATGCCCACTAACCAGCTAAACACAATGGAGGCGGGATATTACATGTAGATTGATGGAGGCTTCACCTCCTTCTTATTCTATGCCACAGGCTGCAGGGGCGTGACACAGCCTGTGACTGGCAGAAATTCCCCCACACCAGATTTCCACAAAATAATAAAGATTTTAACTCAAATATATATTTGTATGACAATTTAAAAAACAGTTTATTGATATTAATTATTTATGTTTACTCTTTATTCCAAAGGCTGTTTTTTTGTTTTGTTTTTTTTTTGAACATGTGACCAGCAGCAGAGGAATAGAAGCTCCTCCTGCTTATGTTTCCCTGCAGACAGGCTGGGAAAGATCTGGGTCATGTGACAGCTGGAAATCAATAAGAAAAATTTAAAATTGATTAAAATATTTACAGTCCCATCATCCACAAACAGAAATAGAAGGGGCAATGTAAATGAACCAATGTGTGTTTAGTATCACTTTAACCTCATCCCGCCCGCGATATAGCCGAAAGATGGCTACAGCGCAGGCCTAAATTGCCACGAGGGCATCCATGTACGTTCTCCTATGCATGTGCGGCCCATGCGCACGTAATGTAAACAGAAGCCAGTAATAGCGTGAGAAACAAAAATTTAAAAAAGCAGATTACCGACTTGTGTGAATGGGACATCGGTCCTGCACATGGACACCACTGCTGCTAAGCAGTGCCCACCAGTGCCATCTACAAGTACATATCAGTACTGCTAAGCAGTGCCCACCAGTGCCATCTACAAGTACATATCAGTAATGCTAAGCAACTGATAAATGCTCCTACGCATGGTTCAGGACACACTTTAGATCTCATCTTCAAACAGAATATGGACATCGACGTATTGAACAACACCCCACTACCATGGACGGACCACCATGCTATCAAATTCAAAATCACCACTAACACCACCCTCCAAAAACAGAAACGGGCAATAGCAACACACTGGAAAAGATCTCAGAAGAAACTACACTCTGAACTCTTCAAAACTACATTGTCGAGCAAAATTCTTCTGCTAAACCCAAACCTCTCAACGGAACAAACACTCAACTCCCTAAACAATGTTTTACTACAAACAGCAGACTCCGTGGCGCCAAAACGCAGAACACCCGTCCGCACAAAAAACTCGAATTGGTTTAATGGCACTCTCACCCTACTCAAGCAAGAACGCAGAAGATCTGAGAGAACTTGGAGAAGAAATCCCACCAAGGAAAACCATGCTAACTACAAAGCACTCACGGTGAAATACCACAAGGCAATCTTCAAAGCCAAAAAAGAACACTTTGCAGACACCATCTCATCCGCCTTAAACCGCCCACGTGAACTTTTCAAAATAGTTGCTCAATCAATGAACCCGACCTGCCTAGAGCCCCCTGCAAACGATACCCAAGAATTCTGCAATGAGTTATCAGATTTCTTCATCGACAAAATCGACAACATTCGGAAAGCAATTCATCAGAAAATAACAACCAACCTCACCCAACCAATGCAAAAAGAGGATATCGACACGAACATCACTCAACCACCGAAGTTCTTTCTGGCCCCAATCACCACGGACACGACTAAAAACATCATCGGAAGCCTTCGCGACAGCACATCACCGAACGACATCATCCCCACCAAATTGTTCAAAGAATGTTCCGACATCCTGGCCCCCACCCTAACACATCTCATAAATCAATCATTCAAAGAAGGGACTGTGCCAACCTCCCTCAAGCAAGGCATCGTCAAACCCCTGCTAAAGAAACCTAATCTCGACCCTAAAGACCCTAACTGCCGCAGACCAATAACAAGCCTCAACACCATCTCCAAGATTATAGAGAAAACAGTAGTACAGCAGCTACAACACCACCTGGAGACACACCACCTCCTGGACCCTCTGCAATCAGGCTTCCGCCCAGGCCATGGCACAGAAACAGCACTTCTCAAAATATGGGACGACGCCCTCGAAGCAGCAGATGACGGGGAACCGAGTCTTCTGGTACTGTTAGACCTCAGTGCAGCATTCGATACAGTGGACCACAATACTCTACTTGTCCGCCTCTCAGAAGTTGCAGGAGCCACAGATTCTGCCCTAAAATGGTTTACATCCTTCTTAGAGAATCGCTCTCAGACAGTGAAACTGGGAACATTCACCTCGGAATCTCGGGCAGTCTCCTGTGGAGTCCCTCAGGGCTCACCCTTGTCACCAGTGCTATTTAACATCTACATCCGCCCGCTTCTCAATATCATCAGGAAAACGGACCTCTGCTTCCACTCATACGCAGACGACACCCAACTCTACCTTCGCATTAATGGACAAAAAGATCATCATCAGCAACTACAGAAATGCCTCACTTTAATCAATGACTGGATGACCGCTAGCTCCCTCAAACTTAACGAATCAAAAACAGAACTTCTTCTCCTGCAAGCCAACAAAAATTCCAAAATTAAGACTCCGTGGACACCACCCCCCATCCTCGGACAGACCATCTCCCCCAGCACCAAAGTCAAGAGTCTCGGAGTCATCTTTGACTCAGGAATGACAATGGATGCACAAATAGGATCGGTGGTGAGCGGATCCCACCACCTCCTCCGCCTGCTTCGCAGACTCATCCCCTTCATCCCAGAAGAGGACAAAGCGGCAGTTGTGGGAACGATCATCAATTCCCGACTCGACTACGCAAATTCCCTCTACGTAGGTCTACCCCAATATCAGCTTGCGCGCTTGCAACTCATGCAGAACACGGCGGCAAGACTGTTAACAGGAAAAAAGCCCTGGGAATCCATCTCCCCATCCCTAAAAAGCCTACATTGGCTAACTGTGAAGAACCGGATCATATTCAAGACCCTCTGCCTCACCCATAAATGCATACAAGGAAACGCTCCGCAATATCTCCGGGAAAAAATAAAACACTACACACCGATTCGCAGTCTTCGATCAGCTAACCAAAACCTCCTCCTCATTCCCAAATACCGCTACAAAGCAAAGGGAGAACGTAGATTTGCAGTCCAAGGACCTCGCCTATGGAATGCTCTCCCAACCAACCTCCGCATGGAAGGAAACCACCAGGCCTTCAGGAAAAAACTAAAGACCTTCCTTTTCTAGAAGCTGGCTACAGAGAATACATCTAGCGCCTTGAGGCGATTCAGTTCGCAATTGCAGCGCTTTACAAATCATTCATTCATTCATTCATTCATTCAGCAGTGCCCACCAGTGCCATCTACAAGTACATATCAGTACTGCTAAGCAGTGCCCACCAGTGCCACCTATCAATGGCCACCAGTGCCACCTATCAGTGCCCCTCAGGGCTGCCAATCAGTGTCGCCTACCAGTGCCCATCAGTGCAGCCCCATCAGTGCCCATCGTTGCCACCTATCAACACACATCAATGAAGGAGAAAAATTACCTATTTGCAAATTTTTTATAACAAACTTTTATTTTTTTTTTAATTTTCTGTCTTTTTTTGTTGGTTTAGCCAAAAATAAAAACCCTAGTGGTGATTAAATACCACCAAAAGAAAGATCTATGTGTGCGGAAAAAAAATGATAAAAATTTCATATGGGTACAGTGCTGTATGACCGCGCAATTGTCATTCAAATAGTGACAGCGCTGAAATGTTGAAAATTGGCCTGGGCAGGAAGGGGGTATAAGTGCCCAGTAAGTGGTTAAGCTAGCCATACAAGCCTCAAATGTTGGCCCTGCCAACACCACCAACAAACTTCAACTAAGATCGAAGGAGCCAAGCCGAAAAAAAAGCCAAAAAGTGTCTGCAATCAGTGTCAGGCTGGGTTCACACTGGTGCGATGTGGGAACCAGAGCGATTCTTGTGTGGGTTCCCACATCGCATTTGAATCGCAGGAGGTTCACACTGCGCTCTGTGAACCGCTGCAGGTGTCAATATAAAATTAATGGCAGCCCCAAAATCGGTTCGCAGAACGCAGTGATCTGATTCCAGTGCGGGCCAAAAAAATGGTCCTGCACCATTTTGGTGCGAATGCGATGCGATTTCAGCCATACAAACTGTATGGCTGAATTTGCATCGCATGTGATGTGCACAGGAATGCAGTGCGAATCACATGGGATGTCTGGCATCGCATAAGTGTGAACTCAGCTTTAGGGTATTGACAGCCATGGGTGCCAGCTGTCAAAATACAATAGCCAGCTGCAGGTGACTTATCCATCCAAGCTGATTAGCATGGATAGGGGAATCTATTGATTTCTCTTGTTTAGCCCTCCTTGGACCAGTGATGGTCAACTTACTTGACACTTACATGGCTCCCGATATAACCAAAGAGCTGGACAGCGGGGCCTCGAGCATGTGCAGCAGGGTTCCCGGCGTGAAGCCGTAAGGCTCTACTGTCGGGTTTCCTTACCCGCAATGGCGGCGGCATACACCCAACAGTGAGGTGCCGACATCGCTGGACTCCAGGACAGGTAAGTGTCCTATCTTTAAAAAGCCAGCAGCTGCAGTATGTGTAGCTGCTGGCTTTTATTTTTTGTTTTTTGGGGGGGTTTTTTGGGCGGACCTCCGCTTTAAGGAACAAAAAAAAAAAAAAATGTTGGCATCAGTATCACCCCCCCCCCCCCTTTACTTTAGTCAGAATTTAAAGTCCTGCTAGATCCCTTCAGGCTGCCCCCCCTTTTGTAGGTATAGCTATATAAAGCAAAAAGAAGCGCCTGTACTGTTTAAAAGAGATCCAAGATCTGAGGTTTAGTATATTTAAGGGGAAAAAAAATAAAAAATTAAGCAGCAAGGCTTAAATAGTAAGGACATTGTAGAAAAATATAAAACAAATGTCACTGTACAAATATAAACTTATCGTTTGTTGCCCCAGCATTTCATATTCCTGATCTGCGGCTGCTGTACCATGTACTTGTATGAGAAAGCCTCCTGTTCTCTTTGTATTGCTTCCTATATGTGAAATCCCTGGTGATCCCGTGAGTCCCCTAAAAACTGACCACACTAAGCAGGAGAGCACAGCATAGTCAGTTCTCTAGCTGTGCTGGGAACTGAGTGTGCTCTCCTCCAATGATCAGACTTGTCCCGACACCCACCCTGCACAGCCATTCACTGGGAAGCTCAGTGTGCTGCTGCTTCTCCTCCCCCCAGCCCTTATGCAGCTGAGAACAAAGGAAATGTGATCACTTATAAAAAAAAGGAGGGGGGGAGGTACAAAAATGCTTTGCCTTTCATTTCTATATTAAACTGAATGGGTTGTTTTACAAGGTGATCAATTACTATGTGAATACTAAATATACCAAAGTATATACACTTGCGCCAAAAAGGAAATAAATTAGATCTGAAGTGCTATGCAGCAGCTGCTGTAGCAAACCAAATAGTAAAGTGTTAAGTGATCCACTGGGGTGGCTCCAATTGTTAAGTTGTCCACCGTGGTGACTCCATGCCGCATACACACGAGTGGACTTCTCGTCGGACTGAACCCCGAAGGACTTTTCGACGGAGTTCCAACGAAACGGACTTGCCTACACACGATCACACCAAAGTCCAATCGTTTCAAACGCAATGATGAACGAGGGGACTAGAAAAGGAAGTTCAATAGCCAGTAGCCAATAGCTGCCCTTGCGTCGTTTTTGGTCCGTCCGACTAGCATACAGACGAACGGTTTTCTCGATAGGAATCGAGTCCGTCGGAAAGATTTGAAACTTGTTCTATTAACAGGTCCGTCAGATTATTCGACAGAAAAGGTCCGATGAAGCCCACACACGATCGAATTGTCCGACGGATTCGTTCCGTCGGACCTTTGATGCCGAAAACTCCGGTCATGTGTACTCAGCATTAGTGTCATTTCTGCCTGCTGCCTCCTTCCCCTGCTATCAGCATGAATCACTTTTTTTTTTTTTACTAGTAATGGCAGTGATCAGGGACTTATAGCAGGACTGCGATATTGCGGCGGACATTCTGACACTTTTTGGGGACCAGTGCCACTAATAAAGTGATCAGTGCTAAAAATATGCACTGTCACTGTACTAACGACACGGGCTGGGAAGGGATTAACATCAGGGGTGATGAAAGGGTTATACTTGTTCCTAGCCAGTGTTTTACTATAATGTGGGAGGAGCTTTTACTCAGGGAAGAGATGGATTCTAGTTCCTGCTTTGCAGAGACACAGGATCCATGCCTTCCCCCCCTGTCAGAACGGCGATCTGGTGTTCTGTCTCTCTGCCTAATGATCGGTCGGCACCGGCAAGCATTGAGTCCGCGGTACCCACCGATCGGGTCCCGCTGTGTGTGTGACCATAGCGGGAGCGAGCCACCGGCGGCGCGCCTGTGCATCCCCCATCCGGAAGAGTCGGATCCCGTACATATACGTGATCCACCGCAGAGGTGCCTCCCTGTAGCAGTAAAACTACTATAGGGAGGACCTTAAAGGCGGAACTTCAGTCATTTTTTCATCTTTCCATCTATTAAATCTTCTGCCCTTGTTGTTGTTTTAACTTTGGATAGTAAAACATTTTTTTTTCTGCCTGTAAATCCCTTATATAGACCACTTCCTGTTTCTTTCTGGTCATTAGCCTAGGCTTATGACATCATACACAGCTCTCTCACTCACTCACTGTCATGAGAGTTTGCCAGGATAAGGACCAATGAGAGCAGAGCTGGAGGCGTGCCTCTGTGTGTCTGTGTAAATCCAGGAAGTGAACAGGCAGCGGCTTCAGCTGCCCACAGTTAAAATGGCTGCAGCCAGACTCAGTGGAGGGAGATTTCTGCATCATATTTGGCAAGTACAGAATCACAGTATATATAAAGTAATATGCAAAGTGGTTGGAGGGAAGCTTCAGAATAGCAAAGATGTTTTTATTACAAATTATGTGAGCAGACTGCAGTTCCTCTTTAAGTGGTTAAAGAGGATCTTCAGTGGCCTATAAAAAAAAAAAAAAAATTAAAAGTCAGCAGCTACAAATAATGTCTAGACCAATGTTTCTCAACCAGCAAGGTACCGTAACAGGTCATGTTTTCAGGATTTCCCCAAGATGGAACGGCTGTGGCAATTACTAAGGCAGTGAAACTGATCAAATCACCTGTGCAAAACAATGGGAAGCCTGAAAACATGACCTGTTGGGGCACCTTGAGGACTGGAGTTGAGAAACACTGGTCTAGACATTCTGCGTTGAAGTTCAAACCAAACCCGCCCCCTCTCTCCCCTGCGCCCTTCCATGCCCGAAGCCTTCTGAGACACGTCACAGGTCCCAGGAGGCTGCAGGGCCAGTCAAGTGTAGCGCGGTCCTCACATGCGCAGTGGGAGGCCACAAGGAGTCACAGCCAACTTCTCACAGTATACATGCCGGCACCAGGAACTCGAAGACTGGCAAAGAAGCGGCCCAGGTGGGGACAACGCTGGATTCCTGGACAGGGAAGGATTTGTAGCTGTTGACTTTTATTTTTATTTTTTCTAGGGTGAAGAACGGCTTTCACATAGATATAGAAAGTTGCTGATTCAAGACGACTGAAAATGACTTCTGAAATGACATGAACATGTTAAAGGCAGTATGAGATTTTAGTCATGGTGATTACAGAGACTTTAAAGCGGAGGTCCGCCGATTTTTTTTTTTTTTTTTTTTTTAAAGTCAGCAGCTACAAATACTGCAGCTGCTGACTTTTAAAATAAGGACACTTACCTGTCCAGGGCGCCTGCGATGTCGGCACCCGAAGTGGGTCGCTCGGCTCACAGGTGCTGCCGCCGCCATCTTTAGTAAGGGAATCAGGAAATGAAGCCTTGTGGCTTCACTTCCTGGTTCCCAACTGCGCATGTGCGACTCGCGCTGCGCGTTCCCACTGGTCCCTGCTGTCTCCTGGGACCCCTGTGTCTCCCAGAAGACAGCGAGGGGGTGGGGGAGTGGCGTAGATACCCGCAGGTGGCTCGTGTATCTATGCCCAGAAGTGGGAGCAAAATGCCTGTATTAGACAGGTATCTGCTCCCCCCTCCCCCCTGAAAGGTGCCAAAATGTGACACCGGAGGAGGGGGGGGGGGTTCCGAAAAGCGGAAATTCCATTTTTGTGTGGAACTCCGCTTTAAAGTGAAATTCCAGCCTTAACCTAACTACAGTGGAACCTCGGATTACGAGCAGAATCCGTTCCAGGAGAATGCTCGTAATCCAAAGTACTCGCATATCAAAGCGAGTTTCCCCATTGAAGTCAATGGAAACGAAAATAATTTGTTCCGCATTGACTTCAGTGGCATGCAATACCGCATGTGGCCAGAGGTGGAGGGGGGCGCCAGAGAGGCTCGGAGACACGGAAAGGCCCGAGGACACCTCGTCTGACCTGGGCAGACCTCGGAAAGACTCCGTTCCTGAGGTTTGCCGAGGTCAGCCGAGCTGTCCTCTGGCCTTTCTGTGCATTTCCGAGTGGCGCTGATCGGCTGCGGTCGGTGCCGGCGCCCCCCCCCACCTCAGGCCAAACGCGGTACTGCACACGCTTTGGCCTGAATCGTGCTTGTTTTGTGAGACAACACTGGTAAACAGAGTAACGATTTTTAAAAATACAGTGCTCGTATTGCGAAACGCTCGTTAACCGCATTACTCGCAATCCGAGGTTCCACTGTAGTCTTAAAAATATCCCCCCCCCCCCTCCTAACACCTATACTGGCAACATTTGTGTAATAAAGATCTATATACTCACCTGTGCCGGTCATGTGATCTCCCCTGTGTCAGCCAGTGGCAGTAGGAGAAGAGCGCTGACAACGGCTGGGAATGTCACCCATAGGCTTCAGTGGCTCAGCTGTTGTCGTCTCTCCCTCCTCTCCCCTGCAGCAGCCGCTGACTGACGCAGGGGAGCCGGATCACATGACTAGGGCGGGCTGAAAATAGACAAGTATATACACATCTTTCTCACACATAATATTGTCAGTATAAGTGTTTTGAGGGGAGGGGAGGGCACATTTTTATGACCAGTTAGGTTGAGGCTGGAATAATGTTGTCACCGGCAGAGGAGGACCCCAAATAAGAGGTGTGATGTATTCCTTAAAGCAGCACTTCCCATACAAGAAAAGTTAAACCATTTATTGAGATCCCGCACAGAGGATTATGTATAGGGGCTGCAAGCCAGCATTTAAAGGGGCGCTCCACACAATCATGGCCATATGCTGCTCACTACAGGAGGAGACCAATCATGAGCTTATAATGATGGCAAGCATGCTTCTTAAAGGGGCACGACCACTAATAATGGGACTTATAGGGCATGCTTCTGAAAGGGGCGCCACCACTAATAATGGGACTTATAGGGCATGCTTCTGAAAGGGGCGCCACCACTAATAATGGGACTTATAGGGCATGCTTCTGAAAGGGGCGCCACCACTAATAATGGGAGTTATAGGGTATGCTTCTCTTAAAGGGGCGCCACCACTAATAATGGGACTTATAGGGAATGCTTCTTAAAGGGGCACAACCACTAATAATGGGACTTATAGGGTATGCTTCTCTTAAAGGGGCGCCACCACTAATAATGGGAGTTATAGGGCAAGCTTCTGAAAGGGGCGCCACCACTAATAATGGGACTTATAGGGCATGCTTCTGAAAGTGGCACGACCACTAATAATGGGAGTTATAGGGTATGCTTCTCTTAAAGGGGCGCCACCACTAATAATGGGACTTATAGGGAATGCTTCTCTTAAAGGGGCACCACCACTAATAATGGGAGTTATAGTGCATGCTTCTTAAAGGGGCGCGACCACTAATAGTGGGACTTATAGGGAATGCTTCTTAAAGGGGAACGACCACTAATAATGAGACTTATAGGGTATGCTTCTCTTAAAGGGGCACGACCACTAATAATGGGACTTATAGGGTATGCTTCTGAAAGGGGCGCGACCACTAATAATGGGACTTATAGGGCATGCTTCTTAAAGGGGCACGACCACTAATAATGGTAGGTATAGGGCATGCTTTTAAAAAGAGGCGCCACCACTAATAATGGGACTTATAGGGCATGCTTCTTAAAGGGGCACGACCACTAATAATGGGAGTTATAGGGTATGCTTCTCTTAAAGGGGCGCCACCACTAATAATGGGACTTATAGGGCATGCTTCTTAAAGGGGCACGACCACTAATAATGGTAGGTATAGGGCATGCTTTTAAAAAGAGGCGCCACCACTAATAATGGGACTTATAGGGCATGCTTCTTAAAGGGGCACGACCACTAATAATGAGACTTATAGGGTATGCTTCTCTTAAAGGGGCACGACCACTAATAATGGGACTTATAGGGTATGCTTCTCTTAAAGGGGCGCGACCACTAATAATGGGATTTATAGGGCATGCTTCTTAAAGGGGCACGACCACTAATAATGGGAGTTATAGGGCATCCTTCTGAAAGTGGCACGACCACTAATAATGGGAGTTATAGGGTATGCTTCTCTTAAAGGGGTGCCACCACTAATAATGGGACTTATAGGGAATGCTTCTTAAAGGGGCGCGACCACTAATAATGGGACTTATAGGGCATGCTTCTGAAAGGGGCGCGACCACTAATAATGGGACTTATAGGGCATGCTTCTTAAAGGGGCGCGACCACTAATAATGGGACTTATAGGGCATGCTTCTTAAAGGGGCGCGACCACTAATAATGGGACTTATAGGGAATGCTTCTTAAAGGGGCGCGACCACTAATAAAGGGACTTATAGGACATGCTCCTTAAAGGGGCGCGACCACTAATAATGGGACTTATAGGGCATGCTTCTTAAAGGGGCGCGACCACTAATAATGGGACTTATAGGGCATGCTTCTGAAAGGGGGGCGACCACTAATAATGGAACTTATAGGGCATGCTTCTTAAAGGGGCGCGACCACTAATAATGGGACTTATAGGGAATGCTTCTTAAAGGGGCGCGACCACTAATAATGGGACTTATAGGGAATGCTTCTTAAAGGGGCGCGACCACTAATAATGGGACTTATAGGGCATGCTTCTGAAAGGGGCGCCACCACTAATAATGGGACTTAAAGGGAATGCTTCTTAAAGGGGCGCGACCACTAATAATGGGACTTATAGGGCATGCTTCTGAAAGGGGCGCGACCACTAATAATGGGACTTATAGGGCATGCTTCTTAAAGGGGCGCGACCACTAATAATGGGACTTATAGGGCATGCTTCTTAAAGGGGCGCGACCACTAATAATGGGACTTATAGGGAATGCTTCTTAAAGGGGCGCGACCACTAATAATGGGACTTATAGGGCATGCTTCTTAAAGGGGCGTGACCACTAATAATCGGACTTTTAGGACATGCTTCTTAAAGGGGAACTCTTCACAAAGCACACAATCATGTGCAGCTCACTATAGGAAGCGGCCAATAATGGGCTTATAATGAGGGCAGCCATGCTACTTCTTAAAGGGGCGCTCCTCATAAAACCTAACAAGGAGGCCACATGCAGTTTAATACAGAGATCCCTTAAAGGGGCACTCCTCATCCAGCACACATGTATTTCCCCACCAATGACAGACATCTATGGTGGGTCCATGCACTCTTAAAGGGGCACTCCTCGTGGAGCTCACATAGCTGTGTGTGGTCTCTCTCTGGTCATGACTCTTAAAGGGGCACTCCCCCCTCCTCCTCCAAGTGACACCCAACATGGAGCCCAGCGCTTCCTCTCACCCGGACTCCTCGCAGAACCCGCACCCTGTCCTCCTCATCCAGCCCGAAGGACACTTTCCTCCCGGTACTTTCGGTGCCCCCCATTATTATCACCGGCGGGGTTCTCCCTGACTGACAGCTCGGGCGCCTGCGCAGTGTGCCGAGCTGAGGTGAAGAGTGACCAGCCAATCGCGGAGCGCCTTTCCGGCTCAGCCAGTCAGAGCGAGGGAGCGGCGCGCGCCGGGAATTGTAGTCTGAGCGCTGTGTGGGTGCTGGGAGCTGCCAGCAGGTGGAGCCGGAGAGCAGAACTCCACCAACTCTCTATTATTATAGGCGGCTGTAGCGCTGTGAGTTACCAGCAGGTGGAGCCAGAGAGCAGAACTCCACCAACTCTTTACAGTATTATAGGCGGCGGTAGCGCTCTGAGTTACCAGCAGGTGGAGCCAGAGAGCAGAACTCCACCAACTCTCTATCATAGGCGACTGTATGCGCTGGGAGTTACCAGCAGAGGGAGTCAGAGAGCAGAGAACTCGATTATAGGCTCCTCTTCTCGTGCCTGCTAACCAATCAGATCCCTCACACACAGAGCGTTTCCGCCTCTCGTGCCTGCTAACCAATCACAGCCCGCACACACACCAAGTACCCGCCTCTCGTGCCTGCTAACCAATCACAGCCCGCACACACAGCAAGTGCCCGCCTCTCGTGCCCGCTAACCAATCGAAGTCCGCAGCAAAGTTATCATTCAATGCACTTTGGGATCTATATTGCAGGGATGTGTGTAGGCACAAACCGGGCGAACGGTGGACACGAAATAGGCGCAATCTAGGCGTTAGGTGGGCGTTACATAGGCGCTGCAGCTACGAGGGTAGACATATGCCATCCTATTGGGTCTGATGTTTGCCTAGTGGGCGGAGCGCCGCATAGGACACACCCTCACAGGTCTTCCCTGTGCGGAGAGATGTGACAGTCCGGGGGGGAGGGGGGCGGGGCTCTCTGGTGTAGATGACAACTGAACCCTTTACATCGGCTGTGTACAGGAAACATGAGAGGTCGGTGTGTGTAAGTGAATCCATTAATAACCCCCAGCACTGGTGTCGGTGAATGCATTAATATCCCCCAGCACTGGTGTCGGTGAATGCAATAATAACCCCCAGCACTGGTGTCGGTGAATGCAATAATAACCCCCAGCACTGGTGTCGGTGAATGCAATAATAACCCCCAGCACTGGTGTCGGTGAATGCAATAATAACCCCCAGCACTGGTGTCGGTGAATGCAATAATAACCCCCAGCACTGGTGTCGGTGAATGCAATAATAACCCCCAGCACTGGTGTCGGTGAAAACAATAATAACCCCCAGCACTGGTGTCGGTGAATGCAATAATAACCCCCAGCACTGGTGTCGGTGAATACAGTAATAACCTCCAGCACTGGTATCGGTGAATACAATAATAACCTCCAGCACTGGTGTCAGTGAATCCATTAATATCCCCCAGCACTGGTGTCAGTGAATGCATTAATATCCCCCAGCACTGGTGTCGGTGAATACAATAATAACCTCCAGCACTGGTGTCGGTGAATACAGTAATAACCTCCAGCACTGGTGTCGGTGAATACAGTAATAACCCCCAGCACTGGTGTCGGTGAATGCAATAATAACCCCCAGCACTGGTGTCAGTGAATGCAATAATAACCCCCAGCACTGGTGTCGGTGAATGCATTAATAACCCCCAGCACTGGTGTCGGTGAATGCAATAATAACCCCCAGCACTGGTGTCGGTGAATGCAATAATAACCTCCAGCACTGGTGTCGGTGAATGCAATAATAACCTCCAGCACTGGTATCGGTGAATACAATAATAACCTCCAGCACTGGTGTCAGGGAATCCATTAATATCCCCCAGCACTGGTGTCAGTGAATGCATTAATATCCCCCAGCACTGGTGTCGGTGAATGCAATAATAACCTCCAGCACTGGTGTCAGTGAATCCATTAATATCCCCCAGCACTGGTGTCAGTGAATGCATTAATATCCCCCAGCACTGGTGTCGGTGAATACAATAATAACCCCCAGCACTGGTGTCGGTGAATGCATTAATAACCTCCAGCACTGGTGTCGGTGAATGCAATAATAACCTCCAGCACTGGTGTCGGTGAATGCAATAATAACCCCCCAGCACTGATGTCGGTGAATGCAATAATAACCTCCAGCACTGATGTCGGTGAATCTATTATTAACCCCCAGCACTGGTGTCGGTGAATGCAATAATAACCCCCAGCACTGGTGTCGGTGAATCTATTAATAACCCCCAGCACTGGTGTCGGTGAATGCAATAATAACCCCCAGCGCTGGTGTCGGTGAATGCAATAATAACCCCCAGCACTGGTGTCGGTGAATGCAATAATAACCCCCAGCACTGGTGTCGGTGAATCTATTAATAACCCCCAGCACTGGTGTCGGTGAATGCAATAATAACCTGAAATATTTAAGGGCTCATTCACATGGGAGGTTGGGGAGCAGCAAAACCCTGCAGTTAAAGTAGTTGTAAACCCTTACAATCCACTTTTTACTACAGGTAGCCTATAATAAGACTTACCTGTAGCTACCCCGGATATCTCCTAAACCTGCACGGTTTAGGAGATATCCCCTGTATCAGCATGTACCGACGTCATCGGCACATGCGCACTGAAGCAACGGCACGTGCAGCTCGTGTGCTGTTACCGGCGGCTCCCGTGCGCATTCGCGGGCGTGTCGTCATCGCGGCTTCAGCCAATAACAGCGCTGGAGCCCCGCGATACCAGGAAGAAACTCCGGGAGTGACGTCGGCGGCCGGAGCTGTGTACTGGGACTGCTGCGTGGGCTTCGATCTCAGGTGAGTATTTCATAATGAGCTAGTATGCTATGCATACTAGCTCATTATGCCTTTGTCTTGCAGGTTTTTTTTTTTTTTGTGGATTTAGGACCACTTTAAGCTGCGCTCTTACCACCCTCAACCTCCACACCCCTTTTGCTCGGGGGGCAGCTGCTGGGGGTGTACACATGTGGCGACCACACCAAAAAAAATCTACCCCTTGTTAGCACAGTCTGGCCACACCGCACTTGTGGCCGGACTTTGCTAACTTTGTAGTTCATTCATTACCTCCTCCAGCCCCTTAACAGATCGGGGTGAGCATTAGAAGTGATGCGCTGATTGCGGTTGCAAACATTTGATACATGCACATTTTATATATTATCATTGTTGGTGTATTATTACATTTTTGCAAAAGCTGGGCTCTACTTCTAACTGTTTGTGAATTTTGTTTTTAATTTGTTTTCTTTGGTTTGTTAGTTTCATATTAAAAAAATTAAAAAATTCTTTGTAGCAGATTATAATTTTGTTGACTTTACAAAAGGAACAAATCACAGAATAAAATGGCGATGAGTTATAGGCCTCATTCACATCTGTGTTTGGGGCTGACTGTGATTTCCTGCAGGGAGCTCAGACTGTTTGCGCCCATGGCTGATCATCCGTAGCTAATCGGCAGTAGATAGAGTTGACCATAGGCGTGCGCACAGGGTGTGCCGGATGTGCCTGGGCACAACCTAATCACCCTGTGCGATACCGACTCCCCCTGCTTCCTGGCGCCCCCCTGTCTCCTCCCTGCAATGCTGCCAGCTTCCCTCCTCTCCCGCTGACTGCTGCCGGAGATGTTTCAGGATGGAGAGCAGAGGAAGGAGCCGGTAAATATTTCATTTACCGGCCCCTTTCTTTTCTGAATGAACACTGTGAGTGATCTGTACCGATCGCTCCTGTGTTCATTCTTAACTGAAGCATAGTAAACTATGCCTCTCAGCACAGAACACTTCCCATTCCGTCACAGTCTAGTGCAGCTGGGGCTGCAAAGATAGGGACTGGGGAAGCTCAAAAAAGGTGTTCAGACCCCTGATATTTCACCAAGCGCTTTCCCCGACTTGTTCATTCCCCGAATTAGTTGGGGTAGGCGGAACACTTTGGTGGGGGGTGGGTCAGCCACGCCTCTTGACCTTTGACCACTGGGGACACACCTGCTGACCTGTGACCTTTGGAGGTGGTCCCTGTTCCAATCCTTGAATCCTAACCTTGTTCTTCAAGGGGAAACCCTAACCTTAACCCTTATCCTTAACCCTAACAAAAAATTGTAAACAAATAATAAAAAATAATATTTTAAAAAATAATAAAAAACGTGAAAGTCAATTTGCAATTTTTGTATTGTTCTGTTAAAAATCTTCAATAAAAGTTATTGAACATAAAAAATAATTAAAAAAAAAAACTAAATTGTAAAAAAAAAAAAAAATAATAAAAATAAAAAAACCACTGACACCAATCTCTGCTCTACCGTCCACTGCTCTGCTAATATACACACGTGTGTATAATGCAATAGGCTGCGCACACCAATGGAGCCAACTATCATAGGAAATAATTATGCGCCTCACTGCATCATGGCCACTAGATGGCGCTATTGTAAGTGTGTTTCTTAGCTCTAGTAGCCATAATGCGGTATTTTCCACATTCGCACATTCGATCTGCAGAGACTATAGCTGGAGAACATTCGATTTTTGCACAGAATAAATTAAAATATAGTTTCAATGGAGAAATAGCTATGCAGATTTTTTTTTTTTTTTTAAATAAAAATATACCCCCCGGTGTGAACAAGCCATTATAAAGTCTCCTCTACCAAGAGACCCTACCAGCTGGCAAATTTTTGTTTCTAAGTGCTAATTCAGCTTACTCTAAAGCTTATCGTGAATCGGGTTAACATCTCCTTTAATGATGCGGACACGTTCCTTTTGTGCTTACGTTTACATGTTCTTGCAGAAGTGAGCAGAAGTTCGTAGACTTGCTCGTTTGGCCCCTCTGAAGTGATGAACAAAGCCCCGGTAAGAAAGGGACATTTGTCACACTTTCTACAATCACACGCATCAAAGGCTGCGGATTCTTCCACGCCGACTGACAAGCGTCATATCCCCCCATCTGCGAACCGCTGCGTGCTTCGGCCTCCGCATTAATAAAAATGCGCGATCGACTCCTCGGGGAGATGATAGACCCAGTAAACAGATGTTCATCTCGTTGCATTCGTAAATCAAAACCCTCATCTCCTCGCCTGTCCAACCCTTCCTCCCGTATAATTAATGACCGAAAAGAAGCCTGGACTCTGAGAAATCGGAAGATGTTCTGACCGTGGGGGGGGTTTGCATTTTGTCTTGCTTGGAATAAGAGACGAGCGAGAAGATGAAACGGTCACCGCTCAGCGACAAAAATGCAGATAAGTCAAATTTTATCTAAAAACATCCAAATGATGATGTATGAATATTGCCCTTTCTGGAAGATTTTATTTTTCATGCAATCCCATTGGCTCCAACAATCAGGTACATGTGCACAGATTTACATTTTTCATCCAGGATGTGGCCTACCAGAAATTAAATAATAAAAAAAAAAAAATAAAATAAAAAATTCTCAGACTCCCATTGTCCTTGTGCTAAAACTTAGTGAAATTAGTTTAATTCATTGTGTGATTGTTCTCAACCCAGTTATTAAATCAGCCTTCTAGTAACCGGGGGGGGGGGGTTCAGATTCTCAACTACAAAACTAAATCTGGCCATACATTACAGTGGAACCTTGGTTAACGAGTAATGTGGTTAACGAGCGTTTTGAAAGATGAGCAACTTTTTAAAAATCCTGACTCGGTTTGCAAGTGTTGTCTCGCAAAACGAGCAGATTTCAAGCTAATGGAGTGTGCAGTACTGCATTTGGCCAGAGGTGCGGGGGCGCCGGTGACACACGGAACAGTCCGGAGCCGTTCGGAAATACTCGGAATCACGCGAAAATACTCGGAAACACTCCAAGTTCAGCCAAGCTGTCCCAGAGTATTTCCAAGGCTCTCTGGTGCCCCCCACCTCTGGCCACATGCGGTATTGCATACAATAGAAATCAATGTAGAACAAATTATCTTCGTTTCCATTGACTTCTATGGGGAAACTCGGTTTGATATGCAAGTGCTTTGGATTACAAGCATTCTCCTGGAACAGATTATGCTCGCAATCCAAGGTTCCACTGTATACCATTTTCCTATTCAATCACTTTTAGATTTACAGTTGACTATGTAGTGTAGGGGTCTCAAACTGGTGGCCCTTCAGCTGTTGCAAAACTACAAGTCCCACCATGCCTCTGCCTGTGGGAGTCATGCTTGTAACTGTCAGCCTTGCAATGCCTCATGGGACTTGTAGTTTTGCAACAGCTGGAGGGCCGCCAGTTTGAAACCCCTGACAGTGCAAGAGCCTGCCTGATTGCATACACATTGAAAGTGTTTAGGTATGACCACATATTATATGGTTTTGGTTAGGGTTGCACCGATACTAAGCATTTGTACTGATACCTGAAACCGATAGTTTCAAGCTTGGTTCTTTCAGCTGTCAGGGGGATTCCCCCCCGCCCCCAAGCAGAAATGTAAAAAAAAAAAAGCAGGAATTTATCGGTTGTTAAGGAGCGGGACCACCGCGTCTCATTCAGCTGTCAGTGGGGTACCCCTGTTGACAGCTAAAGTGTTAAAGAAGTCCCAATTGGAGCTGTCATAAAAAGGAAAAAAAAAAAAGAAAAGCTGTGCAATGTTTATCAACAACATTGCTCAGCTGCTGAAACACTAACTGTTTCTTTTTATATATTTCTGTTTCTTCATCTACAGATTAAAGGGATAAGCTTTCCTCTGAAGATGAAGTCAAGCAACCTGTCAAATATATTTAAAAAAGTATGTTTTTTTTATTAAATGTTCCTCTGTTTAACCCCTCTAATCAGCCTTAATTTACTCCTTATTCTACTCCATTAAATTATTTTTCTGATGATTTTTTTTCACTTCTAACTTTATAAACCATTAATAATTAAAACTTTTTCTTTGTTTGCTTTGTTCATTAAATATTTTTACACCTTTAGCATATATTTACACATTTCACATTGGAAAAAAAAGTGAAAAATGTAAAAAAAAAAAAAAAAAAAAAAAAAAAAAAAAAAAGGAAGAGTATTGGTACTCGTCTTAAAAAAAAAAAATGGTATCAGTGCATCCCTAGTTTTGGAAAATCTAAAGGAAAATTGCACAAGTGAATTGTATAATGTATGACCAGCCTAACCGCTCTCTCTTCTGTTGGAAGGGAAATTGACATCTGCAAGTCTGATGATTTTGGTCTATGGAAAACTGGACAGGATAAGGAACGTGGTTGTTGGATGGAGTAGTTAAAAAAAGTATGATGTAAAACAGAACTAGACTTCCATTAAAGTGATGCTAAACGCACACTGTTTCATTTACATTGTCCCTTCCAATTCTTCATGTGGATGTAAAATGAATTTCTTTTGTTTAAAAAACAAAACAAAAAAACACATGTACCCTTTTTCCTAATCAATATCCAGCTGTCACATGACTCCGCTCCCTCCCAGCCTGTCTGCAGGGAAACATGAGCAGGAGGAGCTTCTAGTCCTCTACTGCTGGTCACATGTTCAAAAAAAAAAAAAACAACCTTTGTAATACAGAGTTAAAATAAATAAACTGTTTTAAATTGGCATACAAATATATATTTGGAATTAAATCTTTGTTATTTTGTGGAAATAACATGGTGTGGGCGGATTTCTGGCAGTCACAGGCTGTCACCACACTCCTCCAATGCGGTCTCCAAACTGTGGCCCACGGGCAAGATGTGGCCCTTTGCTTGCCTTTATCCAGCCCTTGAGGCACCATTCCATCCACTGACACCAGTGATGGGGCACTATTCCTCCCACAGACACCAAAGATGAGGCACTATTCCTCCCATTGATACCAACAATGGGGCACTATTCCTCCCACTGATACCAACAATGGGGCACTATTCCTCACACTGATACCAACAATGGGGCACTATTCCTCACACTGATACCAACAATGGGGCACTATTCCTCCCATTGATACCAATGGGGCACTATTCCTTCCACTGATACCAACAATGGGGCACTATTCCTTCCACTGATACCAACAATGGGGCACTATTCCTCCCACTGACACCAACAATGGGGCACTATTCCTTCCACCGACACCAACAATGGGGCACTATTCCTTCCACTGACACCAACAATGGGGCACTATTTCCCCCACTACTAAAACCAATAATGGGGGGCATGGTTTTACTCCCATTGACGCCAGGGTGTTTTCTAATCCTACTGGCCACAGTCTGCCCCCACCCAAAGCCTGAATGACAGTTAACCGGCCCTTTTCTTAGAAGGTTTTGAGACCCCTGTCTTAGATTAAGGAGAATCCTCCAATAACCTACATGTAATATCCTGCCCCCATCGTGCTTAGCTGGTTAGTGATCATGGAGGAGGG
Source organism: Lithobates clamitans (assembly GCA_037952925.1). Classification (NCBI taxonomy): domain Eukaryota; kingdom Metazoa; phylum Chordata; class Amphibia; order Anura; family Ranidae; genus Lithobates; species Lithobates clamitans. The sequence continues at coordinate 563,483 of JBBGZY010000572.1, read as the reverse complement.
AGGGAGGAAATTGGTTGTCATTTACTGCTGTGTATATGCCCACATGTGTTACTCTATAGTCACACGGGCTGCTCAGATGTGATAGGAAGGAAATGCTCAGCATATAAGCTCAATGAAAACTGAGCATGTGCAGAGTTGCCACCACAGCTGAAAAATCCCTAGCAGAATTGGGGGCGTGGACAAGAGGGGGAGATAGAGAGCAACAGGATCAACCAGGGTTTTTGCAGAATACAGAAAATGAATCTCAGAGACGGAGTGAGTGAACAGTCTGTAATACAGCGTTTTTTTTTATACTTTTTTTTTTTTATGGTGCGAGTTTAGTGATTAGGTTCCAGTCAGACATAAAAATGCTAAATCACTATGGTGGCCTATATAATTATCTTCTGAATAGCCCTCAATCAGAGGCAGCCTTTGTGTTCTCAGTTTCCAGCACCTGCCTCTGGGTTCCCAGAAAGGCATTCCTTGGTTCCAGCACTGTCCTCTAGGGTTATCAGTGTGGCATTCTCTAGTTTGAATACTACCCAGTGGAACTATAATTCCTTGTTGCATCACCGTCCTCTAGATTCTCCAAGATACATTCTCTGGTTCCAGCATGATCCTCTAAGTTCCAAAAGAGGAATTCCCTGTTGTCTTCTAGGTTCTCTAACAGCATCACCATCACTGTCCCCCATGTTCTCTAAGAGGTGTTCCCTGGTTTCAGGCTACCCTCTAGGTTCTGAGAGGTATTCCTTGGTTCCAGCACTGTCACCTAGGTTCTATAAGAGGCATTTCCTTGTTGCATCACCATCTCCTGTTTTCTAAGATTAATTCCCTAATTCCAGCACTCTCCTCTAGGTTCTTGGAGGCATTCCCCGATTCCAGCACTAGCTATTCCCTGGTTGCATCACTGTCCCCTAGGTTCTCTAACAAGCATTCTTTGGGTCCACCATTGTCCCCTAGGTTCTCCAAGATGTGTTCCCTGATTCCAGCACTACCCTTTAGGTCCTAAGAGGCATCCCCTGAATACAGCACTCCCCCCTGGGTTTTTAGTGAGGTGTTCCCTGGTTCCAGTACCATCCTCTGGGTTCTTAGTAAGGTGTTTGCTGCCTCTAACACTACCTTCTAACTTCTTAGTAAGGTGTTCCCTAGTTCCAGCATTAACCTCTAGGTTCTCAGGAAGGGGTTCCCTGGTTCCAGCACCACTCTTTGGGTTCATTATTAGGTGTTCCTTTAGTTCCAGCTCCACTCTCTGGGTTCCTATTGAGGCTTTCCCTGGTTCCAGTACCACCCTCTAGGTTCTCAGGGAGATATTTCCCTAGTTCCAGCACCACCTTCTGGGTTCTCAATTTCTCTGGTTCAAGTACCACCCTCTAGGTCAGCCTTTTTAAACTGGGTTGCCTCCAGAGTACCTTCGCAAAATAATTAGAAATGGCCCAAAAAAAACTGTATACAAGCCAGCGGGTGGATCAAGCCTGCCTATTAGTTACACAAAGCCACGGGTTTTCATTGTGCACCATTACAACCTTCTAGCCACCAGTGTCCTCACAACCAATGATGTCATCAGTTAATAAGGAGGAGAAGAGGAACATTGGAATACTAATCAGTACCATTGTGCAAAGGTGTTTTTGCTTTGGAAGAACAAATCACCGCTAATGTTGGGTGTCCTACGTATGTGGATATTACTACATTCTGCAAAACTATTAGTTTCGTTTTTTAAATATTAGAACGGTGTGCCTTGAGATTGTGTGGAATTTTAAAGGGTGCCTTGGCTGAATAAAAGTTGGGAAACACTGCTCTGGGTTCTCAAGGTGGTGTTCCCGGGTTCTTAGAATGAGGCCGCAGATCAGGAAATAAATGCATCAAATAGAAGCAGTCCTGCCCATATTAGATTAGGTACAACTCATATGAAGGGCTTGGTCACACCATAATCTGAACTCTGCGTGCATTATGGTGATATTTCCAATAACAGTGTAGATGTGATTGTTTATGGGTTTGGAGTTTATTTAAAATGAACGCCCTGCCTAAAACACAAAGTGTGATCACGCTGGTGTGTGTATTGGTCCAGCAACACACCAGCACCTTTGCAGCCATTGTGCTACCTACTGGGTGTTTGGTGTGCTCCTGTACCTTTTAAGAAGGGGTGGGCTCCCCTTCAGTCCACCTGCCCCCATTTATCCATCAGAATGCATGTGCCTCCACTGTGGGGACACTCATATTTTAGTGTTAAGACCACAGATATCAGGGTGCCGTGACGAGGCTCTGTGGCTTACGCATGCGTTTGCAAATACATGCGGACTAAACCCCTGTTTTTAATGCATACTGTTAGACAGGTTAATTGGTTGTCTGTGAGCTGGTTGGTAAGTAGGCTTGGATTTTTTTCCCGGGCATTCCCCAGGTTTTGTTGGTATCTGTAAACACAAAGCATGTCTAAAACATAAGGCCCCTTTCACACGGGGCGGATCCGTCCGAGCGGAATCCGCTTGCTCAGCGGGGGATCTCTCTGCTGATCCCCGCTAAGCAGGCAGATGATAGGTCCGTGTCGCTATACAGAACGGACACAGCTCGCTCTCCTTTATGGGGCGGTCAGATGGAAAAAGACTGAGTGTCCATTTTCATCGGATTGTCATCCGATCCAACCCACTGGACAGATGGCAAACGTATCGCCATACATCTGTTTTTAGCAGATTTTAAAGGATCAGATGCCCGATGGGTGTTAGCGGACACGTGTCCACTGACATCCGCCACCCCATAGATGACAATGGGTGGTCCGATCTGGTCCACCTGAAAAACATACAGGCGGACCCAATTGGTTCGCTGGTGTGAAAGGGGCCTAATCCTGATGAACCTTGTGTGCGAATCAAAAATATTACAATGACCCATTTCAAAATGTTTGCAAAAGATACGAGCACAATGTCATCATTCATCAAAGCAGCGTTTATTTATTTTTTTTCTTACAACCATAAAAATAGAATATTTACATTTAAGGTTTCTTTATATACACAGACATTTATAGATTATTCTTCAATTTCTAGAATCATCTTTTTCAAAATAAATCCATCTGGTTTTGTGGAAGTGAATGAGCCAGGGGCGTTCTTTGGGGGAGACGTCAGCCATGCGTTCCAATGCACTTCGAATCCCTTATAGAAATACGTGGTGTCCCCCTGGCTGAGTTGCATCAACGATGGGGGGTAAATCCACCCTAAAAACTGGCATATAGTGTGTGTATAGCCAAGTCTACACAATGTACATATGAGGGTGGAGAAAATTCCTTGCTTACAATGATAGGATGGTGAAGCTCATCAGAGGGTGGCACAGAGAGTGTATAAAGGGTACCGATCACTAAAATGCCCAGTATAAAAACAGGTATAGATCTGTAACAGGAGGCTCGACCACGTGTTCCCAACGCCTTACCACCCTCCCAACCACAAGTGCAAACAAGGCCTAAGAGGCCTATACAGTTCAAATGTGCATCAACAACATCAATTCTAATGACCCATAGCAACCAATTAGCTTCCAACTTCCGCAGTACAAGGTTGGAAATAAAACAAGGATTATGACTGGTTGCTATGGATTACAACTGGTTGCTATGGACAACAAGTAATGTTCTTGTTAGCACTTTTTTTCCATGAGCTCTTAAGTTCTAGCGACAACAAGCTGACATTAGCAAGAAATGTAAAGTGCGTCAGTTCCTTCCCCTGATATCGCCCCCCAAAAAGCACAAAAACATTAAACAAGAATAAAGCTTTGATGGCGAATGCATATCATACAGCGAGAACGTCTGCTCCGAGCTTACATGGAGTGCAGGCACCTCTCAGTCTGATAATGCATGTAAAATAATTGGGGCCTTGTGCACCAAAAAACAGAACATAAATATGCCCGTTGCCGATGGCAACCAATCATTTTACAGCCGATCGGTTCCTATGGGCAACACAGACACTTTTCACAGCTCTAGCATTCAGATATCAGCCCCTGTGTGGATAAGGAAGGGGGGGGGGGTAATACATTTGTGCTACAAACACATACACAAGTATTTCAAGGCCTTAAAGAGAACCAGTCACATTTAGGCTTATGCAAGATGTTGTAATGCTTAAGCAGGCTAAGAGCTCATGCACATAGGTGTATATAGCCATATTTCAAAATCTAGGAGCTACAGGGGTTGCGTACACCCCACTCGCACCAATTGTTTACACGGGGGGGGTATACCAGTCATAGCATAAAGGCCTCATGCACTTTGGGCATTTAGCCCAGAAGCATGAGACGCCAGCATTTGGGTTGCAGAAGTCAAAGGCGCACCCATCCAGCCCTGCTACTGGCAGCCGGTTAAGCTGTAGAGCAGGAGTCTCAAACTGGCGGCCCCTCCAGCTGTTGAAAAACTACAAGTCCCATCATGCCTCTGCCTGTGGGAGTCATGCTTGTAACTGTCAGCCTTGCAATGCCTTATGGGGGACTTGTAGTTTTGCAACAGTTTGAGGGTCACCACTTTGAGACCCCTTCTGTAGAGGGTAAAAGCTTCTGCGGCTGGACTGGCCTGTACACCAAGCAGTATGAACAGGGATGAATGCCCGCAATGCAAGCAGTCTGCGTTCTGGGCTTTCATCCCTGGTCGCATACTGCCTTAAAAAAAGGCATAGCTCACCTTTACCAATAAGCTGCTTATACAGATAAGGGACATCTCTAGAAAAAACAAGCTGTGCAGCTTTGACCAAAGTTGAATAATGCCCTTCTTATAGGTGTAAGCCAATTTTTGCACCTCATGTAGCCTGATTGGAAAACTCCTAAGATGTTGCTAAGAGACGATTAGTTGTTACTGTTCATCCCCACCATCACAGAAACAAGCTCTCTCTAAATCAAAGCCCGTCACCTACGCTCTCTCTTTCCCCTGATGAAGTAGCTCTAAACGCACTCCTGTGATAGCGGAGGTGAACATAGCAGCTGGGCATCTCTTAGGCTCTGTTCACACACAGGTGTTTTGATTAGCTGGGCGAAATCGCTACCATTCTGTCCACACTTTTAAAACACGCTGTTAAAATGTCATATTGTAAATGAGTGTGTTCAGGCGCCATTCATTTTAATGGTGCGATCATTTTAAAATTGCAGTGCCATTCTACTGCTATTATCGCGCTGAAATTGCGCAAACCAAATCACACGATGCATGCCGCCCCCTAAAAGAAGCTCCAGGAACTTTCTTTGGGCCTCACACGTCGTGCAATTTGGTTTGCCTGATTTGTCACACAACAATCGCGGCAGAATCGCACCGCGTTTTTTTTTTTTTAGGTGCCATTGAAATGAATGGTACCTGAACACGTTGATGTGCGATTTGATACAATAGTTCTGAGCTCAGCCTTTAAAAGCTCACTCCTGTTATGATGGAGGTGAACATAACAGTTAGGCGTCTCTTAGGCTCCGTTCACACATAGGCGTTTTAATTAACCGCAATTCTGCCCACAATTTCAAAATGCGCTGTTAAAATGTCAAATCGCACATCAGTGTGTTCAGGTGCCATTCATTTCAACGGCACCTAAAAACGCGTTGCGATTCTGCCGCGATTGTGGCACGCTGCAATCGCGCAAACCAACGCGTGTCGGCCGAAAGAAGCTCCGGAACCTTTTTTGTGGCGTCACGCGTCGTGCGATATGGTTTGCTTGCTTTGTCACACAACAATCGTGGCAGAATTGCACCACGTTTTTAGGTGCAATTGAAATGAATGGCACCTGAACACGCTGATGTGCGATTTGACTTAAAAAAAAAAAATCAAGAAAAGCTTAATTGAAAAAGAAAAAAGCAAATCAATAAGCAGTACAAATAAAGTAATTCCAACACAGCCTCACATATACATCAAACATCTGCATAGAGCAATACATGTATCATTGGGCATGCACTGTATGATTTGACATTTTAACAGCGTGTTTTGAAATCGTGGGCAGATCCATGGCGATTCTGTCCACGATTCAACAACGCCCATGTGTGAATGGAGCCTTAGCAACATCCTAGGAGTTTTCCAGTCAGTCTTCATGAAATATGTAAAATGGCCTACACACCAATAGCAAGGACTTGATTTAACTTTGGTCAAAGCTGCACAGATTGTTGTGATCTACGGACGCCCCTTATCTGCATCGCAGCTTTTTTGATAAAGGTGACCTAATCCTTGAAGGCAGTATGCGACCAGGGATGAATGCCCAGAACACTGCTTGCATTTCGGGCATTTGTCCCCAGGCACATACTGCCCTAAAATTTGAATCCGGCTCCTCGTCTTCCATTATTTTGGATGAGGTGATCTCTGACCCCCCCTGGCTCTCAATACAAAGTAAAGCAAAATCAAGACGATCACATGACATCTGTAAGCAAGTCTATAGGTCAGGGATATGCAATTAGCGGACCTCCAGCTGTTGCAAAACTACAAGTCCCATCATGCCTCTGCCTCTGGTTGTCAGGCTTGTGGCTGTCAGAGTCTTGCTATGCCTCATGGGACTTGTAGTTCTGCAACAGCTGGCGGTCCGCTAATTGCATATCCCTGTCATAGGTGAACAGAGCCTTAGTAACATCCTAGGAGTTTTCCAGTCAGGCTTCGTGAAATAAGTAAATAACCTACATAAATCATTTCAGACTTCGTTCGCTCAGATCCTTCCTAAACTTCATCCATGACTGGTTCTCTTTGAGGCCAAAGTGACCAGCGTAGCACACAAATTCACACACTCTGGGAATCACATTTCTGGGGATTGAAGAAGAATTTTAGATTTGTCTTTACAAGCAAAGAGAGAAAATATATTTTCAGAAGAGACTGATTACAGGCATTAGAATGCCTCAACTGTCACACTTTAGTGTAAATTGTACTGACATAACATTATGAATATATGGAGCGTCATGAAAACATTTTTTTTTTTCAGATAAGTGCTTTGATTGCCTGCTGTGCATTTCAAAGTTTGATTTATAGCAATACAAATACAGCCCGTCACACCCAAGCCGATTCCTGAAAATCTACTTTAAGGTTGTATTTACCAGACCAAAAAAAAAAAACGCAGCAAATCAGAGAAGTGCGTGGTTAAGGAATAAATACATTTTAAAGGGTAAGTTCACCTAAACCAAAAAACTGCCGATGCAGACAAGGGGTGCCGGTAGATAAAAAAACAAAACTGTGCAGCTTTGTCCAAAATTAAATAATGTACTTGGCTACAGGTGTAAGCCATTTACATACTGTACTTCCTGAAGCCTGACTGAAAAACTTCCAGAGATGGCATCATCCCTTCCTGCCTTGTTGCTAAGAAGTTGCTAAGACACTCCCAGCTGATTCAAAACCCTTGTGTGTGCTTCTCTCTCCCCTGTCGCAGAAGCTATGAGCTGTGATGCTGCGACAGAGGAGATAGTGGACCAAACACATGCAGGGAATTGCTGTGGGTGAGAAGTAATGGCTGGGAGTGTCTTCGCAACCTCCTAGCAACAAGGCAAAAAGGGGGGCATGTCCTTGCTACAGGTGTAGCCCATTTTAATTACCTTCCAAAGTCTGACTGAAAAATTCACAGAGATGGCATCATAGCATCTTGCTGTGTTGCTAGAAAGTTGCTAAGACACTCTCAAGCTGATTCAAAACTACTTGTGTGTGCTCTCTCTCTCCTGTCCCAGTAGCCCTGAGCTCAGCAGGGGAATTAGTGGACCTTACACATGCAGGGGTTTGATGGGGGTGAGCAGTAACGGCTACAGGTGTAGGCCATTTACATAGCTCCCGAAGTCTGTCTGAAAAACTCACAGAGGTGGCATCATAGCATCCTGCCATGTTGCTAGGAAGTTGCCAAGACACTCCCAGCTGTATCAAAACCCCTTGTGTGCACGTTTTCTCTCCTGTTGCAGTAGCCCAAAGCTCAACGGGGGATATAGTGGACCTTACACATGCAAGGGCTTGGTGGGGGTGAGCAGTAATGGCTGGGAGTGTCTTAGCAACATCCTAGCAACAAGGCAAAATGGGGATGCCCTTGCTACAGGTGTAGGCCATTTACATACCATAGCTGACTGAAAAACTCAGAGATAGCATCATACCGTCCTGCCTTGTTGCTAGGAAGTTGCCAAGACACTCCCAGCCAATTCAAATCCCCTTGTTTGCACTCTTTCTCCCCTGTTGCAGTAGCTCCGAGCTCAGCAATGCTGCGACGGAGGAGATATTGGACCGTACACATGCAGGGGTTTGGTGGGGGTGAGCAGTAATGGCTGGGAGTGTCTTAGCAACCTCGTAGCAAAAAGCAAAAACAGGGGGATGCCACGGGGGATGCCACCACTTGGAGGTTTTTTAGCCAGGAATCAGCCTCCAGCAAGGACGTTATCCAATTTTAATCAAAGCAGCACAGTTTGTTTTATCTACAGGCGCCAATCTCCTGAATAGGCAGTTTGTTTTTTTTTGGCAAAGGTGAACTAACCCTTTAAGCCTTTGGGAGGCCAGCGGGAAATTCAACCAGTGCCACCCATGCCACATATTAAACAAGGGCATATTTTATTTACCATGTCTATCATTGGTATTCTTCATCTAAAACAAAAAAGCTTCCTAAATCAAAGCCAACACAATCACTCTGCATTTCCATAGTGCAGAATAAAATCATAAAGACAACAAAAAACACAAAAGACCCTCTGTCTGCTACTAACTAAACAAATTAAAAAAAAAAAAAAAAAATACTAGAAACCTAATAAAAGTAAAACGAGGTGGGAACAATGACTGGCATTATGAAATGCTTGTGTATTTGGGGAGCACTGCGCCAGAAAAAAAAAAAGGTTTGTCTAGTGCCTGCTTTTCAGGAGCCAAACCAGACAATATATTGCTTCTTTAGGTCATTTGGCATCACCCTTTACAATGAACAACCCAGCAGCACAAAGTCAAACATAATCCAAGTATAAAAGCATAAAACTGCAAACTAAGACTTAGTGCTCTGTTAAAGTTCATATAAATTTTGTTGCTCGTTTAGCTAATGGGGAAGGAAAGGAGTACAAAATACTTCCTCACTCCTAGAGAAAACACAGGAGGGCGCCGCTAAGTGCAGTATAAAGTGTTTAATACATTTGGGAAAAAAAAGGTTTAAAAAAAAAAACAAAAACCCACATTTAGCAAATACTGTGAAGGCATATCATGTATATCAGAGGAGCATCCTGATCACAGATAGCAGAGGGTTAATCCAAATAGGAAGTACTGAGCCACTGGTAGATGTGATGGCAGTATCAATACACAAGCAGTATACTCCAGCAGGGCTGAGTCATCAGAATCTGACAGTGTGGGAATCCACTGTGTGACACCAGAGCATAAAAAAAAGGTTTTGGCTACGCGTTTCAAAGCAGTACCGCCTCTTTTTCAAGCCTTAAAAAAGGCCTGAAAAAGAAGCAGTACTGTGTTGAAATGCGTAGCCATTCCCCTTTCACTCCTCTGACGCCACACAAAGGATTCCCATGCTGTCGGTTACTGACAGCTCAGCCCTATTGGAGTGTACTGCTTGTGTATCGATGTTCCCTTCACCGTCACATCTACCAGTGGCTCAGCACTTCTTATTTGGATTAACCTTCTGTTGTCTGTGACCAGGATGCCCATCTAGTGTACATAATATGCCTAATGCACAGTGCATTAAGGTAAAAACAAAACCTTCAGTCTTTACAACCACTTTAAGGACCAGACAGCAGCCCAGGGAATAATAATTCACCAACGAGCAAAGCCCCTTCCATATAGAAAGACAAGTTGATCCCAGTCACATGGAAAGGCTTAAGGATCAGACCTGAGGATTGTCTGGTCCATGGGAGGCAGACACAGACTGCTCAGAAACTAGATTAGAGGTGTTTTGTAGTCCACAGAAAGAACTGGGCAAGGCTAATAAGAGTGCTTGAGAGAACACCATAGAGTAAACAGGACTTATGATTTCTGGCAGGATCAACAGTTATTTTCTTTTTTGCACTTGTAAAGTGGGTATAAAAAAAAAATTAATTGTCAAGGCTTTCATACACCAAGCTAAAAAAAAATAAAAAATCTAAATAACTGAAATAGGCCCAGGATGCCAACTAATGGGAGGTGAGGCAGTACTGGCCTTAGGTATTGCAGAGGACATCTTATTGCCATTTTCAGAAGATATGCTAAAGTTTATAACATACAGATATGGAAGCCATATTGTGTTCTGATTCAGCAGGAACCAAGGATATGTATAACAAAAGTGCGAGTAAGTGGAATGGCGCGTTGCGACACCCAACTAATCACAAACCAGCTTTCAACAGCTAGCAATGTCTCCCTTAATGTAAAAAAAAAAAAGGATCTGATTGGTTATTACAGAAGGGCCGCACGAGGATCAATTTTGCGCTTTGTTAAAGCCCAATTCCTGGCCAAAGCTTTTCACCTGTAATTTGTAGATTTGTACTCCCTGTAAAATCTTTTTCTCTGGGTTTATCAAAGTACAGAGCTGGATCGTTAGATCATGAACAATGGGTTATTACGGCACCTGCAGGAGAAGGACGTTGGGTACAAAAAAAAGAAAAGAAAAGAAGGAAAAACACTAAAAGAAGGTGGGTTCCACGTCCTTCATTGGATGCAGAGAAAAAGATTTTACGGTGAGTACAAAAAATTTAAATTTTCTCTTCCGTCCATTGAAGGACAACAACCAGGTCTGTAGATCATCTCCAATGGAAGGTTCCAAAGCAGTGCCAGAGGCATGGAGGGTGGACTCAGAGTTTATCAACCAAACTTAAACACAAGCTAAAATACTACTGCGCCGACAGACCTGCTTGATCACCATGCGGGGACACAAACATAAAAAGTCACTTTGATGGATGGAGGCTGCTCCTCATATCAGGTCCTGAGATACCTAATGCACATATTATCAAACACAAGACAAAAAGGTATGGTCCTAAAGCTCCAAAATGCATAGCTACACCCCCAACCCCCCCTTAGCATCCTGCCGTCACCATTCTGTCTGCCGAAGGTCTCTGGCCAGAACCGATCTTAGCCGATCCCAGCCGGCGCCACCCGAACAGATCCAGGAAGCTGCAGGGGAGCTTGTGTTTCAGCCCATCAGCCGAGCAGCGGTCCTTCATCTCATCAGCAGCTTCCTAGCTGAGCTCTGCAATGGCCAGCCGCTTGCCTGCTGAATTCTGCAGTCTAAGGTGCAGCCTGGAGATCCTTCTGTGATGTTAGGACAAGCACCATTCCTTCACATGCAGTGAGTGCAATACTATTGTTAACCCTATTTTTAATAAACATCTATCAACACTTAAATGGAGGCGCCCTCTGTTTGTTTTTTAATCAACCAAACTTTCTTAGGTCCTAACTGTGCTAGAGCACGAAACAAAAATGGAGCTGTATGTTGCAGATGGAGGGTTTGGTCACCAGCAGGGGTTGCCGCTAGGTTTTGTATTTTCTTTATGCCTAGCATCCTTTTCCTGCAGGTGGTGTAATGGTTTAATAACCCATTGCATTAAAGATCTGACTGTGTCCCTCAATGAACAGAAGAGAGACTTTTTTTTTCCCGAAAAATGGGAAAGGGATAGATCCTCTGACAGTGGTCTCCAAACTGTGGCCTGGCGGCTGGATGTGGCCCTTGGGACACCATTCCTCCCAATATTACAATGCACTATTCATTCTACACCAACAATGAGACATAATTCCCGTCACTGACACCAACATAAGGGCACTATTCTTCCCACTGACACCAACAAAGGGGCACTATTCTTCTCACTGACACCAACAATGTGGCACTATTCTTCTCACTGACACCAACGATGGGACTCTATTCTTCCCCACTGACACCAAGTGCAAGGCCCTATTCCTCCCAATGACACCAATCAATGATAGGCACTACTTATTGCCCTTATATCAACTATGGGGCAATATTCCTCTCACTAATACCAATGATGTGGCATTCTTTACTGCCACGGGCCACAGTCCGGCCCCTCAAAGTTTGAAGGACAGTAAACTGGCCCTTTGTTCAGAAAGTTTGGAGACCCCTGCGCCAAGACCACCTCAGTACACCGTTGCAATGTCCTAGTATAGACAAGCTTACCAGACCTAAAGAGTCAAGAGAACACATCTGGCAAGACACCGTAAAAATCCTTTGTGCATAAAACATTATTTATAACATATACGAACAACTTCCTGCTCTGATGCATGTCACCCAAAATTGGGCTTAAAGTGGTTGTAAACCCTTACATATTTCCGGTGAAGTGACTGGCCTTAGATGATACAGAGATGAAACAAATCCTCCTACATAAGTTGTTCCTGTTTATCTGCAGTCTTCTCTTCTCTACATCTGCTGAATTTATACAGCTTGTCAGAGTTCAGAAAAAAAGGGGGCAGAGAGCTGAAGTTACACTCTGCAGAGCTCATTGAGGAGAGCTCTGAGGGCTGATTGGAGGGAAGGGACATTCAAAAAGCAACAGAGCCAAGGCTGTCAATCACAGACTGTGTGCTGGAGGTCCCTCCCGTCACCTTTTTTTTTCTCTTGGTGTCAGAAGTGACTCATACAGATAGCAGAGTACCCAGGCAGCAGACAGAAATGACACTTAAGTGCTCTGGATTGAGACAGCATACACTATAAAGGTTTATTGCTTTGTTCATATTTCATGTCTGAGGTTTACAACCACTTTAATTGTAGAGGTTAAGCCCAATTTTGGGTGAATCCCGTCAGAGGAGGTACCAGGTGTGGGCTACGCGTTTCTCATCCGTTACAATAAAAGTTATGCAAACGTTACATTTTACAGTGTGATGTTGGGCTCTTTCTCATCAAAACTTGTGAGTGAGCACTCAGCTAGCCAGGGGGGCTTGGGAGCAGTGGATAATCTTTACCAGATATGAAGTCAGTCTGTGAAGTAATCCTCACCTAAATTACTTTATCTGAACACTAACTGACCTCTATCAAGATTGATTTCAGCGATAAAATTTGATTGGATTTACCAAAAGTACAGCCAGGCATAGGAAAGCCCCGTCACGGCTCGCGGCACACTTTTCTCTTTTCCTTGGCATACAATAAGGCCTTGAAGCCTTTATAGATATCAGCCGCTATTGGTGCCTAAAGCTCTGGGACCAGGAAACAGCGAGGGCACTGCACATGCACAATTTAGACCGGCAAAATGGAGCACGGGGCAGTTAGATAAGATCGAAAAGTCTGCAATGGAGACTGAATAAAGTCAACGCCAGCATAGAATGCAATCAATGCCATGCAGACCTCCAATATCCTGGCCTAGACCCGTGGGCCGACATAGGAGCAGTCTGGGCCCACAATCCTCTGGGTCTCATACCCATTAATTGCTTCTTCCTTAAGAAGTTTTCAGGGTGTAGCAGCATTAAAGACGACTTCTTTGTGTCCTATTTCCACGGGAGTTTCTAAGTAAAAAATAACTTTCTATAGAAATTTGCACTTTTTGTGAGGGGGGGGGGGGGCCGGGTAGAAAATTTAGGAAACCCCTCATGGAAACAGGAGAGTTGGAGATGGAAATACATTTTGTACAGTTTGGTGTGACTGTACCAAGCTGCTGACACTTAGGTGTTGATGGCTTTCCAGCGATCACTGTCTATGCTGTTTATGCTCCCGATGTGGGGCATGGAAGCCACGTCGTCTAGGTAAGCAGTCGTGTCAATCTGGGTGTTGTAGTACCCCGAATCATCTTTCCTTGCTACCGCGTAGGGATGCGGGAGGTGGACGTCTGCATCTTCCGGCTCGTCCACCTGAGACTTGTAGGAAAAGAGGATCTTGGGCTCTGACCTGGAAGGAGTAAAAAAAAAAATAAATAAAAAAGTGACATGAGAGCTGCACACACACTGCCCTGAAAAAGTATTCACACCCTTTAAAATTTTCCACATTTTGTCAGGTTACAGCCAAAAACATAAATGTATTTTATTGGGATTTTATAAGATAGACCAACACAAAGTGGCACATAATTGTGAAGTGGAAGGAAAATTATAATTTTTTTTACAAATAAAGATAAAGAACCTTAGTGAACAAACAGCATCATGAAGGTCAAGGAACACACCATACAGGTCAGGGATAAAGTTGTGGAGAAGTTTAAAGTAGGATTAGGTTATATTAAAAAAAAAAAAAAAAAAAAAGGATTCCCAAGCTTTGAACATCTCACGGAGCACTGTTCAATCCATCATTCAAAAATGGAAAGAGTATGGCACAACTGCAAACCTACCAAGACATGGCCGTCCACCTAAACTGACAGGCCGGGCAAGGAGAGCATTAATCAGAGAAGAAGCAGCCAAGAGGCCCATGGTAACTCTGGAGGAGCTGCAGAGATCCACAGTTCAGGTGGGAGAATCTGTCCACAGGACAACTATTAGTCGTGCTCTCCACAAATCTGACCTTTATGGAAGAGTGGCAAGAAGAAAACCATTGTTGAAATAAAGCCATTAGGGTCCTTTAACACTGGGGCGGTTTGCAGGCGCTATTGCGCTAATAATAGCGCCTGCAAACCGACCCGAAAGTGCCGCTGCTTAGATTCTGGAGCGGCGCGCTGGCAGGATGGTAAAAAGAAAGTCCTGCTAGCAGCATCTTTGGAGCGGTGAAGGAGCGGAGTGTATACCGCTGCTTCACCTCTCCTGCCCATTGAAGTCAATGGGACGGCGCGGCTATACCGCTGGCAAAGCGCCTCTGCAGAGGCGCTTTACGGTGGTTTTTAACCCTTTCTCGGCCGCTAGCGGCCGAATACCGACGCTTTACTGCCGACGCCGCCCCAGTGTGAAAGGGCCCTAAGAAGTCCGGTTTGCAGTTTGCAAAAAAGCCATGTGGAGGACACAGCAAACATGTAGAAGAAGGTGCTCTGGTCAGATGAGACTAAAACAGAACTTTTTGGCCTAAAAACAAATCGCTATGTGTGGAGGAAAACGAACACTGCACCATAACCATCCCCACCGTGAAACATGAAAGTAATTTTATGAAAAATACAAGGGCCATTAACCACTTGCTGACCATATAACTTAGATATACGGTGGCAAAGTGGCACGGCTGCACCAGATCACATACCTAGTACGTGATCCAAAACCTCTGTGTCTGGGGCCCACTACCGCTGCGATTGTACACAGCAGGAGCTGATCGGCGGGCACCACAGACTTGATGTCCACTGGCACCCGCCGATCCTTCGGTACAGAGGGAGAATAGTGGTCTGCCTATGTAAACAAGGTAGACCGCCATTCTGTCAGTAGGGAAGGCATTGATCCTGTGTCTCTGCAAAGCAGGGACATGTATCCATGTCTTCCCCTAGTACAAGCACCTCCTAAACAGTTAGAAAACACCAGCTATGTACACAGTTAACCCATTGATTGCCCCTGATGTTAACCCCTTCCTAGCCAGTGTCATTAGTACAGTGATAGTGCTAACAAATATGCACTGATCACTGTATTAGTGTCACTGGTTCCCAAAAAATTATCAAAAAAAAGTGTGTCAGTTAGGTGTCCGATTTGTCCACCGCAATATCGCAGTCCCGCTATAAGTCACTGATCGCCGCCATTACTAGTAAAAAAATAAATAAGTGTATACCATAGATTGTAGATGCTATAACTTTTGCACAAACCAATCAATATACCCTTATTGGATTTTTTTTTTTTACTAAAAATATATAGCATTATACGTATTGGCCTAAATTGATGAAGAAATTCAATTTTTTTTCTTTTATTTATTGGAGGTGTATAGAAGAAAGTATAAAATAGTGTTTTTTTTGTTTGTTTTTTTTAAATAGTCAGCCTTTTTTGTTTATAGCACAAAAAATAAAAACCGCAGAGGTGATCAAATACCACCAAAAGAAAGCTCTATGTGTGGGGAAAAAGGACATAAATTTTATTTGGGTACATCGTCACACGACCGCGCAATTGTCAGTTAAAGTAACGCAGTGCTGCATCGCAAAAAATAGCCTGGTCGTGAAGGGGGGGGGGGGTAAATCTTCTGGAGGGCAAGTGGTTAAGTAGTGTGTGTATGGATTATTTTTGGAGAATAAGGATATCATTTAGTGTTAACCTTATTGAGGAAAGCAGAGTGCAGAGAAAAGGAGCCACAGAGCTAGATAGTTTTTAGTAGGTTTGATTTACTAACACAGATATATAAAGCAAGACATTTTGCTCTTTTTATGTGTAAAGAGAACCTGTCACTTTTTTCATTCTGTCCCCACCCACCAGTACTCACCTTTGCCGTGTTCCCTTCCACTCCATTCGACTGTGCGAGCCCAAAGTCTAATCCCTATGTAAGTTTGGGGTTAATCAGTGTGTGAGCTTTTACAGGGTAAAGGACTTGTCCCCTCCTCATGTGACAATATTTGGGCCTGTGGATTGGCTGTTTGGGGGCTGAGCCCCGCCTTCTGGGAGGAAGGGGAGAAGGTCACATTCTCCTGAATACTAAGTAATGCTGGTTAATTCTCAGAGCTCCTGCAGACGAATGAAGCAGCAGTGGAGGTGGGTATCAGTACATAGTCAAATCACTTACACACAAATCCCCAACAAGGCAGAACTGCTACTAAGAGCAGGTAAAAACAAAAATGAGGGGATACCTCTTTGTAGATATAATTAATATAAAACTTACCCAAAGAAGCCTTTCAAGAAAGCCACATACATGAGCGGAGCAAAGAGGCTGAAGTATAAAAAAGTAGTGACATCCACCAAACTGCAAAAAAAAAAAATTAATAAAAAATAAATAAAGTACAGTAATTAGATAACAGTTTACATAAAAATCTCCAACCTAAAAGTAGAATATAAATCTGCATAACTATTCTGCAAATATGCGCTGATAGGTCATGACTTAACAGATCTGGTGGGAATCCCAAATCCTAATAGGGCTCCTTTTCACATGGGGGGGGCTGACTCTGTTTTGATCAGCAGGGGATCTGTCCGCCAATCCCCTGCTGATCAGAGCAGAGTAGGCGGGTCCGTGTCTGCTCAGTTTATGCAGAGCAGACACAGCTCGCTCTGCTCTATGGGCAGCTGGGTGTAAACAGACACAGCTGTCCGTTTACACCTGACTGCTATCCAATCAAATTAAACGAGACGGAGGATGGATGGATCCCCTTCTGTTATTTTGTTTTGTTGTTTTTTGTTTTTGTTGTTTTTATCAGACAAGATCGGATCGGAGGTAGGCGGGTGTACACAGACACAAGTCCGTTTACACCCACCGGTCCATAGGGGTCAATGGACCGTCCGATCTGGTCCGCCTGAAGAATTAACGGCGGACTTGATCAGACTCTTCATGTGAAATGGGCCTAAGAGTTTTCATTGCAAATTTAACTGCTTCAGTAGTTCTTTGTTGGTGTTTTACTACAAGATCCGTTTCCTCATCAGGTCAACAAAAATGTGCTCATCTCACATACCAGAAAACGGAGCGAAGTTTGCTCATAGCTCACTCTTAGTATAAAGGAAGTCGTATATCCAAAATATATCACAACCTGCTTACTAGTTCCTTAAACCTACTGCCACTGGTATAAAATGAAAATGGGTCGAAGATGAAGGTCCACTGATGAACAGTGGCCCAAAGCCCTGCAAATATTACCCCAGATGTCGATATTACCTTTGCTGTGATTGATTATTGGCTCCTAATTGCTCTCATCAGTTTTGCTGCAGCAAGAGAACAGACAAACACGGCATGTTTCCAAAGCGGTTCTCAAGTTTATTGCACATGCTTACGTAAAAAAGAAGAAGCAATGTTCCAAATGTACTTTCAAGGCTCTGTTCACACATGTTATATGGACTGTAGTGCTTTTCTGCAAAAAGCAACCAAGAAACGCACTACAGTCCATATAACATGGTTTCCTATGAGATACATTCACATCTATGCTTTTTTTTTTTCAGCCGCTGAGTTTTTGGAAAGGACCAGGGACTTTTTTTAAACGTAAAACGGTGCTTTTTTTTTTTTTTTTTTTTTTTTTTTGCTTTTTTGGTTCGATAGACTTCAATTGAGAAGCTGCAGAAAAGCATGTGGAGCATTTTTACCGCCGAGCAACAAATCTGCCAAACAAAAAAAACCATAAGAAATGCAAATCGTGGTAAAATCATTGCAGAAACAATCCTCCTCTTCTGGGGTGCCCCAACAGTGCTCCTGGCAACTCTCCTTTATCGGGTGCCCCCCACAGAGAGCCGCTTTCCCTGAGGGCACCCATGCGGTCGAGGTCCCGAGTCCTGCTGCATCCATTAACACAGTCAGTGGAACTCGGCCCCACCCCCCACTCCCATGTCACTGGATTTGATTGACAGCAGTGGGAACCAATGGCTCCCGTTGCTATCATCTATCAAATAAGGACAGAGACAGCAGGTGGGTAGGGCACATCGCTGCAACGAATGTAAGAAAAAGGGGGTGGGGGGTCCTCTAGGGGCAGCTGCAGCAAAGAAGGTTTTTCACCTTAATGCATATGCATTAAGGTGAAAAACCATGAGACTTTAAAATCCCTTTAAGGAAAAAGACTCACAACTGCTGTGTCTAGAGTTGGCCAGCTGTCTCTAACAGCAGGTAAGCTCTGGATGTGCAGATACATGCTTACAGCCATGGACAGTCCTGCTACGTTCAGCCTTTCATTTGGTTGTATAGGCTGAGTGGCTGCCACTGATTGGAACACCTGGGATTCCAGCCACAGGCATGCGCAGTATACTTTCCACACCATAGCCAATTGGGAACGTGTAAATGAGGCCGAACTCATTTTTCCTAGACAGCTTGGTCTGCATTAAAATATAAAATTATGCTGCACTGTGTCTTTAAAATCACCTGCCCTGACCGCCCTTATTATATATCGAGACTGGGAGAGGGAACTAGGCAATAGTCTGGCTCAGGAGGACTGGGATAAATCCTTTATTCTTACATTCAAATCCACTAGCATCCCACTCACAGTAAAGAAATTACAAAATATTAAAGAGGAAGTAAACCCTGGTGGGTTTTGCTTCCTCTTTATTTCCCTGCAAAGGTAAAGCAAACGGAAGCCGGCGATGTCACCGCTGTCCCCACTAGCAGGAAGCGTCCGTCTTCACCCCCTCTTCCTTCCGGGGCCGCGAACTCCGGCTCTGTGACTGGCTGGAGTCGCGTGACGTCATTCCCGAGCGGGAGATGCCAGTCACGGCATGACCCCTATAAGAAACGCCATTAATGATGCGCCCTTTCTAAAGTGCGCTGTATCCTAAACCGTGAAGGTTTAGGAGATATTTCCAGCACCTACAGGTAGGCCTTAATATAGGCTTACCTGTAGGTAAAAGTGGTTGTACAGGGTGTACAGCCACTTTAACTAGATGGTATCGATGCCCGACCCTTTTAAATAAGATTAATAAGGCTACACCGGATCTATGCTGGAGATGTGGGGAGTGGGGAGTCAAGAGCCATCTGATCACAGGTAAGATATGGCCTAAGACCCCAGAGGTAGCTCTCCTCACCATGATCCCGGGATCAATTAAATCCATTTAAATAAGAATACTCCGATTCCTGTTGATAGCACTCCAGCAACACCATCAATATGGGAATGGTTAGTGGAAGTGAATAATTTAATGTGATTGGAAGAGATTGGAAGAGTTGGTAGCCATAGATAATGAAAACCACCCCAAGTAAAGACCCCTTGGATAGAATTTCTTGATTCTTCTCTGCTTCTGTCTTTTATAGGGAATAGAAATTGATACCACATCCCTGAAAATCACACATGGCTGCTTTCTAGGAATAGTCATTTCAAGACAAAGCAGGAGAACAAATAGTTTTTTTTCTTGTCACACTTGGCTGACTGGTTCTGTAGGACGCTATTTTAATATAAAGAGGAAGTTAACCCTGATGGGTTTTAGTTCCTCTTTATTCCCCTGCAAAGTAAAAGAATAATGGGCACTTAGTATGCATTGCATACTAGCCCATTATGTGGCACTTACTTGCAAACGAAGCCTGCAATGCCCCCGCTGGTGGAAGCATCCATCTTCGTCCCTCATCCTTCCAGGGAGGCGGACTCCAGCTCTGCAACTGTCCGGAGCCGCGTGACGTCACTCCCGCGTGGGTCCTGCCAGTCACAGCACAGGCTGGGGAAGAAACGGCACAGAGGGCCGTTTCTTCATTGCACAAATGCGCCGATGACATCATCGGCACACTACAAAATAAATATCTCCTAAACGGCGCACGTTTAGGAGATATTTTCAGTACATATAGGTAAGCCTTTTTATAGGCTTACCTATATGTAAAAAAAATGTCTCAGGGGGTTTACAACCACTTTAAAAAAAAAAAAAAAAAAAAAAAAGTTGCACTTTCTTCCCCCCACCCCTTTCTTTCTTCTTTTTCTGGTTTATACCATTCTGGGTTCTCCCACACGTGGGGAAAACTTTTTACTATTATTCACCAATTTAATTTTAGATTTTGCAGTTACTGAAGGATAAGAGGGCATGTTATAAACTATATTTATGATTGGGATACTTGAGCCTTCTAAACGTCATTGTTATTGCTACTGTGAAAGTGCCACGTGTACCTCCTTTTGTTCCTCTTTTTTCTTTTCAATAAAAATACATTAAATTCAAAAATTACAAAATCACATTGTGCACAAGACATATAATAAACAAAACCTATTGTAATGCCACCATCATCACTATAAATATACTGTAAACTAATTTACATACGGTTATATATGGTTCAGTAAATACCACCACTTTGATAGTGTGATCAAATTAAATCACTTTGAATAAAGCACAATCAGCTTTATATGGCACGGTGAGTGCCAAAAGCACACCAAAAGGTGGCTTACACAATCAAATGGATTTGAATGTAAGCTCTACGAGCAGGGCCCCCCTGTCCCTTCTGTATTGAACTGTACTGTAGTTGTGCTGTCCCCACTCTACATTGTAAAGCGCTGTGTAAACTGTTGGCGCTATATAAATCATGTATAATAATAATAATAATTATTAAAACTGATAGATGCAATTTCTTGTTAAAAAAAAAAAAACCTGATAGATGCAAGGGAATTCCAACACCACTCTACAACCGCAGCGAACTTTTATTTTCTTCTAAGATTTATCATTACATTTAGTGTGCTTCACCACCACCGAAACATGCAGCCTCTTACCGATTGGATATACCCCAAATTATAGGTGGTCTAAACAGCGCTCTAAATAAGGAATCCTCTACCCAAAGCTAGGAGACCATGGGAAGCATTGGGAAGGATCATAGCAGCAGGATGTTTCAGAGGCACTTGGAGACCACAGGGCACAATAGCAGAGAATCAGTATCAACACTTCACCTCCGGCATGCATGGTATTCCGGCAAAATAAACAAACAGTATTCCATAGTGCAAACTGTTGTTCCTCTTTGTAATAATAACACATGTGTTCTACTCACATAGGAATATCAAGCAATAGCATAGAGTAAATCCAGCATCACTGTGACCTCCAGCAGGCATGACGAAAACAGCACAGAAATTTGCAGCAGAGCTGGATTCACGACATGCCTATGCTCTATTTTCCTATGCGAGTAAGAAAACAGGTTGCACTATGGAATGCGCTTTGTTTCTTCTACCGGAATACCATGCATGCCAGAGGTGAAGTGTTAATGCTGATGTTCCCTGTGGTTTAGAAGTGCCTCTGAAACATTCTGCTGCTGTGATCCCTCCCAGTCAGTATCTGGTGTGACCACCATTTGCCTCACGCAATGTAGCACATTTCCTTTGCATAGAGTTGATCAGGTTGTTGATTGTGGCCTGTGGAATGTTGGTCCATTCCTCTTAAATGGCTGTGCGAAGTTGCTGGTTATTGGCAGGAACTGGAACACCCTGTTGTATACGCCGATCCAGAGCATCCCAAACACGCTCAAGAATTGGGATGTTTTCAACTTCCAGGAATTGTGTACAGATCCTTGCAACATGGGGCCGTGCCTTATGCTGCAACATGGGGCGATGGTCGTGGATGAATGGCACAACAATGGGCCTCAGGATCTCGTTGCCGTATCTCTGTGCATTCAAAATGCCATTAAAAAAAAAAAAAAAAGCATCTGTGTTCGTTGCCCATAGCATACGCCTGCCCATACCATAACCCCACCGCCACCATGGGCCACTCGATCCGCAACGTTGACATCAGAAAAACTGCTCACCCACACAACCCTATACACGCTGTCTGCCATCTGCATGCATCACTGGGCAGCTGAATGGGTAAATGGGTACAGGTTTGCTTTAATATTGAGAAATATGGGCACTGGAGTCCCAGGAGACAAGTAGGAGGCTAGTCAAATGCAATTATCAGTAATGGGTTCTATTGCACTGTATACACTGAAATATATGCAATTGATGGAAGCAATAAATGTTTTGTATGAGGAAAAGGAAGGAGGGAAAGAAAAAGAAGGAAGGAGGAAGAAATAAGAAAAAAGAAGAAGAATTTAGTATTGGGGTGCAGTTGGCCTTTATTAGGGACTAACTTGGACTTACCAGAGCCCGTTGCTAATATTGGCACACAGGAGAGCGCTGCCTATACCCTGTACTAAGTTCAGTGCAGCCAGGATAATGGCGTAGATGTAGAAACTCTTCCTAGCTGCAGACAGAAAAAGGTATATATGACATTACATTACACTTTTATGCAAGAATAACAACAAGATGGCTAAAACAATATGAATGGAAAAAATGAAGTGACAAACGATATAAAAAAAAAAAAAAACAATTGAAGCCTAACTTCACATTTAATGTCCCTTTAAATCAGACCTGAGCAAATTGCAACCCTTTAGCTGTCCCTGTCCGGCCCGCAATGCCTCCATTGACAGCATGCCTCTCTGAGCCTGTCAGCTTCCTTGCTGAATTCTACATATGGCTCCGACTAAAGCTGGCCACACACATTAAAATCTGCTTGTACAACAATCAACTTTAGATTTATCAGCTATAGCAAGTGAGGATCTACCAAAACAGTCCATTCGATATGTAACCAATGCCCTTCCAGCCATGTAGTTTTTGGTATATGTGATGGGGATTGTACAATCAGACTGTAACATGTGTGGCCAGCATTACTCCCACAAATATCCCCGATTTCTGAAATAACATTATTGAGAACACCAATACGCTCATTAGACTCACATGGAAGAGAGATGCGATCTTTCAGGGGGGTTTTCGGTAGTATAGAGACAAGTGCGTATACCTGCAGAAAACAAAAAAAACACATGGTGAAACTTTAAACAGACCCTGTCACCAACTTAAAACATTGCAGGTAAAAAAAACAAAACAGAAAAATCAAGTCTATTAAATGCTTAATTGCAGCGTTTTTTCCTTAGACCCCAAATCACGCAAGGCGATTTGGAATCGCAAGCAGAATCAGCATGATTCTGCCCAGGATTCCAAATCATGATAAAATTGTGGTAAAACATGCAATGCGTGTTTGGGTGCCATTCAAACTTAATGGCACCCCAAACGCAGTGCGGTTTTGCAGCGATTGTTGAGTGACAGAATGGCATTGATATTGCTGCAAAATGTGGCTTTTATATAAAAAAATTTTTAAAAAATGCACAAAGCTTGTCGCCTAAGGAGCAGGAGCTTCTTTTGAATGAAAAAAAAAAAAACAACAACACGCAAAGGGCAGCTCATTTAGGTGAATAGGCTGCCATATGTGCGACAAGCAGAAACGCGTTGAAATCTCACTTAAAAAACAAATTGCAAGCAGGAACGCTGGTTTCCACTAAGTGAGATCTAAATGGGACCTTAATTACCTAGCACAGCGTTTTCTTTCCTTTGCACTTCATAGCCCTTTCCTCTTTGGAAGTGTCTAATTAAAGCTCCCTGCAAAAGCCTTTATAGAGCTGCCAGGAGAGGAGCGAAAGGGAATACTGTAGAGCAGGAAACACTAAATAGCAGACAGTAGTCTGGATCTGGACAGAATGACTGTGCCACTTGGACGGCCACAGTCCAGCCACTTAGGAACCTGGGCCTCTCTTGCCCAGTGTCCTGTAGCTCCCTCTGCCAGTCCGGCCGTCCCCCCCCCCCCACATCCACTGTCACCCTCACAGCAGGGTAGAGGGCAGAAGTGAGGACAGTTCTGGACAGAGGGTGGGAGCTGCAGAGGACTGCTTGCTCCAACACAGTGTTAAGACCATTTATTGCCAGGACGCAGGGTGAAGGGAAAAAAAAAAAAAAGGAGGGGGGGGGGGGGTTGATTCTAGAGGGGCTGAGAACAACACTGTGAAGGGCAGAATGTGATGTGAAGTGGGGGACTGATGTAGAGGGGGATGAGGATAGACTGATGTTAAAGGGGATTTTGATGTGAAAGGGAGCTATAATGTGCCCAACATCGCCCCCATCTACATCACCAACCTCATCTGCAGATATCACCCAAATCGCCCCCTCCGCTCCTCCCAGGACCTCCTGCTCTCTAGCTCCCTTGTTACCTCCTCCCATGCTCGCCTTCAGGACTTCTCCAGAGCCTCTCCCATCCTCTGGAATTCCCTGCCCCAGTATGTCCGATCAGCCCCTACCCTGTCCACCTTTAGGAGATCCTTGAAAACTCATTTATTCAGGGAAGCCTATCCCACACCCACATAACTGTCCCTGAGCCACCCCCATCAAATCATTCTTTGCAGCTATTACCTTTTGTACCACCACCCCCTCCCTTTTAGAATGTAAGCTCTACGAGCAGGGCCCTCCTGTACCTTTTGTATTGTACTGTAATTGTGTTGTCCCCCTTATACATTGTAAAGCGCTGAGTAAACTGTTGGCGCTATATAAATCTCGTATAATAATAATAATAATAATAATGTGCCGGGGAGGGGACTGCGTTACGCCGGGGAGGGGACTGTCATGTGCGGGGGGAGGGACTGAGGAAACTGATGCAAGAAGAGGACTGTGATACAAGGGAAGGGGGGGCTGTGATGTGTCTGCTGACATCACATTCTCCAAAACGCCAATTTTCAGCAGCAGTCTCATGGTTTTAAGATGTCCACACAAGGGAGATTTTTACAGGTAAATACCATGCCTAAAATATAAGTGCCCATCTAAGTGTTCATTTCCTGTCCGGCTGACAACCTTTACCAAGAAGGTTAAAAGTGCTGCTGTTGGAGAGTACAACTCCTTTCCT
The DNA here is from genome assembly GCA_037952925.1 of Lithobates clamitans. Taxonomy (NCBI): domain Eukaryota; kingdom Metazoa; phylum Chordata; class Amphibia; order Anura; family Ranidae; genus Lithobates; species Lithobates clamitans. The sequence goes on along the minus strand of JBBGZY010000572.1, from coordinate 538,549 downwards.
GTCTGGTAAAACATTGTCAGCAGGACGGAAGGAGAAATCTCTCTAATGGAGCCTAGAATAGCATTAAAACGCAATAGGAGGTGTAACCCTTCTCAATTTATCAAAGCCAAAAAGATAAAAAAAAGGTTTGGGCTGGACATGCACACTAATCCTTGTTAACTCCCTAATTCAGGAACAGAAGTAAAAATCCTGTACACTTCCAGCACATTTTCTTTTAGGACAAAACAGATTTGCATCAATGCATTTACTTTGCTTACCAAACAGAAGAAGCAGGAGCTTGCAAGCCAAAAATGCCTTCCTCCATGTCCATAAATATTAAAGTCCTGTGCCGAGAGGTGAGAGTCGGGGTATAGGATTTCTAAGGTGCCCTATTGGAAGAAATACATTGATTCAAGAATACTCAATGAGAACTGTTCATTCACAATAAATGATACATTACAAAAATGTAAACTATGATGGGTTGATTTACTAAAGCTGGTGCAGCTCTGCATAGTAACCAATCAGCTTCCAGGTTTTTTTTTGTTTTTGTTTTTTTTTTGTCAAAGCTTAATTGAATAAGAAGATTAATTGAAGAAGCTGATCGGCTACCATGCACAGCTGCACCAGATTTTGCACTCTCCATTTTTAGTAAAATCAACCCCTATATAAAATTACATGCTCTCTCACTTTTTTGTATCCCTTCTAATGTGATCAGTCGGTGTAACTTCTGGAAGTCTGTATTCACACTCAGGCACCGACCAGCAAAAATCAGGCTTCTCAGTGGGAGTGGCTGAGCTAGGTGGGGAGGGTAGCTGTGTAGGTGGCCTAACAGGAAAGGCTGCACTTACCGTGGGCATCACCTGTGTGGTGACATTTACTATTAATCCTGAAGCAAGCAGGAGGCGGGGCAGTGGCACAGAGTCTCTTTGTCTGGCAGATAGAACATTTCATTATATATAATATTCAAGGCAGATTGGTGGTTTTCTCATCTGCTTGTGACCAGGGACCATTGACATGTGATTGTCCAGAACAAAAATTTAGCAATGTCAGTATGCCTCGATTAACTTGACAATTTTGCATTGCTTTTTAAAAGCACATAAAATACTTTTATTTATTACACCCTTAATAAATGCCCTACTTAGTTATAAATTGCATTAAGCGTTTAAAACCATAACAGCTTTTATTTTATTTTTTAATGACCTGCATCTCACTTTAAAAGATTCAGCCTACTAGCATTGTCACACAAAGTACTTAAACTTGACACCTTAGCACTAAGGGATTCTTAAAAGGATAAGTTCACCTTTTGTAACATGCTACACCCATATTCTGGGTGTAACACTCAAAGTGGGTTCCACCCAAAAAAAAAATACTACTTTTTTTAATTACCTCTAAATGCCTGTTGCTAGGGGGTCCTTCGTAGTCTGCCTATTCCAGTGCCTGGGCTGGTGACATCACTTCCCCCTCGGCACAGGAAGGGCTCAGCTCTGCTCCCTCCCTCCTGTCAATCATCTGGGACCCATTGCAGGTCCCAGGTGACTGAGTGGCCAATCACGGCGCGCGGCGCCGCTCGCACGTGTGTAGTGGGTGCCAGGCTGTGAAGCCACAGCCCGGCGCCCACAGTTGCAATGCCGGAGCCGCTGAACGGAGGGGAAGACGAGCGGGGCTTCGATCCCCCGCATCGCTGGACCCTGGGACAGGTAAGTGTCCAATTAAAAGTCAGCAGCTGCAGTATTTGTAGCTGCTGACTTTGAAATTTTTTTTTTTTTTTTTGACTGGCCCTCCTCTTTAAAGTGGAAGTCCAGGCTAAAACTAAAATCCCTGCATCTATATAGCCACCAACATTCTAACTTATCTAGCCCTGAAAAGAAAACTCCCTAATTCAGTAAAGGTATACATACCTTTCTCCTTAATTCACTAAAAAGGTATACATACCTTTTTTGCAGGCGATCTGATCCGACCTCCAGTGGCGGAAGCTCTTGCAGAGGACACGGCCGACAGCGGCTGTGAAATGAATGGGAAGCGACATCACCCAAAGACTTACTATGGGGCTTCCATTGACGGACATGTCCTCAGCACACCCATCCACACAGCGAAGGCGCAGTTGACAGCTTAGCGTGGGATCAGAGCTTCCGCCACTGGAGATCAGGTGGGATCTCCTGCAGAAAACGTATACTGATTTTTTTTCTAGATAGGTTAGTGTCAGAATGTTGGTGGCTATAGATGCAGGGATTTTAGTTTTAGCATGGACTTCCACTTTAACATGTTACAAATGTATCGGCCCCCACACCTCCTCTAATCCCCCAGTTTGTTAGTTTTTCCCCCTGCTCGCTGCCACAATCTAGATAAAATGTGGCTTTGCCCGCCCGGCCGCAACATTCATTCACAGTGTTTTGTGAATGAATGAACTACCAACAGCCTTTGTGGCTATCGGCTTGTAGTTCCTAATGAACTACCACGGCACTGATGATTGACAGGAAATATCCATGAACTACCACAGCAGTGTAAACTGCCTGCCTGTATGATGTAAAGGCAAACAGATATACTGACAGTCTGCAGGAGACCTGCATGGCAACAGCAATCTGCTGATCGCTGGTGCAGTGCTTTCCAGGCTCTTAGAACAAAACAAAAACAAAAAAATAGTAAAAGAAAATTTTTATACCTGCAAAAAAAAATAAAATGTGCATTTATTTTTTGTTAAAAAGTGAACTTCCCTTTTAATCAACCAAAAGGACCGTGGTAGATGGCGACCATCGGCTCTTATCCAAGACCAGTATGCTACGTCACTTCTGCCCTCTTAATATTGGGAAAACTTTAAATGACATGGACAAAAGGCTTTAAAAGGCCTAATGCATTACCAACAACACTTTAGTAAGAAGTTAAAACCAATGAATGCAAACTCACAATGGCCAATGGCTAAACCAGTGCTGTACATAAACCCAAGTGGGAAGATGGTCCTATAGGAGATGGAACTCATACGACCCTGACATAAGCCTGACTTGCCAGTTGATGGGTTTCAACAGACAAGCCCATTTTTTTTTTTTTTTTTAGAGTAAAGCCCTACTAGCGCTGTGACGGTGCCATCTCTGAACGAGGAGCTGGCACTGCCATGGACTTCTAGTACCAAAATGGCCCGTAGACTACAGTTCCTCCAAAATGATGAGGAACGTTAATCGTGAGATTGTGGGTGGAAAGGGTCAACAGGCTGGTAAAACTGAACTAAAGCCAGCTTTCTGCAAATTGCAACTTGACATTGGAATGTCAGACAGCCCCCTGCAAAGGATGTAGAGCACCGCTAGAGTTGGTTCGTTTATCATTTGTAGGTAATAAGTATACACTTGTATGTTACCTGTGTGACCGAATATCCAAGTGACAGCACAGCAGTAATAGCCAGCACCCATTTCACACTGGATTTACTTTCAAGGTGACCTAAGAAAGTAAATATTAATAAATAAATAAAAAAAAGCAAATTACTGGACTGCCCATAGACAAGACAATGATATTCATTTCATGGTTAATCCAACCAAGACAAAGATCAAGATGCAGCAGCCCCTAGCATATAATCAGCAGCCACCTTTTCACAGGAATATGATTGGATGCCTTGGATGACACTGCACAATGTATTAAAAACAGGACAGCAAGTGTATTCTTTACCCTTAGCAATACAAGTAGCTAACTCTTATAGGGCGCACACACGGTCGGACTTTGTTCGGCCATACCGACAACAAAATCCTAGGATTTTTTCCGACGGATGTTGGCTCAAACTTGTTTTGTCTACACACGGTCGCACAAAGTTGTCGGAAAATCCGATCGTTCTAAATGCGGTGACGTAAAACACGTACGACGGGACTATAAACGGGGCAGTGGCCAATAGCTTTCATCTCTTTATTTATTCTGAGCATGCGTGGCACTTTGTCCGTCGGCTTTGTGTATTGTGTACACATGATCCGAATTTCCGACAACGGATTTTGTTGTCGGAAAATTTAATCTCCTGCTCTCCAACTTTGTGTGTCGGAAAATCCGATGGAAAATGTCCGATGGAGCCCACACACGGTCGGAATTTCGGACAACACGCTCCGATCGGACATTTTCCATCCGAAAATCCGACCGTGTGTACGGGCCATTAGAGCTCCACTCCAGGCATACAGCATGTAAAAATGCAGGAGCAGGGAGAGCCTTGGACTGCAGGTCCTTAGATACAGCTTCCTTTCCAGCAAGAACAGCAGTGACACCACCAAATCTTACTGCAAATCTGGGGAGACTAGCAGTCAGAGGCAGCAGTGTCTTAGATCAGGGGTAGGCAACCTTAGAGAGATGGAGATCTACTTGAACAACACTAAGGAAGTCAAAGATCACCAGGCACAGTATCCTATTGTTAGGGCCAGTTAACACCAAACGCAATGCCAGAAAGGCATGTTCCATGAGTGTTTCCTGCACCGTGTTCAAAACGCACTGCCTTTGTGATCTACTGCGGGTGATAATACATTGTTAACCCCAAAATGTAGATTGTAAACGCAGTGGACATTAAAAAAAAAAAAAAAAAAAAAAGGAAAAAAAGAGTGCAGGGATCAGGAGTGTGTCGTGATCAGAATGCATTGTTCTATCATTATCCACTTAAAGACCAGCCTCGTTTTGGATTTTAGGTGTTTACAAGTTTAAAACCGGGTTTTTTGCTAGAAAATTACTTAGAACCCCCAAACATTATATATTGTTTTTTTTCTAACATCCTAGAGAATACAATAGCGGTCATTGCAATACTTTTTTTTTGCACCATATTTGCGCAGCGGTCTTCTAAGCGCACTTTTTTTGGAAAAAATTCACTTTTTTGAAAAAAAAAATAAGACAACAGTAAAGTTAGCCCAATTTTTTTTTATATTGTGAAATATAATGTTACGCCAAGTAAATTGATACCCAACATGTCACGCTTCAAAATTGCGCCCGCTCGTGGAATAGCGTCAAACTTTTACCCTTAAAAATCTCCATAGGCGACGTTTAAAAAAATTCTACAGATTGCATGTTTTGCGTTACAGAGGAGGTCTAGGGCTAGAATTATTGCTCTCACTCTACCGGTCGCGGCGATACCTCACATGTGTGGTTTGACCACCGTTTTCATATGCGGGCGCTACTCACGTATGCGTTCGCTTCTGCGTGCGAGCTCGTCGGGACAGGGCGCTTTAAAAAATTTTTTTTTTTTTTTTATTATTTATTTTATTTATTTTTTCACTGTTTTTAAAAAAAAAAAAATTTGGATCACTTTTATTCCTATTACAAGGAATGTAAACATCCCTTGTAATAGAAAAAAGCATGACAGGTCCTCTTAAATATGAGATCTGGGGTCAAAAAGTCCTCAGATCTCATATTTAGACTAAAATGCAAAAAAAAAAAAAAAAAAAAGTCGTTTAAAAAAATGACACTAAAAAAATTTGTGCCTTTAAGAGAGTGGGCGGAGCCGTCGTAATGACGTCGCTCCGGCCGTCACATGGTATGGAGACGGGTGGGCGCCATCTTGGCCTCACTTGTCTCCATACCTCAGCAGGGAAAGGACCCGATCGCCTCCGCCGCTACCGACGGCTCCGGTAAGCGGCGGAGGGTGCGGGAGAGCGGCGGGAGGGGGGGTGGCACCTCTCCCGCCGCCGATAACGGTGATCTCGCGGCGAACCCGCCGCTGAGACCACCATTATCGTGTACAGAACCGCTCACTGAAAAGATGGATATCTCGGTTGTGGCAGCAGCTGCTGCCGTTACCGAGATATCCATCTTCAAAAAAATTACGTATATATACAGTGAGCGGGGCTGAAGTGGTTAAAGATTTCCTTCATAATAACATGCTATAGATTAAATAAATCAAAAACAAAATAACCTCACCGAATGCCAAGCCTAGTATAATGACGCTGAGTTCAATAGCCAGCAGGAAAAATCTGGTGATCTCCCACAAAACCTAAAGCAGTAAAAAAAATAAAAATACAAAGACATTTAATATTGCACCAACAACCGCAAAGAGAGCCAGTCACGACCGGTCATATTAGAGAACTTTAATTGTGCAGACTAATTTGTGACAGATTTATATTGACTGACAATCTACAGTAAAAGCACCCATGAGGTCTGATAATTGCTACCCCTTTAAAGAGGTTATAAAACCTGGGTCCTGAAGAAACGGCACCAGCGGGCCGATTATGCAGAGCGCATGCACTGAGGACGTCGGCAAAAGCGTATATAGTGACTATCTCCTAAACTGTGCAATTTTAGGAGATATTTACAGTACCTACAGGCAAGCCTTATAATAGGCTTACATGTGGTACAAGTGGTGCAACAGGGTTTACAACCACTTTAACTACCGGAGCTCATGCTAAAATAATAAACAAAGTACTTATGCACCAAGCACAATGGCTAAGTGGTTAGCACTTCCTCCTAGCAGCACTAAGGTTATAGGTTCTAATCCCAACTACAGCACTACCTGCATGAAGTTTGGATGTTCTCCCTGTGCCTGCGTGGGTTTCCTCCGGGTACTCCGGTTTCCTCCCACACTCCAAAGACATGCTGGGAGGTAATTGGCTCCTGTCTAAATTGGCCCTGGTATGTGTATGTATGAATGTGAGTTAGCGACTTTAGATTGTAAGCACGGACTGATGCAAATGTACAATATATATGTAAAGCGCTGTGTAAATTGATAACGCTATGTAAGCACCTGTAATAAACAGTATAAGACCCCTTTTGCACTGAGCCGCTATTTTTAGCACCGCTTTAACTGCGCTATTCGGCCGCCAGCGGGGCGGTTTTAACCCCCCATAGCGGACGAAGAATGTTAAATCCGCCCGCAAAACTCAGCTTTGCCGGCGCTGCCCCACTGTTTTAAATGGCCAAGAGCACTGCTCCTACACCGCTGCAAAGAAGCTGCTGGCAGGACTTTTTGTGACGCCCTGCCAGCGCAGCGCCCCAGTGTGAAAGCACTCGGGCTTTCACACTGGGTTTGCAGCTAAGGCTTTTTTCAGGCGCTATTTTTAGCGCTGTAGCGCCTGAAAAACGCCTCCAGTGTGAAAGGGGTCTAAGAGTACCAAGGTCCATGATTGCTTATATTCTTTTTAACTGAGGTTTTTATCTTAAGTCTTATAGACACTCATTAAGTCAGGTAGTTGGCAGGGCAGCACCGGTCATATCTGAATTTCTGACCACAGTGTCATCGACAAACAACTGACCAAAAGTTTAAAGCCTTCCCAGACCCCTCCACTCTTTTGTGGAAATTCTTTGCCCACCAATATGGCAGGTTACCAACTCCAGACAGTTTTCCCGCCAGCTGACCGCATTCTCACCTTGTCCGTAACAGTGGCCACACTGGAGGAGCTCACGGTCATAGACACAATAGCTCGAGTGATCCCTACTAATGCCACCACAAACACCTGCAAAAAAAAAAAAAAAAAAAGCAATAAAGAAAAGTTTATATCAATATCGATCATAGATTTCCCTGTATTAGGTTTACGGACACAATTGAAAAGAATGTGGAATATCATGACTTTTTGTTACAATATTTAACTTCAAAAAACTATTTAGTGCCAGTAAACAAAAAACATTTGTGTGTCATTGTCTCATAAAATAACTAAACTTTCTCTATCAGTGTGGTCCACCTTTCCTTTATTACTATACCTTTTGATTGTGAATTCCTGATTGATCCTGTTATTTCCCAGGACTTCTTTATTTAGAGTGGCAACACTATTGCGGCTAAAGCTCTGTCTTCTGCGTTGCCACTCCCAGAACGTATGCTTTGGTTTTACCCTGTGGGAAAGTCTTGCACTTCCTCCTCTCCTCTGTTAGCTGTCACACGTGACAATCTTTAGTGGCTTGTGAGGAAGCTCCAGCAGGGTAATTGACAGCAGCTTCTTCTCTCTGCTAGCAGTCAATCAGTGCAATCACGATAAATATTTAATTTTATAAAATATGTCAATTACACTAAAAAATGTGGCTTTAATGTTTGATTCAATTTTTTTGGAAAGTTAATTTTTTTTTTTTTTACTTACTACAACACAATACCACAACAGCACCAATCGGCCCCGAGCAGCCCTGGGGAGCATCCTGCAGTGAAATCTGTAGGTAGCAACACAGGTTGCTTAATAGCTCCACCAGTGGCGGCTGGTGCTGTATATTTTGGGGGGGGCAGAAAACAAGACATCCCGCTGCCACACAAACCCCCCGTTGGTCGGCCCCGCACTCACAACGCCACCCCCCTTTTACCCTATCTAGATCGCAGACAGCTTCAGCACCTTCCTGCGTCTCAGGCTTCACTGCTCCTTCCCTCTGCGCGGCGGCCAATATGATCGCTTCTCCTCACGGCCAATCGGGTTTCACCCACTTCCTGATTGGCCAGGAGGAGAATCAGGCAGACAATAGCAAATATTATTATGGCTATTAAATGGGTGGGCTCAGTGCTCTGTGCCCCGAGCCCACCCGTTTTTTGAAGCCTATTAGAACCTTTGGCTCTAATCACGTGCTTCTGAAAAAAAAAAAAAATCCCCATTGGAATTCATGCGTCCGGCGCCCCTAATGGATGGGCAGCCACTGAGCTCCACTGAGCTCCACCTACTGATCTCACACTGTGGTACGAAGCAAAGTTGGGATCACCATGACCATGGTATATACCAGGTTGTTTACATGGTTCTCTTTGCTTCTCATATACACAAGTCATAGTGGGTTTACATACACTTTTAGAGACAGTTATATACTGCATTACCCAGTTATATATCCAACAAAAACATTTGATGTTGACAGAAAACTAGCATAAGTGCTTAAAAGTGTATGTAAAGGCAAAAGTGCAGGACCTTCCGAATCCTTTGTGCTCACCCAACAACAACCTGTCTGGTTATGATTTTTCAATGCACACCAAACATTGCTACAAAGAATCTATTGTATCTACACACTGCACTACATTGATTATTCCCAGAGAAGCCTGCGGTGTATGTGCCCCTGGAGTGGCAGTCCAGAATCTCTCATGGCGGGGAGCTCTGTAGGAGTTAATTTGGCACACCGTGGTCACTGCACCAATTGCATGCTTCTTTTCCCCACACCTGCCTCCTAGGCTGGGCCTTTTGGCTGGGACCGTAAGAATTTTTATACCGGCCGAAGGGCCTGCCATTGTATTGCACTTTGGCCCTTGAAGTACTTTCTCCTCCATCTCCCTTTTAAGTTTATCTATTGTTTTTGTCTCATACACAGTTTGCCACTAACTCACTTTTGACTAGTAGGGTGTAGGTCCCCAGGCCTGCCCTAAAAGTCTTGGGGGGGGGGGCACATGGCCTTTTGGTCCAGTTCTGCCCTTCAGGGGAGCCCCACCTAATACTTGGGCAGGTTCGCCCGGTCTTGGCTGGGTGGACCACGAGTACCCCAATCCCTGTAAAGAGAATTGCGCCCCAAAGGGATCAGGGCCAGGGTCCTTTCTCTTCAGAGGAGGACCATGCGTACACCCCTCTGCGCTTGTTTTTGTGCGCGTCACTTTTTTAATGCACCTGGTGTTTAGTTTTGTGTGTGATCACTGCACCGTGAAGCGTCAAAAAAGATAAAAAATACAAGCTGTATAATACTAGGTATCTGAGCTATAAACCAGCAATTCGAAATTTACAATTGGCTCAGAGGCATAAAAGAATTGATTTGCACGGCTCTGTCACTGTCCTATGACAGGATGAGGAATAAACCTTTTCGTTTTTGACATTTGTGATGGAAGTGAGATATGTAGATACCTTCTGTATTAAGAAGACTCTACTGTGCTTGTCGATAAAGAAATGACTTCATGCAGAAATCAGCCACTCTCAAACATCACAGACCTTGACAAAAGACTTACTAGGATGTAGAAAGTGGTGAAGATGGGACTTGATGTGACGCGGATTTTGGCCCTTGCAGACGGCAGTTTCCACAGCAGGAAGGCAAAGAACAAAACATTGGGGATTAGAAGCATCAGATCCCAATACCGCACCCTGTCACAGGAGGAGGAAAATAAATGGAACATGATCAGGTATTTCATTATGAAGGAAATGCATCAATAAGCATAATGTGAGAATGCCTCTGAGCCCTCTTCTATTGAACTGTATTGTAAATGTACCACCTCCCTTTGTTATGAAAAGTGCTGTGCAAACTATTGTCTGGGCTAAACCGAATCTTAAAAGTGCAGTTCCACCGAAGAATGGAACTTCCACTTTTTGGAATCCTCCCCCCCTCCGGTGGCACATTTGGCACCTTTCAGTTTGGGGGGGGGCAGATACCTGTCTAATACAGGTATTTGCTCCCACTTCCTGGCTTAGATCACCGCGGTGACCTACGCCATTTCCGGCACCTACTCTGTCCTTCCCCACTGTCTTCTGGGCTTCACTTCCTGATTCCCTTACCGAGGATGGCAGCGGCAGCAGCCGAGAGCCGACGGACAGATCGGCTTCGGCTGCCGACATGGCGGGCACCCTGGACAGGTAAGTATCCATATATTAAAAAAGTCAGCAGCTGCAGTATTTGTAGCTGCTGGATTTTAATATATTTTTTTTTTTTTGGTGGACCTCAGCTTTAAAGCGGAGCTCCTTCCAAAAAGGGAAAGTTCCGCTTGTTCACCCCCACACACACAGTCACATTTGGTACTTTGGGGGAAGGGGGGGGGGGGACCTGGTTTTGACAGGTACCCGCTCCCACCTCCTGGTAAGATCGCCGCACGGTGATCTACAGCATGTCTGGCCCCTGAAGGCTTCACTGCCGGTTTCCCTTACTTCCAATGCCCGCGCCTGCACCAGAAGCAGATGGGCGAATCAGCTTGCGTTGGCGACATCGCAGGATCCCTGGACAGGCAAGTGTCCTCATATTAAGGCCTCATGCACATTGGACGTTAAAATAATGTTGTTATAAAAAACGCCAGTAGTTTTGCAGTGAGTTTTTCAACGTTTTTTGCAATAGCGTTTTTTAGCGTTTTATTTTTTGCTATTCATCACTGTACTACATTAACTGGCAATTCCTCGGGGATGAAATGGTGTGTTAGATGCTGCGCTGCTAGACCATAAATCAATATTGAAATGACATTAAAAAAAAAAAAGTCAAAAGATAAATACATGCACATAAACTTAATTAGTTAGTTAATCAACTAAATTATACAATCAGTGAATAGATGCGACCGTTCATGCGATCCAAGTGATCCTGGTAATTCCAGGGATATTGTGAAAATGGTGATGAAGATACAACTCCGTGGGTTAATATAACACGAAATTGAAACTTGTGACTTCATAAATTATGTGCCACCCTTGTGCTGTGTGCTCTCTGGCCTCTCACCTCCAGATAGGTGTCGTATAGCAGGTACATGAGTGTACTCCTATGTGATGGTGGTCTCCTTCTCTTCACCTCTAGCATCCCCCACACAGTAAGAAAGCACACACAGGGAACACATTTAACCCTTTGATTACCCGTTAAACCCCTCCCTGCCAGTGTCATTTATACAGAGTCGGTGCATTTTTTTTTTTTTGCACTGATCACTGTATTGGTGTCACTGGTCACCAAAAAGAGTCACTAATGCCGTGTACACAAGAGAGGGTTTTCCGTCGGAAAAATCTTGGATGGTTTTTCCGACGGAATTCCGCTCAAGCTTGCCTTGCATACACACGGTCACACAAAAGTACTCTGAACTTACGACCGTCAAGAACGCGGTGACGTACAACACTACGACGAGCCGAGAAAATGAAGATTAATGCTTCCGAGCATGCGTCGAATGGTTTCCGAGCATGCGTAGGAATTTTGCGCGTCGGAATGTGTACAGACGATCAGAACTTTTTTCGACCGAAAAATTGAGAACCTGCTCACAATCTCTTGCTGGCTGGAATTCGGCCAGCAAAATTCCGATGGAGCGTACACACGGTCGCATTTTCCAACTAAAATCCCTCACCGGTCTTTTGCTGGCCGAAATTCCAATTGTGTGTACGGGGCATTATTGTCCAATTTGTCCACTGCAATGTTGCAGACCTGCTAAAAGTCGCTGATAGCTGCCATTACTAGTAAAAAAAAGAAAAATAATAATACTAATAATAATAATAATAATAATAAGTCCCTAAATCTATCCCATAGTTTGTACACGCTTTTGGGCAAACCAATCAATATACGCTAAATTGGGATTTTTTTTTTACCAAAAATATGCAGCAGAATGCATGTTGGCCTAAACCAGGGGTGCCCAACCAGTGGCCCGCGGAGCCCCCTGATGTGTCCCGCGACCTCCTTCTGTGGGATGGCAGATTGGCAAGCCCAGATCATGAGTTGTAGACCTGCCATCCCAGAGCATCTGTGTTGTTAATGAAGCCGGCAAAGCAAGCAGCTGTGGAGCAGAGCTGTATAAGCTGATGCTTCCTGTATAGTGCCATCTCTTGCCACAGGCGGAGTGATACCAAATGCACTCTGCCGGGGACAGCCACAGCAGGCGATACCTGAATGGAAGACTGTTATTAAAGGTCCGTTTATTACTAAAAATGCAGTGAATATATGGGGATATCTGCACAGTGGTTACTGGGAACTTCAGGTTACCTGCACTGAGGCATAGACTTCTGTTCTTACCTGCGGGTTTGGTGTGCTTTCAGAAAGTGCACCACACCTGCAGGATATAATAGAAGTCTATGGCAAAGTGTAGCTAACCCTCAGGAAAGACACAGGTGCACTACGCTGCATAAGTGTGAAAGACCCCTTTCACATAATTGGTCCGACTCAATCAGACCCTCCATTTACCTCTATGAAACGGCAGATGTAAACAGATTTGTGTCCTTTTACACCCACCTACCTCCAATCTGATTTGCTAAAAAAAAAAAAAACAGAAGGGGATCAATCCCCTTCCTTCAGGACAGATCGGAGAACCCACAGAGTAGAGTGGGCTGTGCCCGCTCTGCATGGACCTGTCATCCGCTTGCTCTGCTCATTGTGGCCCGCGATCGGTTACCAAGTCGCTTAAGTGGCCCTCGCTCTTCAAAAGGTTGGGCACCCCTGGCCTAAACTGATGAAGAAATTAGATTTTTTTTCAAATATTTTTTATGGGATGTGTATGAAAGCAGAAAAGTAAAATTTTTTTTTTTTTTTTGCAAAATTGTTGCTCTATTTTTGTTTATGACGCAAAATATATAAAACCGCAGAGGTGATCAAATACCACCAAAAGAAAGCTCCATTTGTGGGGGAAAAAAAAAAAGGACAATTTTGTTTGGGTACAGCGTCGCACGACCGCACAATTGTCAGTTAAAGTAACGCAGTGCCGTATCACAAAAAATGGCCTGGTCATTGGGGGGGGGGGGGGTTTAATCTTCTGGTGCTGAAGTGGTTAAACATACTACACTATTAGCCTTTGCCCTGGTGTCACATACCTGGAAGTTCTGATATCTTCATATAAGATCATCAGGCACACATGTGGATTGGTCACATTGGAGGGGCTCCAAGAGTCAGATGTTGGATGTATGGAAGTGCTGAAGAATAAAGTAGAGGCGGGGGAGGTCACGTTGAAAAAAGAGGAGTCGTTTTCGATAACGGCGGACATCCTGATATTGATAGGAGCAGGACACACTGTCCAGGCATAAAACAGAGAGATCCTCTGGTCTTCACTTCCTGTGGAGACACAAGATTCAATGCACAGGAGATAAGCTGACCAATCACAAGACAGTTAACCCTTCACCGCAACCACTGTGGACCTCCTCAGGTGCTAGCAACTGTCTTCAAAGCCACAATGCCTTAAAGTGAAACTCTGCCTTCCACAATACATTTCAAGAACTTCAGGAGCTGCACTACTTGTATTTGTTCTCTAGACGCTGAGATTCCATAGTATATCTAAAATCAAAACTTTCCAAAGTTTTCCCCCGATGGTGGTAGAGAGGCTGAGGCTGTCTTTGTAAGATCATGTGATCAATTCCTGCATTATAACTGCAACTCTGGCATCTTTTTATCTGTGCAACTCAAGCTCTGTGTAGACTTCTGGGAAGTCGTTCAATTACAGGATGGAGATATGGAGTGGTTTTTTGGGGGGGGGGTTGTCTACCATGTATTTTTGCAAATATATTTTTTTTTTTTTTCCCACACACACATATATACACATGCATACACAGCGGGTGAAAGAAGTATAAAAGGTACTATTGACATTAAAATGTTCACCACATGTCGGTAACAACCTATGCAACTATACATACAAAGAAACCAAAAACAAATTAAAGTGGGGTTCCACCCAAAAAACAAAACTACCTGGAAAAATTCTAAAAAAAAAAACAAAAAAAAAAACAAAAAAACATTTGGATATTTTTTTTTTTTCACTTACCTCTAAATGCCTGTTGCTAGGCGGTCCCTCGTAGTCTGCCTGTTCCTTAGCCTGGGCTGGTGACATCACTTCCTCCTCGGCACAGGAAGGGCTCCGCTCTGCTCCCTCCCTCCTGTCAATCATCTGGGACCCATTACAGGTCCCAGGTGATTAAGCAGCCAATCACGGCACGCGGCGCCGCTCGCGCATGCGCAGTGGGTGCCAGGCTGTGAAGCCACAGCCCGGCGCCCACAATTGAAATGCCGGCGCCGACGAGCGGAGGGGGGGGACGAGCGGGGCTTCGATCCCCCGCATCGCTGGACCCAGGGACAGGTGAGTGTCCAATTAAAAGTCAGCAGCTGCAGTATTTGTAGCTGCTGACTTTTAATTTTTTTTTTTTTTTTGACGGCCCCCCTGGGTGGAACTCCTCTTTAAGTGAAGAAATGAAGTTATGTGTAATAAAATGGAATGACCCCATGTTGTAAAGTGCTGCGCAAACTGTTGGTGCTATATAAATCCTGAATAATAATAATAATAATAATAATAATAATAATAATGACACAGGGAAAAAGTATTGAACACATGAAAAAAGGGAGGTGCAAAAAAGGAAGGAAAGCCAAGACACCAGCTGAAATCTAAGAGTAATTAGAAAGCAATCCTTCCCCTTGTCAGTGCAAATTAATATCCGCTGGTTCAGTCTCAACTGATGGCCTATAAAAAGGTGTCTCATTACCAAAGTGTCACACAAAAAGCATCTCATGATGGGTAAAAGCAAAAGAGCTCTCTCAAGACCTGCACAACCTTATTGTAGCAAACATACAGATGGCATTGGTTACAGAAGGATTTCTAAACTTCTGAATGTTCCAGTGAGCACTGTTGGGGCCATAATCCAGAAGTGGAAAGAACATTATTTCACCATAAACCGGCCATGACCAGGGGCTCCTCGCAAGATTTCTGACAGAGGAGTGAAAATAATTATCAGAAGAGTTATCCAAGAGCCAAGGACCACTTGTGGAGAGCTTCAGAAAGACCTGGAATAAGCAGGTACAATTGTTTCAAAGAAAACAATTAATGCACTCACCCACCATGGTCTGTATGCACACTCACCACGCAAGAATCCATTGCTGAAGAGAAATCATGTTGAAGCTCAATTTAAAGTTTGCTGCACAACATTTAGACAAGCCTGAGAAATACTGGGAGAATATAATCTGGTCAGATGAGACCAAAATTGAACTCTGGATGCCATAATACACACCATGTTTGGAGGTCAAATGGAACACCATCCCAAAAACACCCCCCCCATACCAACAGTGAAGTTTGGAGGTGGGAACATCATGGTGTGGGGCTGTTTTTCATACGGTACTGGCAAACTTCATATCCTTGAAGGGAGGATGAATGGAAAAATATAAATATATTAAGACATTCTTGATAAAAATCTGCTGCCATCTACCAGGAGGATGAAGATGAAAACGAGGGGAGGACATTTCAGTAAGACATGATCCCAAACACCAAGCCAAGGAAACGCTCAATTGGTTTCAAAGAAAGAAAATAAAGCTGCTAGAATGGCCCAGCCAATCACCTGACTTGAATCCAATAGAGAAGATATGGAAAGAACTAAAGATCGGAATTCATAGAAGAGGCCCTCGGAACCTTCAAGATATGAAGACTGTTTGTGTGGAAGAATGGGCCAAAAATCACACCTGAGCAATGAATGTGGCTAGTTTCTCCATACGGGAGGCGTCTTGAAGTTGTCATTACCAACAAAAGATTTTGTATCAAGTATTAAATACATTCTAGTTAGCGTGTTCAATACTTTTTCCCTTTGTCATTCAATTTTATAACACATAACTTCATTTCTGAACTTATTTGTTTTGGTGTCTTTGTATGTATGGATTACATAGGTTGTTACCAACATGTGGTGCAAATTTCATGTCAATAGCTACTTTAGAAATATATATCATACATCTCTCTATTTATACACACGTAACAATTATAATAATTATAAATAGCTGGCTGACTGCAGTTTGCTGTGAAAAGAGCAGTGCTGATGTTTGCTTCTTTATTATTTCCTGACCTTTCATTCATCTGTATTTGCAGATGATACTAAGCTAAGCAGGGCAATAACTTCTCCGCAGGATGTGGAAATCTTGCAAAAAGACCTGAACAAATTAATGGGGTGGGCGACTACATGGCAAATGAGGTTCAATGTAGAAAAATGTAAAATAATGCATTTGGGTGTCAAAAATATGAATGCAATCTATACACTGGGGGAGAACCTCTGGGGGAATCTAGGATGGAAAAGGACCTGGGGGTCCTAGTAGATGATAGGCTCAGCAATGGCATGCAATGCCAAGCTGCTGCTAATAAAGCAAACAGAATATTGGCATTAAAAGGGGGATCAACTCCAGAGATAAAACAATAATTCTCCCGCTCTACAAGACTCTGGTCCGGCCGCACCTGGAGTATGCTGTCCAGTTCTGGGCACCAGTCCTCAGGAGGGACGTACTGGAAATGGAGCGAGTACAAAGAAGGGCAACAAAGCTAATAAAGGGTCTGGAGGATCTTAGTTATGAGGAAAGGTTGCGAGCACTGAACTTATTCTCTCTGGAGAAGAGACACTTGAGAGGGGATATGATTTCAATTTACAAATACTGTACTGGTGACCCCACAATAGGGATAAAACTTTTTCGCAGAAGAGAGTTTAATAAGACTCGTGGCCACTCATTACAATTAGAAGAAAAGAGGTTTAACCTTAAACTACGTAGAGGGTTCTTTACTGTAAGAGCGGTAAGGATGTGGAATTCCCTTTCACAGGCGGTGGTCTCAGTGGGGAGCATTGTTAGCTTCAAGAAACTATTAGATAATCACCTGAATAACTGCAATATACAGAGATATACAATGTAATACTGACACATAATCACACACATAGGTTGGACTTGATGGACTTGTGTCTTTTTTCAACCTCACCTGCTATGTAACTATGTAACTGCAGGTTGCAGTGTAGTGTACTACATCCAAACAATGCGCTGAAAAAAAAAACCCCCAAAAAAACACTGCATGCCCGAACGTAACACATAAGAGTTTATAAGATACAGGAAACGGGACTTTTAAGGTGCCAATTGAAAAAAAAAAAAACAATAGGTTTGTAATTACAAACTGTATCAATTTAACAATATAATTTAAAAAATTAGCATTCAGTATTTAGTTACAAAATTCATACACTGTTACAGCCACTTTTACTCAACATGTTTCACTCTGCAAGAGCTTCTTCAGGAGATTTATAGTGCTGCATAAAGTTTAATACTGTGAACAGAATATATAATATTACCAATCATGGATAATATTAAAATATTATGACAAATTCAGTTTCGATAATAAAAATAAGATACGGTAATAAATTTTACATTTAAAAAAAAAAACATTGTCAGGCCGAGAGAAAGAAAAGAAAAGAAAAGAAAAGATAGATAGATAGATAGATAGATAGATAGATAGATAGATAGATAGATAGATAGATAGATAGATAGATAGATAGATAGATAGATAGATAGATAGATAGATAGATAGATAGATAGATAGATAGATAGATAGATAGATAGAGATAATATAATTACACCTGATAGTCTAAAAATAATTCTCGAGATGACTCTCGAAATAACTAGGCCAAGGCTCTCTATTGCAACCATAGGGAGAGAAGACTTCCTATAAAACACATAGGACTCAAGGTGATGCATTCAAACGGTGTTGGGCAAGACTGCCCAGTGCAGCCCAAAACATATGACACGAGCAGTCAGATTTTGCAAAGTTTGAAATAAAAACACGGATACCTTATGTATCCAGCAATACTCACTCTGTGTAAACATACAAAATGACACAAGGAAGGAGCAACATTCCAAGGTTTTGACTGATTGCTCAATTGTTAAGTGTTTGACATTCGTTTTGCCACTCAAAAGGGCGGCTAAACATACAAGCGGCTGAACATAAAACAGAGTTTCTTGTAACTTTCATGGAGGTAAAATTCATATCAGAGAGATTTAAAGCCGTACTCTAGGGCTAGGCCGAAATAAAATACACAAATTAAAGCAGCTTTCCTTTCATTATTACCGATATATAGATATATATATATATATATATATTATTTATTTTTAGCAAGCATTTTAAGCTCAAGTTTACACAGAGAAGGTAGTAGGAAACATTTTTAGTGTTCCTTAAAGAGGAAGTAAAGGCAGGAAAAACAAAAAAACACCCTGTAAGGCAAAGGCATAATGAGCTAGTATGCATAGCATACTAGCTCATTATGAATAACTTACCTGAGATGGAAGCCCCCGAAGCGACCCTCGTTCACGTCCTTCGTCACCGCCATCTACCCCAGAGTGACTTATCGATGTAAATGGCCAGAGCCGCGATGACGTCACTCCCGCGCATGCGCGAGGGAGCCGCCACTAACGCCATGATCACCGTTAGCAGCGGCATGCTCAGTGCGCCTGCGCACCGCTGTCTACGGCGCATGCACCATAGACATCGGTGCCAGTCTTTTGCAAATATCTCCTAAACCGTGTAGGTTTAGGAGTGATTTGTTGCACCTACAGGTAAGCCTTAATCTAGGCTTACCTGTAGGTTAAAGTGGTCCCAGAGGGTTTACAACCACCTTAAAATTACATAAAGTAAAGAACTTTACCATTCTCCAAATGCCCCCCTTTTTTCTTTTTTTTTTTTTTTTTTCAAGCCGGCCAAATGTTGCAGAACAGATCAAAATCAACACAGCATGACACCATCACGCTGTAAATTTTACATGTGGCTTGCTGTCAATGTAGAGTACAGGCATTGGCTTTACAGAGGGCTTTAAAGTGTACACTAGATTACCAAAAGTATTGGGACGCCTGTCTACACACACACACACACACTTTAATGGCATCCCAGTCTTAGTCCGTAGGGTTCAATTGAGTTGGCCCACCCTTTACAGCTATAACAGCTTCAACTCTTCTGGGAAGGCTGTCCACAAGGTTTAGGAGTGTGTCTATGGGAATGTTTGGACTATTCTTCCAGAAGCGTATTTGTGAGGTCAGGCACTCATGTTGGACGAGAAGGCCTGGCTCGCAGTCTCTGCTCTAATTCATCCCAAAGGTGTTCTATTGGGTTGAAGTCAGGACTCTGTGCAGGCCAGTCAAGTTCCTCCACCCCAAACTCGCTCATCCATGTCTTTATGGACCTTGCTTTGCGCATTGGTGGGGCAGTCATGTTGGAACAGGAAGGGGCCATCCCCAAACTGTTCCCAGAAAGTTGGGAGCATGAAATTGTCCAAAATGTCTTGTTATGCTGATCCCTTTAGAGTTCCCTTCACTGCAACTTAAAGAGGAGTTCCACCCAGGGGGTCCATTAAAAAAAAAAAAATTAAAAAAGTCAGCAGCTACAAATACTGCAGCTGCTGATTTTTAATAGGACACTTACCTGTCCCTGGGTCCAGCGATGCGGGGGATCGAAGCCCCGCTCGTCGGCGCCGGCATTTCAACTGTGGGCGCCGGGCTGTGGCTTCACAGCCTGGCACCCACTGTGCATGCGTGAGCGGCGCCGCGCCCCGTGATTGGCCGCTCAATCACCTGGGACCTGTAATGGGTCCCAGATGATTGACAGGAGGGAGGGAGCAGAGCCGAGCCCTTCCTGTGCCGAGGGGGAAGGGATGTCACCAGCCCAGGCAAAGGAAGAGGCAGACTACGAGGGACCACCTAGCAACAGGCATTTAGAGGTAAGTAAAAAAAAAAATATCCAAATGTTTTTTTGGGTTTTTTTTTAGAATTTTTAAGGTATTTGTTTTTTTGGGTGGAACCCCACTTTAAGGGGCCAAGTCCAACCTCTGAAAGACAACCCCACACCATAATCCCCCCCTAAATAAAAAGATTTGACCCAGTGTATTTATAATATTTTTTTCTACATACACACAAATGTTCCGCCTAGCATTTCTATCTATAAACTGAAAGTGTTGTTTTACAAGGTAAGGGTTCGCAAATACATTAATACCAAGGCACAAATGCCTGTTCTCTTAGTTTGTGTAAACAAGCCCATAGTTCCTGAATATTACCTGGTATTAGCCTCTTGAAACCCTCATACAAGAAAACCCATACCGAGAGAGGGAGAAGCAGTACATGAGTTCAAGTGCCAACAAGAAACATGCTGAAAGGAGGAGAGAGCAGAGTGATAGAGATGAGCTCATTAGTCTGCTGCCTCTCCTTTCATGGTCAAAATCACAGGCTGGAGGAGGGACAAGACCTGTGTTACTTAAAAAGGAGAAGTAGGGCCAAAGCTCTTTTGGCCCTCCCTCTCCTGGGCATCACATGCACTTCGTTCTGCACGTGTGTGACGTGTATTCAGCCGACGGAGGGCTAAAGCCACGTCACTCCCCAGTCCAGGCTCCGGGGAGATTCTGACTTTCATGTTAGGATCCTCCCTCAGATCCCTGGTCCGGCAGCTGGCTCCGCCTCTCAGCAAACTGCTGAGAGGCGGAGCCAGCCACTCCCAC
Organism: Lithobates clamitans; assembly: GCA_037952925.1. Taxonomy (NCBI): domain Eukaryota; kingdom Metazoa; phylum Chordata; class Amphibia; order Anura; family Ranidae; genus Lithobates; species Lithobates clamitans. Next base: position 517,805 of record JBBGZY010000572.1, on the reverse strand, counting down.
CCCCTACACAGCCCAGCACTCCAGTGAGCACTGGAGGGGCAGAGCAGATGGGAAGTTAGGGGGTTACTGACAGTCACTGGCTCTCTGCTCACTGAAGACCGATACCTGAGTGATCAGAGGTCTTGGATCGGTCAGTTCTTGGTGTACAGGTGGCGGGGGACAGATGCAGTATCAGGCTAATGCTGCATCCACCTAGGGGAGTATGAATGTCTGTTTTTGTTTTTCCTAAACCTCTTTTAGTTTCAGTAGAAAAAAAAAAAAAAATCAGGTCCCTATGCTATGCCAAAAAGAACTGTGCTGCATAGCTGTGTAAATATCAAGACTGGATGGACAGAAATACAAATCATTGGCAGGTAAACAGCTCTCAAATATATTTCATCTGTGTATTTAGCCATTTGCCTGCAGTTTAGGTTCAAAAATGAAGCTGTGTAGTTGGCAGAGGGGAATGCATCTTCTCCAGCACTCAGCTGACTTCCTGTCCGATCACAACGATTAAAGCTGCCAACTGTCATCCTTGTGCCACTGTCTGCCAAAACTAACAGCAACAGGCCGCAGAGAACAGCGAGGCAAAAGTCAGGGAGAGGTTTGAGGATTATTATGTAAAAGGTCGAAAATATCAGCAGATTTTTTTATACATCATTTTGCTCTTGGTTAAGTAATCATCTTACAAGTCGCCAAGCACAAATTCCTAAGGTGGCCTACATAAAATAATATACGAGGGTATAAAGGAGAAAAAAGTTTCCGCACTTTTAACTCTATTAACCACCTGACCTGAAAATTTACCCCCCACCCATGATTAGAACATTTTTTGTGATACGGCACTGCGTTAATGTAACTGAAAATTGCGCGGCGTGTGACGCTGTACCCAAATAAAATGTACGTCCTTTTTTTTTTCCACAAATAGAACTTTATTTGGTGGCATTTGATAAACTCTCCGTTTTTTATTTTTTATGCTTTAAACAAAATAAGACCGACAATTATGAAAAAAAAACAATTATTTTATACTTTCTGCTATAATACACATCCAATAATAAGATTTGAAAAAAAAAAATGTCTTTATCAATTCAGACCCCTTTCACCCTGAGGCAGTTTTCACGCGTTTTAGCGCCTGTAAACCGCCTCCTATTCATTACGAGTGCTTTCACACTGGGGCGGTGCACTTGGGGGACGTTAGAAAAAGTCCTACAAACAGCATCTTTGGGGCGGTTTCGGAGCGCTGTAACACCCCTGTCCATTGGAATGAATGGGCAGCGCTTTCAAATCGCCTTAAAAGCGCTAACAGGAGTTTTTAACCTCTTTTTTGGGTTAAAAGGGCCCGAAAAGCATCGCTTAACAGCAGTAAAGCACCGCTAAATGGAGCGGCGCTTTAGTGCTAACACGGCTGTGGCCCCAGTGTGAAAGGGGTCATAGGTAAATAAGTATTCTGCTACACGTTTTTAGAAAAAAAAAATAAAATCCCAATAAGCGTATATTGATTGGTTTGCGCAAAAGTTATATGGTCTACAAATGATGGGATATTTTGATTCGTTTTCATTATATATTTTTACTAGTAATGGCGACAATCAACTATTTATAGCGGGACTGCGATATTGCGGCGGACATTGGGACCAGTGACACTAATACAGTGATCAGTGCTAAAAAAAAAATATGCACTGTCACTGTTCTAATGGCACTGGCTAAAAAGGGGTTAACATTGGGGGTGATCAAAAGGGTTAACTGTGTGCCTAACCTGTGTTTTACTAAACTGTGGGAGGTGCTTTTACTAGCGGAAGAAATGGATGTTTGTCCCTGCTTTGCAGAGACACAGGAGCCATGCCTTCCCTCCTGTCAGAACAGCAATCTGCTTTGTTTACATAGGCAGCTTGCAGTTCTGTCTCTCTGGCTGATGAATGGCGGGTGCCGGTGGACATCGAGCCCGCGGTACCTGCCCATTGGCTTCCGCTGTGTGTCACCACAGTGGGAGTGAGCCGCCGCCGGCACGCATTCGTGTCCCCTACCCGGAAGTGCAGGATCACATACAGAATATATTATATATCACTGGTAGATTTGCAATCTACAGCAGGTTAGGTAAATTTAGTAAATTGTGTGTTAGGAAGGTTAAAAATTTGCCTCTGTTCCAGCTTGGCTGACGTTGTGTGTGCTTCCGTGCTGACCGGTGGGTGTCGCTGTTACCACTGGTCGGTGTTGGAAAGGCAACGTGTCGAAGTGTATAGATGCTCCTCTGTCTCGGAGGCAAGCTCGGTGGAGGTGGTCCTCGGAGTTGCATTCTGGAAGGGGGTATTTATGGGACAGACGCCATATTTTGGGGTTCGTTTTACAGCCACCTGCTGGCCCTCCTGGCCGACAGATACCCTGTTTCCCCAAAAATAAGACCTAGCGTGACTGTCGGTGATGGCTGCAATATAAGCCCTACCCCCCCCAAATAAGCCCTACCATGTTTTCCCAAAAATAAGCCCTACCCTGAAAATAAGACCTACAAGAACTTTAACTACAGCTTATTTGGGGGGTAGAGCTTATATTGCAGCCATCACCGACAATCACGCTAGGTCTTATTTTCGGGGAAACAGGGTATGCGTTAAGGAGCTACCTCGTGGTCCTCCGATCAGGAGGCCCACGATACAGCGGCGCAGGGGTGGGTCCAGAGGCTTGTCTGGGGCCTATCACCGCGGCCGAGGAATGGTCCTGAGCTGTCGGTCCTGTGTGACGAAGCTGGACAGCGGAGGAGATCCCAGGGGAGGACCCGTCTTGGAGAGATCACGCAGCGTGCTGGTCTATAGAGGGGCCTGGTGACTCGGTTGGAGGACGTATCCGAAAGAAGTAACTATACAGCATAGTGTTGCCGGTTCGGCTTAAAGGTTCAAGCACTGTGACTGACATTCATTACAGAAAAATCTGATACATCCTGTGGCAGAGGATCGTACGGATTCACCCCCCAAACAAGTCTGTGGCAGAGACTTCAGATTCGTGCTGCATACTGGCTGCTAGACCGGTGAGAGAGGCCTATCCAGACGAGCAAAGAGTGTGTCCCACGAGGGGAACGCATTCCACCTAATTATCTGAAATCTACCAGGACATTTGCCGCTAAGATTCTATAAGAAGATATTTGAGTTTCTCCTGAAAGTTTCCTTTTCTGCCTCTTTCCTGCTACTTCCTAAAGTTTGTTTGTTTAATAAAGCATTGAAAACGTACTCCAGTGTTGGTGCGTGTGTCGTCCAGAAGTAAACTCAACGGAACCCCTAGACCCGGTGCAACCAAGGGAAGCAAAGTGAAGGTAACAGACCCGCTTAAACCAGCAGCTCCACATTGAGTTATTGCTACATGTATATATGTGTGTGTATATACATACACACACACACTATATATATATATATATATATATATATATATATATATATATATATATATATATATATATATATATATATATATATATATATATATATATATATATATATACACACACACATACAACCTGCTGCACAGCTGCCGCCCTCTAGCAGTAAAACGGCTATAGGGTGGTCAATAAATGGTTAAAATATCAAAAAGTGCGGAAATTTTTTTGAAGACCCTTCATATATTTCGATCTTTTTATTTGAGTCTTAGGGCCCTTTCACACTGGGGCGGTTTGCAGGCGCTATTGCGCTAATAATAGCGCCTGCAAACCGACCTGAAAGTGCCGCTGCTTTCATTCCAGTTTGAAAGCCCCGAGGGCTTTCACACTGGAGCGGTGCGCTGGCAGGACGGTAAAAAAAAAAAGTCCTGCCAGCAGCATCTTCGGAGCGGTGAAGGAGCGGAGAGTATACCGCTCCTTCACCGCTCCTGCCCATTGAAATCAATGGGACGGCGCGGCTATACCGCCGGCAAAGCACCTCTGCAGAGGCGCTTTGCGGTGGTTTTAACCCTTTTTCGGCCGCTAGCAGGGGGGTAAAACCGCCCCCGCTAGCGGCCGCATACCGACGGTAAAGCGCTGCTTACAATAGCGGCACTTTACAGCCGACAATGCCCCCGCCACAGTGTGAAAGGACCCTTAGAGTAACAAAAAAAAAAAAAAGAGAGGTACAAAGCTCATAGCTCTCCCAACGGGAAAAAAAAAAAAAAAAACCTACATCCTCATGATTTGAATAAACAAAGATTGTATTAGTCGCAGTCATCCCAAGATCAGATAGGATCAGGTGCAGAGGGGTGGAATTCTGCCAGAACCCCAGAGGGGAATACCAACAGATAGAAAAGAAAGCAGGCGCCCCTTGGTGATAACAGTAGGCTTGATGTCACCCTCACATGCATAATGAATGGGAACCAACCCAGAGCACAATACACCTAAACAGTTACAAGTATTACTGAGGTCCTGGAACGATCAAACGACTTGTTACCACATAAAACAATAATTCATCATAGGACAGGAAAATCAGGGCTCATCTCACTGACTGCAGAAAGCAATTAAAATCAGAGTTCTCGCTGGACTTCCACTTTACACATCACCTGACACTGTGCCGTCTACTTATGAATATTTTCACACAACAATCTCCGTGTTCACCCAGGATTCACACATATTACTAATTGGATTCAACTGGAAAAATGTGTGAATCTTATGTGAAAACAATTATAAATATTTTCCCTATGTAAAATGATTTTATTTTTCTCCTGACCAAAACCCATTTCTAAATTCAGAACTTCCCCACGCTGATGATGTGATTCCCCCTCCTTTATTATTGTATTTTTAGTCCTGGGATCCGGGGGTGTGAAAGCAGAAGTCATCAGAGAAGAAGTGAAAGAGAAACGGTTTTGTGTTGTGAAAATCCCCAATCCATCTACAACAGGTAATTCAAGTAAACAAGAAATGAGACAAACTGACCATCGTCTGACAACACATCCAGCACTGATATACAACATCCATCTCACCATAACCTGATGAGTGCCGGAGAACAAGGTGGACGAGGACACCAGGAGGAGAATGAGATAGAAATCATCTCACCGAGAACCCCGAGACACAAGATTCTCCTCCTACATTCCCAGTCTAGTCTCTTCTATCCCCCAAAGACACTATACCAGTGATGGTGAACCTTGGCACCCCAGAACTACATTTCCCATGATGGTCATGCACTCTGCAGTGTAGTGGAGCATCATGGGAAATGTAGTTCCAAAACATCTGGGGTGACAAGGTCCACCATCACTGTCCTATACTATATATAGGTGGAGCCATCAGACCTATACTACTCTACATTACACTTCTCTAGGCTCCAAATCTGGTTCAGCAGGGACCGGTCAAATTTTGATCCATGTATGAGCACCCTGATTGTACAAAAGCCGATCTACCAATCGACTTCTGTACAATCAGCTTGTTGGATCTTTCCCAATCAATCAGTGCTGCCGGCGGCTATAGCCGGCAGCACTGATCACTGTATTCAGGTGACGGGGAAGGCTTCCTGCGGGGAGAATACAATAGCACAACATTCCCAGAACCCCCAGGCCTCCTCTACACCCCCTAGACCCCACTGACATCCTCTACACCCACAGACCCCGCCCCCCAACCTTCTTTTCCCCTCCAGACATCCTGTACACCCCCCCGACCTCTACACCCCTCCCCCAGACCTCCTCTACTACCCCCCCAGACCTCCTCTACCACCCCCCCTCAGACCTCCTCTACTACCCCCCCAGACGATCTCTACACCCCCCCCTCAGACCTCCTCTACTACCCCCCCCCAGACCTCCTCTACACCCCCCCTCAGACGATCTCTACACCCCCCCTCAGACATTCTCTACCCCCCACCCCCTCTACTACCCCCCCTCAGACATTCTCTACCCCCCACCCCCTCTACTACCCCCCCTCAGACATTCTCTACCCCCCACCCCCTCTACACCCCCCCTCAGACCTCCTCTACTACCCCCCCTCAGACATTCTCTACCCCCCACCCCCTCTACACCCCCCCCCCCAGACCTCCTCTACTACCCCCCACCCCCTCTACACACCCCTCAGACCTCCTCTACTACCCCCCCTCAGACATTCTCTACCCCCCACCCCCTCTACACACCCCTCAGACCTCCTCTACTACCCCCCTCAGACCTTCTCTACTACCCCCCTCAGACAGACATTCTCTACACCCCCCCCCCTCAGACATTCTCTACACCCCCCCCCCAACCTCCTCTACTACCCCCCCTCAGACATTCTCTACCCCCCACCCCCTCTACACCCCCCTCAGACCTCTTCTACTACCCCCCCTCAGACATTCTCTACACCCCCCTCAGACAGACATTCTCTACACCCCCCTCAGACAGACATTCTCTACACCCCCCCCCCTCAGACCTTCTCTACAACCCCCCGACCTCCTCTACTACCCCCCCTCAGACCTCCTCTACTACCCCCCCCTCAGACCTTCTCTACAACCCCCCCCTCAGACCTCCTCTACTACCCCCCCTCAGACCTCCTCTACTACCCCCCCTCAGACCTCCTCTACTACCCCCCCCCTCAGACCTCCTCTACTACCCCCCCCTCAGACCTCCTCTACTACCCCCCCCTCAGACCTCCTCTACTACCCCCCCCTCAGACATTCTCTACACCCCCCCCTCAGACCTCCTCTACTACCCCCCCCTCAGACATTCTCTACACCCCCCCCGACCTCCTCTACTACCCCCCCCCCCTCAGACATTCTCTACCCCCCACCCCCTCTACACCCCCCTCAGACCTCTTCTACTACCCCCCCTCAGACATTCTCTACACCCCCCTCAGACAGACATTCTCTACACCCCCCCCCCCTCAGACCTTCTCTACAACCCCCCGACCTCCTCTACTACCCCCCCTCAGACCTTCTCTACAACCCCCCGACCTCCTCTACTACCCCCCCTCAGACCTCCTCTACTACCCCCCCGTCAGACCTCCTCTACTACCCCCCCCCTCAGACATTCTCTACACCCCCCCCCCGACCTCCTCTACTACCCCCCCCCTCAGACATTCTCTACCCCCCACCCCCTCTACACCCCCCTCAGACCTCTTCTACTACCCCCCCTCAGACATTCTCTACACCCCCCTCAGACAGACATTCTCTACACCCCCCTCAGACAGACATTCTCTACACCCCCCCCCGACAGACATAATCTACACCCCCCCCCGACAGACATAATCTACACCCCCCCCCGACAGACATAATCTACACCCCCCCCCTCAGACCTTCTCTACTACCCCCCCTCAGACATTCTCTACACCCCCCCCCGACCTCCTCTACTACCCCCCCCAGACATTCTCTACTACCCCCCCCCCGACCTCCTCTACTACCCCCCCTCAGACATTCTCTACTACCCCCCCCGACCTCCTCTACTACCCCCCCTCAGACATTCTCTACTACCCCCCCCAGACATTCTCTACTACCCCCCCCAGACATTCTCTACTACCCCCCCCAGACCTCCTCTACTACCCCCCCTCAGACCTCCTCTACTACCCCCCCCCCGACCTCCTCTACTACCCCCCCCCCGACCTCCTCTACTACCCCCCCTCAGACATTCTCTACTACCCCCCCCAGACATTCTCTACTACCCCCCCCAGACATTCTCTACTACCCCCCCCCCGACCTCCTCTACTACCCCCCCTCAGACATTCTCTACTACCCCCCCTCAGACATTCTCTACTACCCCCCCTCAGACATTCTCTACTACCCCCCCTCAGACCTTCTCTACTACCCCCCCTCAGACCTTCTCTACTACCCCCCCTCAGACCTTCTCTACTACCCCCCCACCTCCTCTACTACCCCCCCTCAGACCTCTACACCCCCCCCCCCCGACCTCCTCTACTACCCCCCCTCACCCCCTCTACACCCCCAAATATCTCTGACCTCCTCTACTACCCCCCTGATCTGATCTACACCCTCCTCGACCTTCTTCCCCCCCCCAATCTACAATGAGACCCCAGAACCCCCCCGTGTACACCCCTCACATGTCCCCGTTATTCCTCTCCCTGGTGGACATGTAATCCCCCCACATTCCCGAATGTACCCACCTGTTAGTCCGGGGTCTTCCCCCGATACCCGCCCCCCTCCTCGGTGTATCCCTGGGCTCTTCTCTCACCGCTGATCGATGCCTCGGCGCTCCTCCAACAGTCCTGCCGATCTCCGACAGATGGATGAGGCCGCTTCCGGATGACAGAACCCAGAGCAGGACACGTGACCCGCACAGACACCCCGCCCCCTGGTGGTGAGAAGGATACAGAACGATACAATGTAACCGTCCAGTACATTCCATCCGAGCCCAGAGATCGGAGCACGTGACAGGGCAGGCAGAGGAGCTCAGATCGTCTCATATATAAATATATCATATTGCCATGCAAACACATACTATTGCAAACATTTTTTTACTTTTATTTTTTTTTTTATATTGCAACCCAATTTCCATAAAAGCAGAATGCAATGCTTTGCAAATCTGACAAACTCTTATTTTATTTACAATAGAAAACATATCAAATGTTTAGAAAAAAAAGTAGAGATTGGAAAGGGGGTGGGGGGGACTTTTAAGGTGCCATAAACAAAAAAACGATATCATGTATGATAAAAATATCACATTTTATTTAATACATCAGGTTAAACAGGATATAAAGATCTCAAATTTAAAATTGCATGTTTGTAGGTGTAGCGCTGGTAGATTTTTTTAATAGGTAAATCTTGTGGGTCACTTGTTAGGTGAAGTTAGATTTGCCTCTGTTCCAGCTTGGCTGAGTTGCGTGTGGTTCCATACTGCGCCGGTGGGTGTCGTTGCCATGGGTCGGTGTTGGAAAAGCAACGTGTTGAAGCGTATAGATGCTCCTCTGTCCCGGAGATAACTCGGTGGAGGTGGTCCTCCGAGTTGCATTCTGGGAGAGGGTATTTATGGGACAGACGCCATGTTTAGGGGTTCGTTTTCAGCCACCTGCTGGCCCTCCTGGCCGCCAGGTATGCGTTAGGAGTACCATCTCGTGGTCCTCCGTTCCGGAGGCCCGCGTCGCTGCGGCTCGTGGGTGGGCCCAGAAGCTTGTTTGGGGCCTACCACAGCAGCAGAGGAACGGTCCTGAGCTGTCTATCCTGAGTGAAGAAGCTGGACAACCGAGGAGATCCCAGGGGAGGACCCATCATGGAAGGATCATGCAGAGTGCTGGTCTGGAGAGGGGCCTGGTGACTCGGTTGGAGGACGTATCCTGAAGTAATCTTACTGCATAGTACTGCCGGGTTGGCTTAAAGGTTTAAGTACTGTGCCTGACATTCATCGCAAACCAATACATCCTGTGGCAGAGGATCGTACGGGTTTTTTTCCAAACAAGTCTGTGGCAGAGACTTTTGTTCGTGCTGCGTACTGGCTGCTAGGCAAGTGAGAGATGTCTATCCAGGAGGGCAAAGATTGAGTCCCACAAGGGGAGTGCATTCAACCGCAAGTGTTCAATTCCAAAGAATGTTCTAAAGAATACTAAGGAAAGGTATTTGAGCTTCCCTGCAACTTTCATTCTGCCTCTTTCCTGCTTTTTTCATTTATTATTTGTTCATTAAAGCATTGGAAAATCTACTCGAGTGTTGGTGTCTACATCGTCCAGAGGTAAACTCAACGGGACCCTAGACCCGGTGCCGGTGAAACAGAGGTATCAAGAAGTGAAGGTAACAGCACGCTTTCATGCCTCCCAACTGTCCCTGATTTCGAGGGACTGTCCCTGATTTGGACCAATGTCCCTCTGTCCCTCTTTCCCCCTCATTTGTCCCTCATTTTGGTCTGATCTATATAGTTGTATATAAAATGCACTTTTTATCTTTTAAAAAGTGTTTCCCAGTGCTAAACCTTTCATCCAATTTCTAAATTGCTGCATTTGTACATTTTAAAAGCCAATATAAAGGAATTATAGTGGTAAAAAATAAGTGCTTGTGGATTTAATTAACCTTTGTTTTGGTTAATTCTCCTATGCCTACATTTGTTTGTTAGTAGGTGTCCCTCATTCCCATCTCAAAATGTTGGGAGGTATGCGCTTTAAACCAGCAGCTCCACCAAGAGTTATTGCTACATAGGAATATAACTAATTTACGTAAACATTATTCTCGACAAGTTTCGCTAGAATTTAAAGCTTCTTCAGGAGGTTTGTAGTTATCTGTACAGCGTCTTCACTGCAATGTATAAAAGAAAGTATAAGGCAAAAATACAATGGTGACAAACAAGATAAGTGTCATCAATTAAACATTTGTATACATAAGAGAGCGCGGAATCAACTGAAATAACCCTTACCCTAAAAGAACACCGCTCTTGGGTTAACATGCAAACATATCCAGGTCAATGGGCCGCCATTTCAGAGGATATCAGCAGGTCATAGAAGGACCAAGGTGCCCATACAAAGATCTATGAAATGTCAAAATATATGCTATAACATCTACGAATATATATCTCTATACCCATTTTATTCTTTAAAAAAAGAGGGGGGGGGAGAAAAACCCACTGGGTGAGCCACACTACTGAGTACTGTTTAACGGTAACAACAGGATTACCTAATATATAGGAAACCAATTCCAAAAATAGTGAAGCTGAAATTTCGTTTTTCAACCACTGGAGGGAGCCCAAAGGAAAGGCTGAAAATACAGCAAAAAGATAAAGGGATCTGTATTGGAACTTCGGTACTTTCCAATGAGGCATGGCTTTTTTGTAAATAACAAACACATAGCTCCCAACTGTCCCTGATTTTGAGGGACTGTCCCTGATTTGGAGCAATGTCCCTCTGTCCTTCATTCCTCCTCATTTGTCCCTCATTTTGGTCTGATCTGTATAGTTGTATATAAAATGCACTTTTTATCTATCAAAAAGTGTTTTCCAGTGCTAAACCTTTCATCTGATTTCTAAATTGCTGCATTTGTAAATTCCAAAAGCCAATATAAAGGAATAGTAGTGGTAAAAAAAAAAGCATTTGTGCGTTTAACAAATTTTTTACAATTCTATTTTGAGGGGGAGTGGCAGGGGGTGTGTCCTATGCCTGCATACTTTTGCTGATAGGTGTCCCTCATTCCCATTTCAAAAAGTTGGGAGGTATGCAAACATATCATACTTACCTCCAGTGTGGCCCCGAACACCGTCTTCTGGGGTCCCCCGGCGGTTCTCGCGACTCCTCCCCACATCAGATAACCTCCTAGGAGAAGCGCTCTCCCGGGGGCTTACCTTGCGGGCGCACTTCTGAGTCCATCATTTGGCGTCCATAGCCGCCAAATGTAAGACTCGGCCCTGCCCCTCCCCCGGTGCCCGCGTCATTGGATTTGATTGACAGCATTGGGAGCCAATGGCTGTGCTGCTATCAATCTATCCAATTAGGACATGAGACACCAGCTAGTGCTGGTGTGCTCATTCCCAGCCAGAGAAAGATCAGGGTGAGGTAAGTGAAACAGGGGCTCAGGGGGGGCTGAAGCACCACGGAAGGTTTTTCACCTTAATGCATATAATGCATTAAGGTGAAAAACCATGAGGGTTTACAACCCCTTTAAAGTGGTTGTACACCCTGTACAACCACTATTACCTACAGGTAAGCCTATATTAAGGCCTACCTGTAGGTGCTTTAAATATCTCCTAAACCTCCACGGTTTAGGAGATATTTAGAAAAAAGCCACGCACCGTCTACGGCGCATGCACACTTTAGAAAGGGCAGATCATGCGGTTTCTAATGGGGTCATGCCGTCACTGGCGGCTCCCGCATGCATGCGCGGGACTGACGTCACGCGACTCCAGCCAGTCACAGAGCCAGAGTTTGCGGCCCCGGAAGGAAGAGGGGTGAAGATGGACGCTCGCTGCTAGTGGGGACAGCAGTGACATTGCAGGCTTTGGTTTCAGGTAAGTGACACATAATGGGCTACTATGAGATGCAGACTAACCCATTATGCTTTACCTTTGCAGGGAAATAAAGAGGAAGTAAAACCCACCAGGGTTTTCTTCCTCTTTAAAGCGGAGTTGCACACAAAAATGGAACTTCCACTTTTTGGAACCCCCCCCCCCCCTCCCGGTGTCACATTTGGCACCTTTCAGGGGGGTGCATGCAGATACCGGTATAATACAGGTATTTGCACCCACTACCGGGCATAGACTCCCGCGGGAGTCTACGCCCCCTTCCCGCCCCCCCGTTGTCTGGTGGGAAACAGGTCCCAGAGACAGTGGGGACCATCCAGATTGCGCATCGCGACTCGTGCATGTGCAGTAGGGAACGGGGAAGTGAAGCCGCAATGCTTCACTACCTGATTCCCTCACCGAAGATGGCGGCGGCAGCAGCCGACAGCCGAGCGAATGATCAGCTTCGGCTGCCGACACCGCTGGACCCTGGGACAGGTAAGTGTCCATTTATTAAAACCCCTTTTTAACCACTTGGCACTTAAACCCCCTTCCTAACCAGACCAATTTTCAGCTTTCGGTGCTCTCACATTTTGAATGACAATTACTCAGTCATGCAACACTGTACCCATATGAAATTTTTGTCCTTTTTTTCACACAAATAGAGCTTTCTTTTGGTGGTATTTGATCACCTCTGGGTTTTTTATTTTTTGTGCTATAAATGAAAAAAGACCGAAAATTTTGTAAAAAAATGAATTTTTCTTCATTTCTATTATAAAATTTTGCAAATAAGTAATTTTTCTTCATAAATTTGGGCCAAAATTTATACTGCTACATATCTTTAGTAAAAATAACCTAAATTAGTGGATATTATTTAGTCTGTGTGAAAGTTATAGAGTCTACAAGCTATGGTGCCAATCGCTGAAAATTGATCACATCTGATCACACCTGATGTACTGAGGCCTATCTCATTTCTTGAGGCCCTAACAAGCCAGGAAAGTACAAATACACACAAAATGACCCCTTTTTGGAAAGTAGACATTCCAAGGTATTTAGTAAGAGGCATGGTGAGTTTTTTGAAGTTGTTATTTTTTCCCACAATTCTTTGCAAAATGAAGATTTTTTTTATTTTTATTTTTTTTCACACCAAATTGTCATTATAACAGGTTATTTCTCTCACATAGCATGAACATTACACAAATGACACCCCAAAATTTATTCTGCTACTCCTCCTGAGTATGGCGATACCACATGTGTGAGACTTTTACACAGCTTGGCCATATACAGAGGCCCAACATTGAAGTAGCACGTTCAGGCGTTCTAGGAGCATAAATTACACATCTAACCTCTCAACCACCTATTACACTTTTGAAGGCCCTGGAGCACCAGGACAATGGAAACGCCCACAAAGTGACCCCATTTTGGAAAGCAAACACCCCAACGTATAATCTATGAGGCATAATGAGTCTTTTGAACGGTTCATTTTTTTCCAGAAGTTTCTGGAAAATGTGGAAAAAAAATGAAAATGCATTTTTTTTACACAAACTTGTCCATTTCTAAGATATTTCCAACAGATAGCATGTACATAGCAAAAATAACACCCCAAAATATATTCTGCTACTCCTTCTGAGTATGGCGATACCACATGTGTGAGACTTTTACACAGCCTGGCCACATACAGAGGCGCAACATTGAAGTAGCACATTCAGGCGTTCTAGGAGCATACATTACACATCTAATTTCCTTACAATCTATCACATTTTTGAAGGCCCTTCATATTTCTAACACATAGCATGAACATACCAAGAATTACACCCTAAAATACATTCTGATGAGCAAAGGGTAAACAAAAGATTACCTGTGGTTTTAGTAGTGCAGTTGTCCACAGGAGGAGAGCCCTGATCCAGGCAGCAGGTAGGGACATGGTCAGCCACAGTGAATGGAATAGTCCAGGCAGCAGGCAAGAATATTGTCCATAGTCAGTACAGGCAGGGATACTGTCCTTATACAGTCCAGGGTCAGTGCAAGCAGAGACATTGCCAGCAGTGCCAAAATATTGGTCCTGGTAGTAAGCAGGAACATGGTCCAAGTAGCAGGCCAGGAAAGAATGGGGACAGGGGTAGAGGCTTCTCCCACCCAAATCTCTTTGAAGCCTCTGAGTCTCCAGAACCTAAATCTGGGAATGAGAAAACTAAAAAAATTAGTTTTCTTCATCCAGAAAAACATTTCTGGGGCCCCTCACATATGTGAGACCCCTGTGTTCCCACTAGCATAGCAGGGTAAATGATCAGTCCAAGAGGCAGGCAAAAAACGTGGTCAAACAGTTCAGGGTCAGTTCCAGAGCAGGCAGAGGTAGGTACAATTTAGCGTTAGGCATAAGCTTGGTTGTATAACAGACCAGGGTCAGTTCCGGAGAAGGCAGAGGTATGTTTCTCGTTAGGCAGAAGCTTGGTCGTATAACAGGCCAAGGTCAGTTCCGGAGAAGGCAGAGGTAGGTACAGTTTAGCGTTAGGCAAAAGCGTGGTCGTATAACAGGCCAGGGTCAGTTCCGGAGAAGGCAGAGGTATGTTTCTCGTTAGGCAGAAGCTTGGTCGTATAACAGGCCAAGGTCAGTTCCGGAGAAGGCAGAGGTAGGTACAGTTTAGCGTTAGGCAAAAGCGTGGTCGTATAACAGGCCAGGGTCGGTTCCGGAGAAGGCAGAGGTATGTACAGTTCAGTGGAGTGGCATAAGGGGTGTAGAGGAAAATGACAAGAAATGAGAATTACGTTTACCATACTTCCCTAATAATGTAGAGAAGTATGGTAATGGCGGAAACATCCAACTATACAGAGGCCTGGTTGGGAAGGACATTGGGGACAATAATACGTGGTGTCTCTTCTAATTCCACCTCTGGAGCACACCCGACAACCTCTTCTGACGTCTGTGGCCTGTTTCACGGGAGGGGATTTTGGCAGGAAAGTGGCGTTCATGGAGTCTGCTCACGGAATCAGAGCAAATATTTTCTGGTGGGCTTTCAGGGTACAAAAGGGCGGAGATTACTTGTTCCTGGTAGTGCAGATAGGATACGGGGTTCTCAGTCAATTTTTGGTAAATAACATAAGTATTATACATGGCCAAACTGAAAAAATAAATGGACACTTTTTTATATCAATGACGAGATTTTCTTGTGGGAAGGTATTGTTCAATCATCTGATCATTGAAGTCCACTCCCCCCATAAACAAATTATAATCATAGATACAAGCTGGTTTCTGGACTGGGCCGTTTCTTCTGTGCACTTCCACGTAGGTGTCATTATGGATTGTCGTCACCATGTGGACGTTTCATCTGTCCCTCCACTTGACAGCCAATAGCTCCTGGTTCCGCAAAGACGCCGTCTCCCCTTGGCGTAGCCTTTCATTGACCAGTTTTTTGCGGGAAGCCTTTTCTATTGGTTCTTACGGTACCACATGCTGGGGTGTCCCTCCGGTGAAGATTGCGGAAGAGGGGCAAACTTGTATAAAAGTTATCCACATAAAGGTGGTACCCCTTTCCAAGGAGTGGATAAACAAGCTCCCAGACAACTTTGCCGCTGGCTCCAATATATTCTGGACATTCGGGGGGGTGCAGTTGGGTCTCCTTCCCTTCGTAAACCCGGAAGGAGTAAATGTACCCGGTGGCTCGGTCGCAAAGTTTGTACATTTTTACCCCATATCGGGCCCTTTTGCTGGGGATAAATTGTTTGATGCCCAGCCTGCCGGAGAATTTTACAAGGGACTCATCCACGGAAATATTCTGTTCGGGGGTATATAATTGGGGAAATTTTTCAGAGAAATAATTTAGGAGTGGCCGAATTTTGAATAATTTGTCAAATGCTGGGTCATTTCGGGGAGGGCACTGGGTGTTGTCATTGTAGTGGAGGAAGCGCAAAATCATAAGGTATCTTGATCTTGGCATAATCGATGAGAAGAGTGGCATGTGGTGGATGGGGTTAGTTGACCAATATGAGTACATTTCGTTTTTTTTGTGAGTCCCATTGTAAAAGTTAGGCCTAAGAAAATTTTAAATTCTTCTATGGTAAGCTCTCTCCACTCATAGGGATGGGCATAACTAGAGCCAGGGTTGCTTACTATGTACTGCTGTGCGTAGAGGTTGCCCTGGGCCACAATGGACGATAGTAAGTCTTCGGTGAATGTCAAATAAAAAAAATCAAGCATGACAAAATCATCGGTGTTCACCTGGACACCTGGCTGGGCGGTAAAAGGGGGGATATTTGCTGCTCCGGAATTAGGGGGAAGCCACAGGGTGTTTTGAAGGGCATAGGGAAGGCTGGCATGGCCTCCATCCTTTTGGGGCTGAGATGACACCCTACTGGTACCTGGCATTTGTTGCAGTGGCACTGCGCTTGAGGTGGTAGTGGGCTGCTGCTCCACGCCAGAACGCCTTCTTTTCACGGGCACACGTTCCTCTTCTGATTCTGAATCAGACCCGATGCTTGTCACAGGTTCATAGGCTGAATCCGAATCAGACTGAGACTCAGAGAGCTCCCCGTTGCTCTCATCGGTCATGCTGAGACGCTGGTAGGCCTCCTCGGCCGTAAATAATTTTTTTGCCATACTGGTGGCTGGTGAGGTTGATGTGGCGCAGATGAGCACTGATGGGCACAGGTGGCACTGATGGGCACAGGTGGCACTGATGGACACAGGTGGTTCTGATGTGGCACTGGTGTGCACTGTAGTGGCACTGGTGTGGCTCTGGTTGCACTGGTGCGGCTCTGGCAGCACAGAGGTGGCACTGGTGGGCTCAGGCAGCACTGGTGGGCTCAGGCAGCACTGGTGGACTCAGGCAGCATTGGTGGGCACAGGCGGCACTGGTGGGCACAGGCGGCACTGGTGGGCACAGGTGGCACTGATGGGGCACTGATGGGCACAGGTGGCACTGATGGGGCACTAGTGTGCACTGTAGTGGCACTGGTGTGGCTCAGGTTGCACTGGTGTGGCTCTGGTGGCACAGAGGTGGCACTGGTGGGCTCAGGCGGCACAGGCAGCACTGAATGTGGCACTGCAGTGGCGCATATGAGCACAGGTGGCACTGATGGGCACAGGTGGCACTGATGGGCACAGGTGGCACTGGTGTGGCACTGGTGTGCACTGTAGTATCACTGGTGTGGCTCTGGTGGCACAGAGGGGGCACAGAGGTGGCACAGGTGGTACAGATGGCACAAATGTGGCACAGATAGCACAGATGTGGCACAGATGATACTGTTGTGGCACAGATGACACTGTTGTGGCACAGATGACACTATTGTGGCACTGTTGGGCACTGCTGTGGCACTGCTGTAGCACTGTTGGGCACTGCTGTGGCACTGTTGGGCACTGCTGTAGCACTGTTTGGCACTGATAAAACTTGAAAAACTCACAGATGGCACCGTAAAGCTTTCCTCTCCTCTCACGCTGCATCGGTGTGAGGAGAGGAGAGCTGTAACCTCCTGATGACCCTGCTTTCCCTGGTTTGTTTACATTTGTGATCGCTCCATCATTGGACGGAGTGATCACATGGTAAAGGGCCGCTGTCATTGGCCCCTTACCGCGATCTGTGTTGCGACGGGTCCCGTAAACCCAGCGAACATGGATGTTCCCGTGTGTGCGCCCCGGGGGGGCACGCGGGAACGGTTTTCCGGGATCACGTCATAGTACGTGATCCCAGAGTTATCCAACCGCCCTGCTGCCGTCATTCGGCTATGGGCCGGTTGGCAACTGGTTAAGCACTGAGCAGTGCGGGGTGTACCAAGGTGGCCTCTGCCACCTTCCTACTGCTGGCGTCCAGCTTCTTTCAAAATGTAACATTCAAAACAGCATCACAGATGTCAATGTACTATATTTATTTATATCCTCTCAGTTGATTGCTAAAATGACTCTGAAATTCAAGATCTTGCTGGGTGTAGTAACATGTCTGCTGCCACCTTCTGACTGCAGGTGTTCTTTCACATTAGCAAACCTGCTACACATGCACAATAAGTATTCAGCTGACAGAACGTCACTTCCGTTACCTAATCTGACAGGTCGCCTATTCTGACGGAACACCGGAAACCAACTATAAGTTCAGGGAAAAAAGCAGACAGATCTGTTAGTAAAAGCAGCATATATTACACTATAAAGCACACAGTTAGTCCCTTGATTGTCCCTTGATGTTAACCCCTTCCCAGCCTGTTGCCTGACTTGTTCGCACCCCCCAGGGTTGCCACATCATCCCTTTAATCCAGGACACACATTAATTACACAGGTTTTCTGGCTGATTAAGGTGGTAATTAAACTCACTTGGTGCCTTATCTACATTAAATCAGCCTCAGAACCCGTGTAATTCATATGTGTCCTGGATTAAAGGGATGATGTAGCAACCCTACCTCCTCCCCCTACCGCCCCCTGCTCTGCACTGATAAGGCTCCATGCACACTGAAGCTCAAACAAGCTTTTTCTGGACGCCAGATTGCTGGCAGAAAACTCTGGTTGAAAAGCTTGCTTTTAACAGCGTTTTGTACTAGTGTTTATGAGCGTTTTTTAGCGTTAGCGTTTATGGGCGTTTTTAATAAAAATACACAGAGGACACTCCAAAAATCCCACAATGCATTCCAAACTCCCACAATGCATTGAAAAAATAGAACGCCGAACGCTAATTAACGTGTGTTTATGAGCGTTTATCAGCGTTTGCCGTTTTTTGGCATTTTTTTGGCGGTGAAAAACGGCACTTTGAACGCGAATTTCTGGCGTTCAGAGAAAAGCCCATAAACTCCACTGCTCATTAAAGCTAAAAAACGTCCAGGTGTGCATGGACACATAGGATAACATAGAGTGGAGTTTATGGGCTTTTTAAAAAAAAAAGCCCAAACTCCAATAAACTGCAGTTTATCAGCTCCAGTGTGCATGGAGCCTAATCGGTGCATTGATTATCAGCCCTATGAATGATGCCTGCCAGTGCCCACCAGTGATGCCCACCTGTGATGCCAGTCAGTGTTCACCAGTGGAGCCAATCAGTGATGCCAATTAGTGCCCATCTGTGATGCCTTTCAGTGTCCATCAGTGATGCCTGTCAGTGCCTCCTCATCAGTGCTGCCTATCAGTGCTGGATATTAGTGCCTCCTCATCAGTGCCCATCAGTGCCCATCAGTGCCACCTCATCAGTGCTGCCTCATCAGTGCCCGTCAGTGCAGCCTCATCAGCACTCATCCGTGAAGGAGAAAAATTACTTATTTACAAAATGTTGTAACAGAAACTTTTTTTTTTTCAAAATTCCTGGTCTTTTTTCATTTGTTCAGCATAAAAATAAAAAACCCCAGTGGTGATTAAATACCACCAAAAGAAGGCTCTATCTGTCTAAAACAAATGATCAAATTTTTTTTTGGGTACAGTGTTGTATGACCATGCAATTGCCATTGAAAGTGCGACAGCCTGCGCAGGAAGAGGGTGACAGTGCCCGGTATTGAAGTGGTTAAATTAGTAGTAAGGCCTGGATCACACCTATGCATTTTTTAGTGCGTTTTCAGTTTTGCAGAAACACACTACAGTCCATTTATCATGGTTTCCTATGGGTGTAGTTCACATCTGTGCATTTTATGGAAAGGGCCAAAAGCTTTTGTCTGGTTTTTGGTTCCATAGACTTCAATGGATTAAAAGCGTGTACTGAAAAACACAAAATGCACCTGCAATATGCAAACTGCAGCCTGCATAGGTGTGAATCAGGCCTAAGGGCCTATAATAAGGCTTACCTGTAGGTATAGTACAGTATGTGCACTGTTTAGGAGGTATTTACTTAAACAGCGCCAATGGCAGGGCCTTCTTTAATGCGTGGCAAACGGGGCAGCTGCCCTGGGCCCAGTCATTGCT
Organism: Lithobates clamitans; assembly: GCA_037952925.1. Classification (NCBI taxonomy): domain Eukaryota; kingdom Metazoa; phylum Chordata; class Amphibia; order Anura; family Ranidae; genus Lithobates; species Lithobates clamitans. Next base: position 498,157 of record JBBGZY010000572.1, on the reverse strand, counting down.
GAAGGATCCGAAGCAGCTGCCCCTTGAGCCAGCGTCAGTACCGGAACTATGCCACTCTTCCAGAGTCCGGAGTTAAATGGCAGGCAAACTCCTGAGGCCTGTAGAGGAGGAGACAGTCCTATCATTCACATTACATGGAGTCTGGGTCTCCCGGGATTGGTTCCCTCCCCTCTTGCTGCTATGGTATTGAGAAGGAGGAGGCGTGGTTTTGGTGCTTGAAAAGTTTTCACGGGATTGGACTGCCACCGCGGCCGCTTACAGAGGACAGTCTCCGGTACCCTGGCTCTGTGTACAGAAGTGTTGTGGGCAGGGCTACGAAGAGTACAGGAGGGTTGAGGGCAGGGTTATGAAGAGTACAGGAGGGTTGTGGGCAGGGCTATGAAGAGTACAGGAGGGTTGTGGGCAGGGCCACGAAGAGTACAGGAGGGTTGTGGGCAGGGCTATGAAGAGTACAGGAGGGTTGTGGGCAGGGCTATGAAGAGTACAGGAGGGCTGTGGGCAGGGCTATGAAGAGTACAGGAGGGCTGTGGGCAGGGCTACGAAGAGTACAGGAGTGTTGTGGGAAGGGCTACGAAGAGTAGAGGAGGGCTGTGGGCAGGGCTATGAAGAGTACAGGAGGGCTGTGGGCAGGGCTATGAAGAGTACAGGAGCAACCAATCAGTGAGCTGTAATAATGTGCAGTAACCTCTAGCAACCAATCTGTGAGCAGTAATACTGTAATGTGCAGTAACCTCTAGCAACCAATCAGTGAGCTTTAATAATGTGCAGTAACCTCTAGCAACCAAACAGTAAGCTGTATTAATAACAGTAACCTCTAGCAACCAATCAGGCCCAAGAAAATGACTGCCCAGGGTCCAATCAATATTAAAGACGGCCCTGGCCGTTGATGTCACACCGTGCATACAGAGAGCCGTGCCGTGACTTCCACACACATGCATGAGATTAACGTCATCGCAGTTTGGGCCAGTCATACGACGGCTGCCCGCCAACCCGGAGGACAGACTGGGTGAAGATGGAAGCCCTGTCTGTCAGCAGTGACAGTGCACCGCTGGAAGGGCTTCATTTTCAGGTAAGTCTTTCATAATGGGCTAGTATGAGATATCTACTAGCACATTATGACATTAATTTGCAGGGAGAACATTTTTTTTTACATCGGTTTAACTACCACTTTAATCTGTCGGTGGTCATAATATTATGGCTAATTGGTGTGTATATATATATTTATATAATCATTATGTACATTATTGATGTTAGCACCACTTGTACAGCTTTTCTTTTGTCGTCTCTGACTCAAAAATTAGTTTAAACATGAGCCCCGCCTTTCCGCCTGAGTGGAGCCAATGAGCGCAGCTTCCGGAGCGCCCCGCCCCTTCTCTATGCCCGCAGTCTTTGAGTTACGGGGGCGGGGATTATGCAAAGAAGGAGAGAATTTCGCGCGCTTTGGCTGGTCACGTGGGTTTTTCGCGCCAAACCGGCAGCTGTGGAGACAAGCAGATCGGATCTTGTGTGTGCGGATAGAAGAGCAGCATGGCAGTGAGTGCGGGATGTGGGGGGACCGGGGGAGGGCTAGATCGGTCCTGGGGACCGGCTACTGTGTGTACGGTACAGGGAGAGAGAGGGTAGCCCCAGGGGGAAGGGGCACTGCAAGTCCCAGCATGCCTGGGACAGAACCTGGAGAGGCTCATTGTTCTATAGGACTGTCCATATCCAGTGTAACTGCTTACTTCTGGGGTTGTTTCACGTGTTTATGCTGCTCTAATTGAGTCTATTTAGTTACATTTTGTGTTTAATAAAAAATAAATATAAATTTAAAAAAAAATATTATAATATAAATCTGTTCAGGTCACGTTGGGTGATTTGGAATTGGGGGCAGAATTGTCGCAGTATGGAATTGCGTAACAAGCGTTGGGGTGCCATTATTTTTAATGGCACCCCAAACACGATGCGATTTGGCTAGGCACCAATAAGGGTGTAGTATACAGCGTTCGACAGTCAATCATGACGGTTCATCCGGTAACTTCTAATTGGACAAGCATGAAAAATCTTCTCGTACGGTACTAGATTGTACGTCCTTTTGTTTAATCAGTACAGTTGATCTTAAATACACTACAAAATATTACATCACTTATGAAACAAACTATTTTTATTTTTTGTCATACGAGAGTTTTTGTAACTTTGGTAAACTCCTTATTTTCAATCTGCGACTAGCACTTAAAGGAAAATGGACGCTCTGTCATCCGCTTTTCGGATCTGTGTACGGGCATTAAGCCTGCATTCACGCTATAGCGTTTCACAAATGCGTGCAGTCATGTGACTTTGTAAATATTTGCGAAACGTGCAAAAAAAAAATGCATCTTTCGCTTTCAATGCCATTCATTGCTAACCCCTTGGTGCCCGCCACACGCGAATATACAGCCTCTTGGCACCGAGGGGCGACGTATTTGCGTCAATTGCCGCGCTGAGTGTGCGTGCGGTGGTTGCTCCCGCCACCTAACCGAAGGCTCCTGATCGCAGCTTGCGACCGTTTTCAGATCGTGTGACCGCCAATCACGGCGTTCATGTGCTCCTAAGCCCCGGCATCATATAAAGGGCCGGCGAGGCGCCTTTGTTAAAGTGGATGTAAATCCAATGTCATCCTTTCTAAACTCCTGCCATAGGGGTTATCTATAAGGATATACACGCCTCCTGCATGTATCTTTACCTGTCCAATGTCTCCCCTCTGTCTGTTATGAGACCCGAAAAACTGCAGATTCTGTGGGTGGGTCTGTTGTCTGGAGCTCGGTGGGTGGAGTCGTGATGTCAGTAGACTCCCCGCCCACCTCTACATTCCCCTTGTCAATATGCATTTTTCTCCTGTGTATTTCTTACACTGAACTTCTGCTATGATCTCTGACATCCATGAAAAGACAGGAAAGTAACCACATGACTTCAGCATGCCAAATCATGCTGAGGTGTGGAACAGCCAATCCTTGCAGAGCTGCTGAAGAAAGGAGTGGGGATGGGAATTAAAAAACAATGCATGTCTTAGGCTAGTGCACGAGATATGTAAATCACCTGTCACTCACAGCAAGGGGGAGGAGTTGACAGTTTTTCTCTGTTTGTCAAGTTTTCTCACTGAACAATAAAAGAGGATTGCTCAGAGATGGATTAACTCTTTGTGGTAAGACTGGGCTCAAATGATAGGAAATCTTATACTCTACAGTATGACATTAAAAAAAAAAATGGGGGTTTACATCCACTTTAAAAGGTTAATGAAACCCCAAATGCGGTAAAGCAGATGTCTGAATAAAATACATTAAATTAGCTCAGTAAAGGTACATAACCTACTTTCTGATAAAGGCCTCTTCCCCACTAATGAACTGGGTGGGTCCACCTGTCACTTTTTCAGGTGGACCCAATCGGATCCTCCATTGCTTAATGGAACGGCAGATGTCAACAGACCTGTGTCCGCCGACATCCGATGCTATCCACCAAAAACAGGGATCCATCCCCATCAGTCTTATCGGCTCGGATGACAGTTGGATGTATATGGACAAGGCAGTTTGTTTCCGTCTGACAGCAGCCTAGGTCCGTGTCTGCTCTGCATCAGTGAAGTAGACACTGACCTGTCATCCCACCTACTCAGCGAGGATTAGAGATTTCTCTGCTGAGTGGGTGGCTCTGCTGGTGGACTCCACCAGTGTGAAAGAGGCCTATGTAAAACGAGGACTTACCATTACTTTTACAATCAGGAAGGCCCTTGCACTTCCCTATTGGTAGATCTGATTGTACAGTCAGATTGTCATGTGTGTGTGGTGACCGGTTGCGCTGACCCTTTTAATTTGGTTGTTACAGGATTCTTCAGAGTCATTTGTTATCGCTACCAGCCCCCGTTCTGGATCAAGACGCGGGGATGCGCTCACGTCCAGCCCTGGCCGGGACCTCCCTCCCTTTGAGGACGAATCAGACAATCTTCTTGGAGATGAGGGTCTTCCTGTCGAAGAGGAAGATGGGGAAGAGCTCATCGGTGACGGGATGGAGAGGTTTGGCGCTTTTTTTTTTTTTATTTATTTGTCATGATGACAGATCTGCTGTGCATGGTAAAGAGGTTTTTGTAGTGTGGATGGATGAGGGTGAATCTGATTGCCACCCGGGTCACTCAGACCTTCATTCTGCCATATTTCTGTAGATTGTCACCTGGATAGTGTTTTTTTTTTTTTTTTTTTTTTTTTTCCTCATTCTCAGCTTTTTTGTGTCTGTTTCAGGGATTACCGCGCCATCTCTGAGCTGGATGTTTACGAAGCTGAAGGTTTGGATGACGAAGATGCCGAGGAGCTGACAGCCAGCCAGAGAGAGGCTGCAGAGCAGGCTATGAGAATGCGGGACCGAGAGACGGGACGTGATTTGGGCCGAATGCGTAGAGGGCTCCTCTATGGTAAGTTTTTCCTTGGCTGTCATAGGCTCTACTATACACAGAACCAATTTGAAAATGTCATCATGGTTGGCATCCTGATTAGAATCTAGTGAAGTTTGATATTGTAGTTGGGAGTTCTCCAGAGAGGACCATCTCTGATCATCTGTAATGGAGACTGTAAATGCCCTCTCACTCAGCTCTCCTACTCAGCCTGAAATGGTAGATTTCAAGCCTTTTGACTAGTAGTTTCCATGTTTAACCACTTGCCACCCAGGCCAATTCTGACATTTCTCTTCTATATGTAAAAATCATTTTTTTGCTAGAAGATTACATAGGACCCCCAAACATTTTATATACGTTTTTTTTTTTTTTTTTTTTTTTTTTTTTTTTTTTAGCAGAGACCTTAGAGCAGTGGTCCTCAACCGTGTCCTTGGGGCCCACTAACAGGCCAGGTTTGCAAGATAACTGAAATACATCACAGGTGATATCATTTGCTGCTCAGTGATTGCAGTATTCTAGTCTGTATCTCCCCCAAGGTAATACTTAAAACCTGGCCTGTTAGTGGCCCTAAGGACAGGGTTGATGACCACTGCCCTAGAGAATACAATGGTGGTCGTTGGAACTTTTTATCTTGCACGGTATTTGCGCAGCAGTTTTTCAAATGCGATTTGGGGGGGGGGGGGTTTAGCAACGTTAGCCCAATTTATTTATTTTTTTTTTTGCATAATGTGAAAGATTATGCTGCTCAAAATAGATACCTAACATGTCATGCTTCAAAGTTGCACACGTGGACAACCTTCAGGTTTGCGTATATTGAATCCATTCATTATTTTTTTTTTTTTTTTCAGACAGCGAAGACGAGGAGGAAGACCGCCCTGCACGGAAGAGGCGACTGGCCGAGCGTGCCGCAGAGGGGGCTGCAGAGGAAGATGAAGAAATGATTGAAAGCATTGAGAATCTTGAGGACATGAAGGGCTACAGTGTTAGAGAGTGGGTGTCCATGGCTGCCACACGCTTGGAGATCTTCCACCGCTTCAAGAACTTTCTGAGAACCCATGTCGATGATCATGGACACAATGTCTTCAAAGAGAAGATCAGTGACATGTGCAAAGGTATGGCTTGTACTGCATCACATCCATTGCAGAAATGACTGGATTGACCAGGAAGACGTAGACCTTCTTTTTTTTTTTTTTTTTTTTTTTTTCCAAGCTTTAGCATAGTCTGGTACAGGCACTGTTACTTTGCTTTTATCCACTTCAATACCGGGCACTTTCGCGCCCTTCCTGCCCAGGCCAGTGTTCAGCGCTTTGAATGACAATTGCGCAGTCATGCAACACTACCCCAATGACTATCTTTTTAGAAAGCTTTCTTTTTGGTGGTATTCGCCTCTGTTTTTTTTTTTTTTCTAAACAAATTAAATAAGACAAACTTTTGTTTTGTTTTTTTTTGTTTTTGTTATAAAATTTTGCAAGTAAGTCATTTTTCTTCTTCACTGATGGGCACTCATCAGGACACTGATGATCAGTGTAACTTATGTGCTGACAGGCTTGCCAGTCAGTGGCTCTCCTTTCAGGTACTTTCACACTGGGGCAGGGGTCCGTTGGCGAGAAAAAAAGGGACACTAGTTTTACCGGCGCTTCACCGTCGTTTTGGCGGCGCTATTTGGCCGCTAGTGGGAGGCTTTCAACCCCCGCTGGCGGCCAAAGAAAGGGTTAAAAGCGCCCGTGATGCAGCGCTTCCGAAGCGCTTTTCAGGCTCCCACACCGCCCCGATGATGCTACTTGGCGAACTTTTTTTTTTTTTTTTTTTTTTTTTTTTTTACCCGATCCGCAAGCGCAATGCCCCCAGTGTGAAAGCACTTTACAGGTGCTATTTTTGGCGCAAAAAATGCTTTAGTGTGAAAGGGATCTTCCGCAAACAGACATAGCATGGGAGGAAAGGACTGCCGATTGCCAACATGTCTGTTTACATGTGATTGAACACAGCTGATCACATTGTAAAGGGCTTCTGTGACTGACCCTTTACCCCAATTTTATCAGCTGTCTGAAGGACACAGCGTTTACAGGGCACGGGGTTCTGGGAGTACGTCTATGGACGCTCTCCCAGTACTGGACAACTGCGTCGTAGCAGTCTTTGGCTATATCACAGTTGTGACCTGCTTATGACTGAAATTACTTGCAGCAGTTAGGTCCCTACTCCATATACCAGTTGCAGGGCGCAATTTTCAGTCTGTACCTAAAACCTGTATGCCAAGTTTAGTCTCAGGATTGGCAAGCCAGTTGGATGTTGCACGCTTCTGGTTGGCAAATTTGCATCCATTTAACACCGCAGCCATGTAGAAATGTTATTGGTGACAAGTTTTTTTTGTTTTTTTTCTTGCAGACAATAAAGAGAGCCTGGCAGTGAACTATGAAGATCTGGCTGCCCGCGAGCACGTTTTGGCCTACTTCCTCCCAGAAGCCCCTGCTGAAATGTTGAAGATCTTTGACGAAGCCGCCAAGGAGGTGGTTTTGGTCATGTACCCAAAGTATGACCGCATCGCCCGTGAGATTCACGTTCGCATTTCCCATCTACCTCTGGTAGAAGAGCTGAGGTCTCTCAGGTGAGATCTTAGAAATAATAAATGCAATTTAAAATGCGGCCAAGACTGCGAAAGAGCTAGGTGTTTAAAAACCGTGAACTGTATCAGTTTTGACTTTACATGTGATCTGGGCAGAGATTTTTGTGCTGCCTTTTTAATAGGGTAGGGTGATGGGTTGGTTCTTGAGGGATGATTGCATTTTGTAGGGTTACCTCTTTTTAAGCCATAAAATTAACCAACTTTCGTTTTGCTTGTCTTAACAGGCAGTTGCATCTTAACCAGCTGATCCGGACCAGCGGAGTCGTGACCTGCTGTACCGGTGTCTTGCCACAGCTCAGCATGGTGAAATACAACTGTAACAAGTGTAGCTTTATTTTGGGTCCATTCTTCCAGTCTCAGAACCAGGAGGTGAAGCCGGGTTCCTGCCCCGAGTGTCAGTCCCTTGGACCTTTTGAAATAAACATGGAGGAGGTTTGTTTTATTTTAGATTTTTCTCGCTGACTTTGGCCATGATGCAATACTTTTAGGCATATTATGTGATGGGTGCTGCAGTAGGGTAATCCTGAATGACATTCCAAAGAGGGTTCATTTTTATTTTATTTTTTTTGTTTCTATTTTACAGACGGTGTACCAGAACTACCAGCGCATAACCATTCAGGAAAGCCCTGGAAAAGTGGCTGCTGGACGTCTGCCTCGCTCCAAAGATGCCATTCTTCTGGCAGACTTGGTGGACAGCTGCAAACCCGGAGATGAGATAGTGAGTGACAAGTCTACTGATTAGGTGGTGGTTAGAATACTACTTGAATTATTTCTCTATTGGGGAACATTGATGGTGGCATATGCCAAGAGGGATTCTTGTGACCCTTCTATAGTCATTAAAGTGATTTGACCAGAATTTTGTGATGCAGCTCTCAAAGGAGGAACCTTGAGCGTTGTATTTTGTCATTTTTAAAGAGAAAAAAAAAGTTTGAAAATTAAGTTACAATTTCTGTATTTACCGACTTGCCGACCGCCAAACTGTCAATATATAATTAGACATTAAATATCAGGCTTACTGCAGCAGCTAGCTGCCATAATTCCGTGTGGGGTTTTTTTCTTTGTTAGGCGACCGGCTTTCAGGTAAAAGTGTTCCTAGCGGCCGATTCTCTAAGTCATCATTTTTTATAGGAAGAGGTGCCCCCTCCCTCCGCTTCTTGAGCTTACCGGAACTGATCCAGTCAAGCCAAGGAAGGAAGCTGAGTCGGGGCAAGATGGGGAAGCCCCCCCCCCCCCCCCCCACTTGGCTCTTTGCCCTTGGAGGACCGGAGCGACGTATGACGTCACTACTTTCTCGGGCATAAACAGGATTGATTTTTTTTTTTTCCTTTAAAAGAAAAATGTTAAAGCGCCCAACCCCTCTGAGCTCGCGTGCAGAAGCGAGCCCATACGTATGTCGCACCCGCATATGTAAACGGTGTTCAAAACCACACATGAAGTATAAATAATACTTCTGAATAAATACCACACTGAATAAATAATGAAAGTGTTATAAGTGTAAAGCAGCCAGCACCTAAAGTTCAATACCAAAAAACTTAAAATAAAATAAATAACACAGTGGGTGCAGCGCTGATAATGATATAAATTATGATATCCTTAAGATAATAAAAATGATCAAATAATGAAAACAACCGTTATCACGGTTGTTTTCATTTAATCATTATTTTAAGGATATCCTATTTTATATCATTATCGGCGCTGCACTCACTGCACTGTTATTTATTTGACATAAAATATTGCAATGAGGCCTCTCTAGGCCTAGGGTCTCTGCTAAAAAAAACAAAAACTTTGTGCTCTGGAATACAAGTCCACACTATAGAGGGATATGCTTTGTTCATATTTCATGTCTGAGGTTTACAACCGCTTAAATGAAAGAACAGAAATTGCCTGCATAAGGGCTTTAAGGCGAGTTTATTATCGCTGTTCTCCCTATTTGGTTGCATGTCTAGCTGCTTTTCAACTGGTATCCTTGCCCTTTTGACAGGAACTGACTGGAATCTACCACAACAATTATGACGGATCCCTGAATACAGCCAGCGGCTTCCCTGTGTTCGCTACAGTCATCCTCGCCAACCACATCACAAAGAAAGATGACAAAGTCGCGGTGGGAGAACTGACGGACGAGGATGTTAAAGCCATTGTCGCACTTTCCAAAGACGAACGTATCGGTGAGAGGGTGAGTGATCGCTTCAGCAACGTTTTTATGCCATTTTACCGTGTTTTGAGTGTCACTTGCTGATCAGTATTTCCCTGTAGATCTTTGCCAGCATTGCTCCGTCCATCTACGGACACGAGGACATCAAGCGAGGCCTGGCTCTGGCATTGTTTGGAGGAGAAGCCAAGAACCCAGGTGTGTGTGCAGAGAGTTCTCTCAACTTCGTTGAGGGAAATTTTGCAAAGACTGGTTGCCATGGCCAATAAGCATTTAGCTTATGTTTTCAAAGTCTTACAAAACAGGCTGAGGCTAGAAAGCTGATTGGTTACTATGCGCAGACGCTCCAGATTCTTTCTGCTCCCACTTTTAGTCAGTTTACCACATTGGGTTTAGTACACGGAGCCAAATAACTGTTTGACCATAGCACTCTTGACTCCAGTGTATTCCAGTTTGTCTGCTATTCTATGGGGGTTTAGCATTGGTTAAAGTGGGGGTGTTAACCCACTTTAAGAAAAAAAAAAACACCTGAAAGACAAAGGCATAATGAGCTAGTATGCATAGCATGCTAGCTTATTATGTAATGCGCACCTGAGATTTAAGCCCTCGCTGCGGCGCCCGTACACAGCACCGGCCAGTGACATCACCCCGGGGGGGGGGTTACTTCTGGGTGTCGCGGAGCCGCGATGACGTCACTCCTGCGCGGTAACGGCACATACGTGCCATTGCTTCAGTTTGTGTCCGTGCACATGTGCCGATGACGTCGGCAAATACAGGGGATATTTCCTAAACCGTGCCGATTTCTGAGCCATCCTGGGTAGCTACAGGTAAGCCTTATAGAAAAAAGTGGTCTGCGAGGGTTTACAACCACTTTAAGCTTTGGAATAGTGGCTCAGCGAATCTTAACTGATATGTCATTAAAGTGGTTGTAAACCCTTACATATATACGCAGTGAAATGATACGTCTCAGCCCTCCTTTTCTACATCCATTTAAAGTTTCTTTGCTTTCTGAAAAGGTGTGGAGAGCTAAAGTATCTATGCAGAGCTCAGAGGAGAGCTCTTTGGATGGAAGGGACACACCTCTCTGCACACAGGCACAGATCTAAGGCTGTTAATCACAGGCTGTGTGCTGGTGCTCCCTCCCTGTCACTTTTTTTTTTTTTTTTTTCTTCACCTGTTGGTGTAAGGCAGTGGTGTCCAAACTATGGCCCTCCAGTTGTTAAGGAACTACAACTCCCATCATGCCTAGTCATGTCTGTGAATGTCAGAGTTTTACAATGCCTCATGGGAAGTGTAGTTCTGCAAAAGCTGGAGGGCCGTAGTTTGGACACCCCTGGTGTAAGGAAAACGTTTCAGAAGTGATTCATGCTGATAGAGGAATGAAGCAGCAGAGAGAAATTACACTTAAAGCAGAGTTCCACTCGGCTTTGTGTTAAAAGTGTAGCTGCTGACTTCCCAGGATCCAGCGATGCGGCTGCCCGAACCCTCGGTTCTTTCCCTTAGTTCTCGCTGGCATCAGTCGCGCTGCGTCTCAATGGCCGGGACGTCGCTGCGTCTGCCCCCCCCCCCCCCAATATGACATTACAAATGTGACATGTTAGGGGGGTTGGGAGACCTTAAAGCGGAAGCTCTTAAATCCACTTTAATGCTCTTGAAGACTCAAAGTGAGGGTGTTTGGTGTGGTTTTTGTTTTTTCGACTTTATTCATTTGTCTTTTTTTTTTTTTTCCTCCTTATAGGCGGCAAGCACAAAGTCCGTGGGGACATCAACGTTTTGTTGTGCGGTGACCCGGGAACAGCCAAATCCCAGTTTCTGAAGTATGTAGAGAAAGTATCCAGCAGAGCCGTCTTCACCACCGGACAGGGAGCTTCCGCTGTGGGTTTGACGGCCTACGTCCAGCGTCACCCTGTCACTAAGGAGTGGACGCTGGAGGCCGGCGCTCTGGTCCTGGCAGACAGAGGCGTGTGCTTAATCGATGAGTTTGACAAGGTTAGCGAGTTCTCTTCCAACGCCGCTGAATTAAGTTAACAAAACTAACAGCTTGCTAAGCCATCCACAGCTCGCCCCCCAGCTACATCAATAACCTGATCTCAATATACCAACCTATTCGTTCCCTTCGTTCCTCCCAAGATCTTCTGCTCTCTAGATCCTTTGTCATCTCCTCCCATTCTTGCCTCAAGGGCTATTCCAGAGTCTCTCCCATCCTCTCTAACTCGCTACCCCAATCTGTCCGATTCTTCTTCTCTTTTTTTTTTTTTTTTATCTCCTCGGTTTGCTTTTAGACGATCCCTGAAGCCCCTCCTCTTCAGCAGACCAATGACACTAATAGTACAGTGAGTGCATATTTTTAGCACTGAACGCTGGCAGGGAAGGAGTTAACAGGAGTGAGCAAAGGGTTAATAAATGTGTGCCCAGGGAGTGCTTACTAACTGTGGGGGGAGCTGCTTGTACTGTGGGAAGGCAGAGATTGGTGTTCCTGCTTGGCAGAAACACCAGATCACTACCTTCCCTACTGACAGATCGATCTGCCTTGTTTACACGGGCAGACCACCATTCTGCTTCTCTTCCAAACGATCGCCGGGTGCCGGCAGATATCGAATCTGGTGGACCCGCTGATTGGCTCTTGCTGTGTCCAATTGCAGCGGGTTGCCGGGGGGCGCACGTAACCCGGAAGTACGTGATTCTGTGCAGAGGAGCCGCCGCCCCGCAGTAATTGTACATGGGGTGGTTGGAAACTTTACTTCCATCTGTCTAAATGATGTTCTAAGCCAAAAACTTCAGTGCAGGAAAGCAATGAACAAGTGATGGTTCATGCATGAGGTGCAAGGTGTAGATGTGGGCGGGTGCAAACAGAATATTAACCTGGAATTCAAAGATGACTGGTGTAGCAGTTAACTTGTCGGTTTTTGTTTTTTTTTTTTTTGTTTTTTTTTTTGTTTTTTTTTTTGGGGTAAAGTTTTTGCTGTATTTTCACCTCTGGTGTTCTCTTGTAGATGAATGATCAGGACAGGACCAGTATCCATGAAGCTATGGAGCAGCAGAGTATCTCCATCTCAAAGGCTGGGATTGTCACATCTCTCCAGGCACGCTGCACGATCATTGCTGCTTCTAACCCAATTGGTAATACCCCTGACATCGATTTTTACTAGATCTTCTTTTAAACAGTACCTTGATTTAAAAAAAATGATACTCACTATCGCTATTTCAGGTGGTCGTTATGACCCATCGTTGACTTTCTCTGAGAACGTTGACTTGACGGAGCCCATCGTGTCTCGATTCGACATTCTGTGTGTGGTGAGGGACACAGTGGATCCTGTGCAGGTAAGGACCTCTTTTTTTATATGCGACAAAACTCCCCATAACTTAGTGCTTGTAGTAATCCTTTAACCCATTTCAGCACATACATAGGTCACGCCTGCATATGTAAATGTTGTTTTGCTCCACACATGACGTATCTCCATGAACGCTATACTAATATACTTGATTATATGCTTGTGGGTAAATGGCTGTAAAGATTGCCTTAGGCGGTTGGACTTCTAGCAACTTGTCTAAGCATGAACAGTATTGTAACTAAGTCATTGTCAATTTTTTTTTTTTCATGGCCAAATTGCTTTGTTTTTGCTTTCTAGACTGAGATGCATAGGGCGGGTGGTCAATACTATGTGTGATCTGTATTTCAGGATGAAATGTTGGCACGGTTTGTGGTTGGCAGCCATATTAAGCATCACCCAAGCAACAAAGATCTGGCTAATGGAGATGCAGAAGAACTTGTTCTACCCAACACATTCGGGGTGGATCCACTTCCCCAGGAAGTGCTGAAGAAATACATTATGTATTCTAAAGAGAAAGTCCGCCCTAAGCTGAACCAGATGGACCAGGACAAGGTGGCCAAGATGTACAGCGACCTTAGGAAAGAGTCTATGGTCAGTGGCCTGTTCACTTTTATATGGTAGACTGGAAATAGTGGCTTAAAAAGAAAATATAACAGTTGTGGATTTTTTTTTTTTTTTTTTTTTTTTTGTAATCAAATCCTTTTTTTTATTAACCAAGGGGTTTTCTAAAGGGACGGAACAGCAGATGCTGATTGCTCAGTTTTTTTTTTTCTTTGAAGCTTCAGATTATGACATCTGATTAGAATATTTCACTGCTGTGATGATTTATTGAAGTTCGATATATGGGATTCTTTCAGCAGCTGAACAGTCATTCTAATGTATAAAAGGGAAGGGGATGGCCTTAGATGAATTAAGGTAGAATGGACCCTTAGGGTCGGTTCACACATGGGCAACACGACTTTAGCGCGACTTTGTACCGCGACTTCAACGCGGCTTCAGCGCGACTTTAGAGCGACTTCAGCGCGACTTCGGCAAATTACGAGGCGACTTGAAGTCGCCTCCATGACAGGCGACTTCGCCTGTGGCCAATCAGCTCTCTGGGAGGGAGGGGGGGAGGGAGGGGTTTTCCCTGCAAAGTCGCTTGACTTTACAGAGAGATCCGACTTGGAGGCGACTTCCATTGATTTCTATGGTACAGGTCGCCTACCAAGTCGGATCAAAGTAGTACAGGGAGTACGCTCTGAAGTCGGAGCGACTTCAGTAGCGTCTATTAAGACGCTAGCGTTCACTCCCATTCAAACTATTTCTGGGGCGACTTGAGGGCGTACAAGTCGGATCCCAAGTCGCCCCAGTGTGAACCGAGCCTTAGGCAAGGTATTTTTTTTTTTTTTTTTTTTCTTCTAAACGATATCCTTATTTTTCAGAAATACCATACACAGCTGATACTCGTTGCCCTGTAATCTACTCTTCAGGAAATAGTTTTTTTTTTTTTGGATAGGTTTTATAGCAAAAAGTAAAATATTTTTTCTTTCAAAACTGTTGGGTTTTTTTGTTAGTGCAAAAACTAAAAACCGCAGAGGTGATTAAATGCCACCAAAAGAAAGCTCTATTTGTGGAAAAAGACATGCATTTTATTTGGGTACAGCGTCGCTCGACCGCGCAATTTGTCGGTTAAAGCACCGCAGTGCCGTATCCCAAAAAAATAACCTGGTCATGGAGGAAAATGTACAAAATTCGTATTTTGTAACCACATAAGCAGTGCTGCTTTGTATACTGCTCTGCTTCCACTAGATGGTGCTCTGTTCCTTATTTTGAAAATGTGTTTTTTGTTGAATATGGCTCTTTGCATTCCTTGACGCAACCTTCCATTGTTGGAATGTCATTCAGCTGTTCTGCTGCATCCACTAGGTGGAGCTCTCTCCTATTCTTTTGCTGGAGCACACGGTATGCTTAGAACGGTCTGTTCGCTTGTTTCTATGGTGCTTATTTCCATTATTTCATTGACTTCAATCTTTAAGAGCTCCTCTCTAAGAGCTCCTCTCAGCCTGCATTTGGCATGCTTAAAGGATAAGTTCACTTTTACAAAAAAAAAATACTTTTTGCAGGTTGGGTGGTGCATCTGTTAACATATTACATGTTACACTCTGCATATGGGTGTAACATGTTACAAAAGGTGAACGTGTGCTTTTAAATACATCCTCAGTTTCTCACCAGCGTATGAACACAATGGGGTTGATGTACTAAAACAGAAGAGTGCAAAATCTGATGCTGCTGTACATGGTAGCCTTCTAACTTCAGCCTGTTCAATTAAAGCGGAGGTCCGCCTCCCGCTGCAAAAATTAAAAGCCAGCAGCTGCTGACTTTTAATAATCAGACGTTTCCTGTCCTGGAGTCCAGCGATGTCGGCAGTGCAGTTGATGTTTCCATCAGCTGTTGGGTGCTGCCACCTCCATTGCGAGTAAGGGAACCCAGCATTGAAGCCTTAGGGCTTAACGCCGAGAACCCTACTACACATGCGCGAGGCTCCTCCTGGCCCGGGAAGGAGTAGGGATAGGGAGCGACGGCAATACCCGTAGCTGAGGCTCCCGGAAGTG
The DNA here is from genome assembly GCA_037952925.1 of Lithobates clamitans. Classification (NCBI taxonomy): domain Eukaryota; kingdom Metazoa; phylum Chordata; class Amphibia; order Anura; family Ranidae; genus Lithobates; species Lithobates clamitans. The sequence goes on along the minus strand of JBBGZY010000572.1, from coordinate 483,069 downwards.
GGAACAGGATACCTGTGAAAGACAGGTATCCTGCCCCCCATTTGGCACCTTTTGGGGGGGGGGCGGGGAGAGTGAGTGGAAGTTCCACTTTTGGGTGGAACTCAACTTTAAGCTTTGACAATTAAAACCTGGAAGCTGATTGGTTTCTATGCGGAGCTGCACCAGGTTTTGCACTCTTCAGTTTTAGTAAATCGACCCCAATGAAATGAGCGGGGGGGCATATTTGATGCATATTGTGTTGCCAGTCCTGCTCATAGATTTTCTTTTCCAACAGGCCACTGGCAGTATTCCCATCACAGTGCGACACATTGAATCCATGATTCGCATGGCGGAATCGCACGCCCGCATGCACCTGCGGGACTACGTTGTGGAGGACGATGTCAATATGGCCATCAGAGTTATGCTGGAAAGCTTTATCGACACGCAGAAGTTCAGTGTCATGAGAAGCATGCGCAAGGTGAGAACGACGACTTCTACATTTCCATCTTGCTGCTGTTAAATTTTGGCTTTCTAGATGACAACCCTGTGCTTGGATCTGTGTTTTTAGTTGGCAATTCTGTATTTAAAAGAAAAATGTGTTTTCAAAGTCAAATGGATACTTTTTATTTTTTATGGCTTGTGTGTTTTGTCTTTTGGCAATTACTGAAAATATTATTGTAGCTTGTATTAATACACTTTTTTTTTTTTTTTTTCTTCCCCTGTATCAGACCTTTGCTCGGTACCTGGCATTCAGAAGGGACAACAATGAGTTGCTACTCTTCATACTGAAACAGCTGGTGGCAGAACAGGTTACATACCAAAGGAACCGCTATGGTGCCCAGCAGGACACTATTGAAGTGTCTGAAAAAGATCTTGTGGATAAGGTAAGCTTGGGACGTGTTTTAGAACTTGCACACCCTCTGCCTAGTGTTTAGGAGTCTGATTTTTGCGTGTTAAGATTTCACATCTGTCCACTTGCCATAACGACATTCAGCAAACAGGTTGGAAGTGACAGTGTAACCCGTGTAACTGTCACTAGAACAAGAAGTGAAGGAACAAAGACATGGTAAAGTGGTAGTTTCTAATGCTCAGCCTCTGGTTTTTTTTTGCGTCACTTTGGGTATTCTCACTTTAGACACAGACCTCCTAATGGGGTGGACCCAGCAGTTAAAGATGTGACTTTCTAATATCTTTGAAATTTTATTTATTTTTTTGTTTGCAAAATCCAAACCTTTTGCAGTTTTCACAGATTCTAAATGACTCGTGAAATTCTCCATCGAATCAAAGCTTGATGTTTTGATTTAAGCGCAATACCAGCATGGAAAGGTTACAGCTGAACATCGGAGTGACTTGTTCGCTGAGCCGGCACATCAGTTGAGATAATGGGGCCCCTATTATAACGTTTCCTGACCTGCGATGGCTCAGTTCATTATGGCTCGCCATTGTAAACCTACTTGTTATCACTTTTTTTTTTTTTCCATGCTATTAAATTCTCTCATCTTGATTTCAGGCCCGGCAGATTAACATCCACAACCTTTCGGCATTTTATGACAGCGAGTTGTTCAAGATGAACAGATTCACGCACGACGTCAAGAAGAAACTTATCGTACAGCAGTTCTGAGCTCCTGTGAGCCACACGAGGGGGAATGTGGACGATCGGATGCTGATCGGTTCCTTCACTTTGGACTGACGTCTCCCTGACCAGTAAAACCGCTTGTCCAGCTAATGAACTGAAAGCGAAATGTGGGCTGTACAGCTAGCGCTGGTTGAAGCAGGACTATTTAAAAAAAAAATTTTTTTGCTGATCACAAGACTGGCGTATCCAAAGCCTTTATGCCATATTTGTATGGCAGTTTGGGGAGCCGTGCACCCACAATGCCCGCGCCGGACTTTCTTTGTGGTTTCTAGCGTCAGGCTTGGTTCACTACCGTTCATGGTAGCTCACCTGCATGACGAGCTTGTAACTGTTATATAGTGAGGTTGCTACTCATGTTTTGTATAGCTTTCTCGTACTCTGAAAAATCTTTGGAAACATTTACATGCCCTGGAAATTGGGCATTTCGCAGGTCGTTTAATTCCTAAAATATAATTCTGTGCCTTTTTTTTTTGTATATTTGATATAGAAAGTGATTTAATGTATTTGTCTAGTTAAATACAAGCAGTTTTCATATTGGTGGTTTTCAGGTTTCTTTGACGACTTGCAGCCAAATAAACACAAAGGGGACTGGTCATGACAGCTCTGATAAATACATCAAAATAGAGAAATGGGAACTTTTTTATAGGGCTTGTAAACCCTCAGGGTTTTTCACCTTACTGCATTCTGTGCATTAAGGTGAAAAACCACCTGTAGTGCAGCAGAGCCCCCCTTTTACTTACCTGAACTAGATTGTTCCGGTGATGTGGACAAGCTTTTTGTTTCCCGCTGCTGTCAATCAAATCCATTGACACGGGGCTGAGTCCTGCTGTCTGTGTCAATGGACGCAGCAGCAGGACTCGGAAGCGTGCCCCCATGGATTGCAGCTCTCTGTGGGGTCACTCGAAGCGGAGCCAGGAGCACTGCTGAGGGACCCCAGGAGAGGAGGATCGGGGCCACTCTGTGCAAAACCCTTGCACAAAGGAGGTAAGTATAACTTGTTTAAAAAAAACAAAACAAAAACTACAACTCCCCCCCCCCCCCCCCCCTTTTTTTTTTTTTTTTTTTTTTTTTAATGGAAGTTCAACTATGTTGGACGAATAATCGTCCTCTCCACCTTGTCCAATCAGAGAAGGCTTTGCATTCAATAAGAGTGAAATGTCTTCTTTGGTTCCTGTACTGAGCAAGTGTCTGTTCACTAAATATATGGAGAGCTTCTTGCCCCAGGAAGACTTGCATTGGTCCAAGCTGGACCGATGTCACACTGCAAAATTGTCCTGGTCTGCCTACAACCTTAAGCCCCCGTACACACAGGCTCAATATTGGCCGGTTTCTATTGAACCAGCTGATACTGTCCAACGTTTTGGCCTGTTGTATGGCAGCTGGTCTGACAGAAGCTGGCTGAACATCTGGCTTCGGTCAAAGGGGCATGACTGAAAAAGGTATGCCAATCAGTCCGCTCTCAGTCATTGGCTGCCAGCACTGGTGTGTTTTTGGAGAGGCGGCTGTCCTGCTGTCATAACACAATAGCTCAGCAGGGAGATCACTGTACTAATGTCAGATTGTTGGTACAGGATCTCCTTCCAAGCACTTCAGGTTTTTTTTTTTTTTTTTTTATGGAAACGAAATATCCTGACAAGATGTGTACCTCTCAAGAGCTTACTGGTCTTGTATGTGTTTGAAGAGGACTTTTACTAAGTGTTCATCCAGCTTGGTGGATCCAGTGAGGCTTCATCTGTTTTCAAGGACCCCACCATTAAGTGGTCGGAGGCCTTCTCTAGTTACTTCTGGCAGGCCTTATGTGCCATGTTTTAGCTTTGACACTGGTCTAAGGCCTCTTTCAGACGAACGATCTGTTCAGGTCCGCCTGTCAGTTTTTTAGGCAGACCTGAACAGACCCTCCATAGATCTCTATGGAGCGTCGGATGTCAGCGGTGACATGTCTGCTGACATCCGACCTGCTCCGATCCGAAAAAGTGTAGCGGAGGAAAAATCTACTTTTCCATCTGTGATCAGATTGGGTGACGGACTCTACGGTCCGTCGTCATCCGATTCCCCCATAGGGGAGAGCGGCGCTCTGACAGGTCCGTCGCTGCACAGTGCGCAGAGATAGACCTGTCATCTTCCTGCTCAGCGGGGATCGGCGGAGCGATCCCCACTGAGCAAGCGGATGTTCACGGGGCGGATCATCATGGATTTGTCCCGTGTGAAAGAGCCCTAAGGCTTTATTAGAAGGAATCTGATTCCTGTGGTTTGCTCCCGTTTTTTGTTTTCTAAAACAATTTGACCAAAACGCTGCAACTCTACTGTAGCTTTACTGATCTGTTCAAGGTTTCCCATCTAATTTCCGACATGAGTCTCCTGTCAGTTCACATGCAGAAAACACTTTAGCCAAAGTCTTGACTGCGCAATGCACATTGAAGAAGTGCTTATGCTGCATAGCCTTCGAAGCACAATGTCTCTTCAGGTCTAATCTGGATTTCACAGCTCTCCTTTTTCCCACAGTCAGAAAAGTCGAAGACTTATGCCCCGTACACACAGTCGGACATTGATCGGACATTCCGACAACAAAATCCTAGGATTTTTTCAGACGGATGTTGGCTCAAACTTGTCTTGCATACACACGGTCACTCAAAGTTGTCGGAAAATCCGAACATTCTGAACGCGGTGACGTAAAACACGTACGTCGGGACTATAAACGGGGCAGTAGCCAATAGCTTTCATCTCTATTTATTCTGAGCATGCATGGCACTTTGTCCGTTGGATTTGTGTACACACGATCGGAATTTCCGACAACGGATTTTGTTGTCGGAAAATTTTATAGCCTGCTCTCAAACTTTGTGTGTCGGAAAATCCGATGGAAAATGTGTGATGGAGCGCACACACGGTCGGAATTTCCGACAACAAGGTCCTATCACACATTTTCCGTCGGAAAATCCGACCGTGTGTACGGGGAATTAGTCTTGAAAGTGCTTTTCATTACTCGGTGGTGTCAAACGCCTTAGTCCAAAACCCAAGCTGAGCTCCCAGGCCTTCCACAAGTCCTAGAACTCAGTCTGATAAACCATCAGACACAATTTTAACCATGAATGTGTGCCCCACTCAGTAGGTGGGTCTTCTGTTAGCTTTTGTGGACATTAGGATGACTTTCGTTCTAGATGCCTGGGTACAGGAGGTGGTGTTTTAAAGGCTTTAACCTAGGGTTTGCGCCTAGCGCCCACCTCAGTTCATCAATTCAAATCACCAGTGCTGGTGGGTCTTCTGTGCTAGGGTCATTGCCCCAGTTCCTTTATCAAAACTGTTTCATGGTCTCTACTCCAACCTGTTCAGTTTCTGAGCCAAATAGGGGGCGGGCGTTCACCCTATTATGTATCCTTACAACTTGCCAACCGTATACAGTACATATAAGTTGGCTCTCCTGTGCAAAATCACACGCCAGTACATGATTTTGCACTTCTGAGGCATGTGCTGCTGGTGACCTGCTCCCTTCATGGACTACAATAAAAGGATTTTATGTTAAGTACAAACCTCATTGGATGGACCAGCTTAATATACGGCATGATTCTAATATAGAAGTTGCTACAGTGATCCAAGGTTCAAAAAGATGTATGCATGAGTTCTCTTCCCTTACATGAACGTGAAATGACACTGGTCTACTCTCCAGCCCTTAAAGTGGAAATAAACCCATCCATAAAACAGTTTCATTTCCGACACATGCCGTAAATGAAACACTCCCATTGGTTGTGCTCTCAACCAAACTGTCGAACCATCCAATGGCTGGTGTCATAACTGATCACATGTGCGGCATCATGGCATTTGTAGAATAAACAGAGGCAAAGATGGCAGCTTCCGTGGCTGAAAATGATGAGGGGGTTTACTTTTTATATACTCAGCATTGTGGCACTACCTCCTGCAACTTCCCTGGAGCTTTCATACTTTACATGCAATTTTGGGAATGGGGAAGCATGTATCCTACTCCTGTAATAAGTGGTTGGACCTAAGGGGGCTCAAACTTTCATAGGAGGACCTCATCCTTGGACGCAAAGCTTTTACAGAGTTTAGTTGCTGGAAGATAGACGCAAGGACAAGGGAACTATAAATGGGCTGGGGTGGACTAGCAGGAGATTATTTATTTACACATTCAGTTAATTTAACGTACCACTAATGCCAAAATGAAGAAAATTCAGAGTTTTATTTACGTAGAATGCAGAAAATAAAGTAATCCACAGGAAATAAAGGTTTTCAGTAGTTAGATATGTCTTGCTTGGCTATACACTGGTAGAATTTTGTTTTGAAATTTTTTATCTTTTGATTTTCTAAACATTAGTGGGGGTCATATCAGCATTTGTTTTGCGACAAGAAAATTTGAAGAAAAAAAATAATTGTAGCGAATTGTGATGAAATCTTTAAGGCTTAATGTACACGGGACGTTTTTACAACCTCTCCTGAATGATTTAACTTGACAGATAAAAACCCAGGTCTAAAACGTCCATTTAGCCAATTTTGCATTTTATAAAAAAAAAAAATATTTTTTTTTTTCAAAATGGCCAAAAATGAGAAACTCCTGTAAATGAAACTTGGCTAAACGCCGCTACCGTGTTTAGTGGCTTAAATGTCGAACTTTGTTGTCTGAACTCCCGTGTCTCTTGAGGGATTCAGATAATTCTGGGTGGGGACAGGGATACATTTATTTTTGATATGGGGGGGGATCTTGGGTGAGTTCCCACACTTTTTTTTCCCCAGGACTTGACCCCCTCGAATCGGCCCTGTACTCTGATCTGTCGCGCCCCATGAAACTTGCTGATCACAGAGCACACCCTGCAGGCAGCACATCTAGGGGAGGACATACATGGACACCCTCCTGGCAATTTAGGCCTGCGCTGTAGCCGTCTTTCGGCTATAGCGTGGGCGGGAAGAAGTTAGTTGACCCCAAAGGCAGCAATACAAACCTGGTTTAGGCTCTAAAGTCCTGACTGATGTTTTTAGGCCTCATGTACTGGGCATCAAAAATGCTGCTTTTAGGCTCCATTCACACTAGCGTGTTTTTTGATGCATTTTGCAGAAATGCATGGGAATTTTTTAACATGGGTTCCTATGGAACATGTTCACATCAATGCCTTTTTGTACCTCTGCATTTTTGGAAAGGGTCAGGACTTTTTTTTTCATGCAAAATGCAGCGTTTTGCATGTAATAGAATTCAATGGACCAGCATCAAAAACACAAGTGCAGCGTTTTTGTTTGTTTTTTGGATTTTTGGTTTGTTTTTGGTTTTTTTTGTTTGTTTTTGGGTTTTTTTGTTTGTTTTGTTTTTTTTTTTTTGTTCAAAATACCCCTCTGCTAGCCTATGGGGGTTGATTCTCTAAAGGCAAATAGGCTGTGCCCTCTGCAGGTGCAGTTGTTCCAGAGATCGCTCCGCTGAGCCGGCGGATGACAGGTCTGTCTCTGCTGACTGAGCGAGGAGGAGCCTGTCAAAGCTCCGCTGATCTTTATGGGGAGATCGGATGAAAACGGACAGCATGTCCTTTTTCTTCAGATCTCATCCAATTTGATCCACCAAGACGGATGGCAGACGTATCGCCATACCTCTGTTTTGAGCGGATCGGCTGGCAGATGGGTGTCAGCGGACACATCTCCGCTGACATCTGCCTGCCTGTAGGAGTCAATGGATGGTCCGCTTGGATCTGCCTGAAAACCGGACAAGCGGATCTAAGTGGGCTTGTCGTGTGAAAGGGGCCTTACAATCTAAAACTTAAAGTGGAACTTCAGTCATCTTTCCATCTATTAAATCTTCTGCCCTTGTTGTTGTTTTAACTTTGGATAGTAAAACATTTTTTCTGCCAGTAAATACCTTTATACAGCCCACTTCCTTTGTCTGGTCATTAGCCTAGGCTTATGACATCATGCACAGCTCTCTCTCTCACTCTCGTGAGAGTTTGTTAGGGAGGGTGGGAGATGAGTCATAAGAGGGCCAATGAGAGCAGCAGGTGTGTGTGTGTGTGTGTGTGTGTGTGTGTGTGTGTGTGTGTGTGTGTGTGTGTGTGTGTGTGTGTGTGTGTGTGTGTGTGTGTGAGAGAATGAATCCAGGAAGTAAACAGGCAGCAGCTTCAGCTGCCCACAGTTAAAATGGTTGCAGCCAGACTTAGTAGAGGGAGATTTCTGCATATTTTGCAAGTACAGAATCACAGTATATATAAAATAATATACAAAGTAGTTGGAGGGAAGCTTCAGAACGGCAAAGATGTTTTTTTTTACAAATTATGTGAGCAGACTGCAGTTCCTCTTTAAATGTATTTTATTGACATTTTTGGGTGATGGACCAGGGATATGCAATTAGCTGACCTCCAGCTGTTGCAGAACTACAAGTCCCATGAGGCATAGCAAGACTCTGACAGCCACAAGCATGACACCCAGAGGCAGAGGCATGATAGGACTTGTAGTTTTGCAACAGCTGGAGGTCCGCTAATTGGATATCCCTGTGATAGACCAACACAAAGTGGCACATAATTGTGAAATAATAATTGTGAAGTGCAAGGAAAATGATAAATGGTTTTCATTTTTTATTTTTTTATTTTACAAATCTCTGAAAAGTGTGATGTACATTTGTATTCGGCCCCCTTTACTCTGATACTCCTAACTAAAATCTAGTGGAACCGATTGCCTTCAGAAGTCACCTAATTAGTAAATAGAGTCCACCTGTGTGTAATTTAGTCTCAGCATATTATAGCTGTTCTGTGAAGCCCTCAGAGGTTTACCTTAGTGAACAAACAGCATCATGAAGGCCAAGGAACACACCAGACAGGTCAGGGATAAAGTTGTGGAGAAGTTTAAAGCAGGGTTAGGTTATAAAAAAAAATATGGCACAACTGCAAACCTACCAAGACTTGGCCGTCCACCTAAACTGACAAGCTGGGCAAGGAGAGCATTAATCAGAGAAGAGCCAAGAGGTCCATGGTAACTCTGGAGGCGCTGCAGAGATCCACAGCTCAGGTGGGAGAATCTGTCCACAGGACAACTATTAGTCGTGCTCTCCACAAATCTGGCCTTTATGGAAGAGTGGCAAGAAGAAAGCCATAAGAAGTTCTGTTTGCAGTTTCCGAGAAAGCCATGTGGGGGACACAGCAAACATGTAAAAGAAGGTGCTCTGATCAGATAAGACCAAAATTGATCTTTTTTGGCTAAAAGCAAAACACTATGTGTGGCGGAAAACTAACACTGCACATCACCCTGAACACACCATCCCCACCGTGAAACATGGTGGTGGCAGCATCATGCTGTGGGGATGCTTTTCTTCAGCAGGGACAGGGAAGCTGGTCAGAGTTGATGAGAAGATGGATGGAGCCAAATACAGGGCAATCTTAGAAGAAAACCTGTTAGAGTCTGCAAAAGACTTGAGACTGGGGCGGAGGGTCAACTTCCAGCAGGACAACGACCCTAAACATACAGCCAGAGCTACAATGGAATGGTTTAGATCATTGGTTTTCAAACTGTGGCCCGGGGGTTGGATGCGGCCCTTTGTTTGCCTTTATCAGGCCCTTGGGACACTTTCTCCCACTGATACAAGGCACTATTCCTCCTTCTGACACCAAAGATGGGACATTAGTCTTCTCACTGACATCATCGACGGGGCACTATTCTTTTCACTGATACCATTTTCTATTCCCACGAGCCACAGTCCGGCCCCCCTAAGGTCTAAAGGGCAGTAAACTGGCCCTTTGTTTAGAAAGTTTGGAGACCCCTGGTTTAGATTAAAGCATATTTATGTGTTAGAATGGCCCAATCAAAGTCCAGACCTAAATCCAATTGAGAATCTGTGGCAAGACTTGAAAATTGCTGTTCACAGACGCTCTCCATCCAATCTGACAGAGTTTGAGCTACTTTGCAAAGAAAATGGGCAAATATCACTCTCTAGCTGTGCAAAGCTGGTAGAGACATCCCCAAAAAGACTTGCAGCTGTAATTGCAGTGAAAGGTGGGTCTACAAAATGTTGACTCGGGGGGGCTGAATACAAATGAACGCCACACTTTTCACAAATTTATTTGTAAAAAAAAAAATGAAAACCATTTATTGTTTTCTTTCCACTTCACAATTATGTGTCACTTTGTGTTTAGTCTATCACATAAAATCCCAATAAAATACATTTACATTTTTGGTTGTAACATGACAAAATATGGAAAATTTCAAGGGGTGTGAATACTTTTTCAAGACACTGTACACAAGTGTTTAGAAGCAGGAAAAAAAAAAAAAGAACATCACTTGCGCATTCAGGAGTAGAGTGAGCAGAAAAAAACGCCCTCTAGGTGCATTTAGCATTTGAGCAGTCATTTATTTCAGTGGCCAGAATAAATTAATATTCTAACCAATGGAATGAATGAACAGCCAGACGCTTGACTTGCCTAAACACATTAGTAAATTGCAGATTTAGGCACGTTTTGTAAGCTGCTTTTCTCTTGCCGGGAGAAAAGGCGTCCAGAAAAGCTGACCACCTTAGATCCTCTGTGAGTCTTTGAGTTGAGCAATGGCCACCCCCTTAATCCGTGCGCCCACCCCCTAATCTCCATGCAGGTTGCCGGACGCATGGATTTCAATGGGGTTTTAAGTTTTGGAACCAAAATACAGGTCACAGCAAAGTGGAACAAATCTTACGCGTTTCGCACTACAAGGAGTGCTTAGTCATAGCTATGACTAAGCACTCCTTGTAGTGCGAAACGCGTAAGGTTTGTTCCACTTTGCTGTGACCTGTATTTTGGATGACACTTTATTGAATAAAGGCAAACATCTTTGGAGTGCGGCTGTCCAGAATTTCTTTGATGTCTAATTCCCATCTCACTGCCCCTGAAGAAGACTATATCTTAGTCGAAACGTGTTGGAAAAAAAAAATCTTTGGTGGTTTTACAATAGATTAAGTTCATGTCTTTCCTGTTTGCTATATAGAGATTTCATTGCACATTAGACTAGGTTTGGACTGTTTAGACCAGAATCAATATATATTTTTTATCTTAATTTTTTTTTGTACAAATACATTTTTTTCTATTTTATATAAAAAAAAAATACAGTTGGTTTGAATTCTATTGCGGCAACAAAATCCCATGGGAGGTACCCCTTTTTGTTCACACTTTACAGCATTTTTTTCCTTTTGGGATAAAGATTTTACATAAATAAAAGCTGACCATTGTAAGCACCTTTGACGTTGGTAAATGGTTTGTCTCAACCCTGTAAATTGATACATCTGGAAGAGAGCTTGTTTTTTTTTTTTGGAAAAACAGCAGACTTATTGGCTGGATCACCAGATGAAAATAGAAGAAAGAAAGCCTAAAAAAAGAAAACTAATGCAGCCGTCACATTTAGGAATTGGTAAGCTGCAATATAATAAATGTTTGCTTTTGGGTTTAATACCGCTTTTATGTAAGTAAAAAAAAAAAAAAGTTACCCCGCATTTCTTAGAAAGTGCGCTGTTTTTCTTTTATTGGGCAGAGAATGTGTTACAGAATTAATTACAGAGAGCCGTATATGGACCTCCACACAGGGATCTGTGGAGAGCGGCATGATGGGAGGACTGCAGGGACGACGGTTGACGTCTGACGCCAGCCTGGCAGATTGATGAGTGGGTTAAGCTCGGTAAAGATACAAAATAACAGATGGATAATTAGAGGTGAACTACAACAGAGATTTGCTAAATCAGATCAGTGTGGCATCTGCTGGCGGCGAATGCTGTCTTGCAGTCTGACTGCGCTGTCACTCACAGATCTCCCTCTTTCCTAAGACACGTAACTTTTGCCAATTATTCTAATTTCCTTCTATTTCTGCCCTTCCTATAGAATCCCAGAGCTTTTGGTTTCCCTCAGTACTGCGTTTTATATTTTTATCTTGTTGTTATGGCAAAATACAATTACCTGATGTGTTTGTAACTATTTTTAAACAGAATTAAAGCTGAGCTTCAAAAGAGATTTTTTTTTTTTTTTTTTTTCTTCTCCAGAAGGACGGCACCATCTTTGGCCAGCATCTATTCCCAGGATTTGGATTCCGGCTCGGTGGTGACACAACCATGGAAATCCTGAGGCCTGTGCTGTTCTTGGTTGTGTTCACGAATGTCTGAGGCCGCACCCTCTCCCTTTGTGGTTACAATGTTGCAATGCCAAAACACAGTGGAAAAGGAGACTGAGGAAATGTCTCATCCTGCCTGCAGCAGACTGATGACATCACATACATTTGCAAAATTGCTGATTTAGACATTTTTTTTTTATCTGCTTTTCTCTTGCCAGTTGAAAAGGAGTTCAGAAGAGCTGGGCAAACGCTCAGTGGGCATAAGGCCTTAAAGCGGTGTTAAAGTAATAGTAAAGGCTCGTTTTATTTTTTTTTTTTTTTTTAAACAAACATCATACCTCCCAACATTTTGAGATGGGAATGAGGGACATCTACTACCCTGTTTCCCCCCCGAAAATAAGACCTAGCGTGATGGTCAGTGATGGCTGCAATATAAGCCATACCCCCCAAATAAGCCCTACGCTGTTTACCCGAAAATAAGCCCTACCCTGAAAATAAGACCTACAAGGACTTTAACTAGGGCTTATTTGGGGAGCAGGGCTTATATTGCAGCCATCACCGACAATCATGCTAGGTCTTATTTTAGGGGAAACAGGGTAACAAATGTATGTAGGCATAGGACACGCCCCCTGCCACACCCCCTTAAAGGAGAATTAACCCCAAAAAAAAAGGTTAATTAAATCCACAAGGACTTTTTTTTTACAACTACTATTTCTTTATATGAACAACAGAAGGGATCCCCTAGTGGTGAACTTTTTAGGAACGTACAAAGAAAAACTATATAAGAAAGTATGTCTAGCACAAATATAATTTATTAAGTAGAAACAGTAAAAACATAGTAATGATATAACATCTATTATATAAGAAAGTATGTCTAGCACAAATATAATTTATTAAGTAGAAACAGTAAAAACATAGTAATGATATAACATCTATTGTTTGGAATGCGAATTAAGCAGTTTTACATTGATATGTATACAATGTTTGAAACAATGCTCTTGCAACCGACGCGTTTCGGAGTAAATAAACCTCCTTCCTCAAGGGTGGGTGTAAATTAGCGATAATTCTATTCAAAGAAAAATATATTGAAAAAGATAAGTAAGAGCATTTCAATACATATAAAAGTGGAACATTTCATAGGTATGATCCTTATATCTTTTATACTTACGTTCACATTGTGTTAGCTGACTTGGCGACAATGACACGGTCCGTCTATCAAGTATGTTCTTGGTTCCAAGAAAAAGCATCAATTTGAGTGTTTTAGAAAAATTACTCTTATGAATCCATACATGGGTAGAGGTACCCTGTTTCCCCCGAAAATAAGACCTAGCATGATTGTCAGTGATGGCTGCAATATAAGCCCTACCCCCCAAATAAGCCCTACCCTGTTTTGCCAAAAAATAAGCCCTACCCTGAAAATAAGACCTACAAGGACTTTAACTAGGGCTTATTTGGGGGGTAGGGCTTATATTGCAGCCATCACCGACAATCACGCTAGGTCTTATTTTCGGGAAAACAGGGTAGGATTTCTTTCACAAAGGTGTATATGTATATTTTAATTATATTCCAAATAAAAGTGAAGGGAGGGGAGAAAAAAAAAGAGCTCTCCCTTGGCCTTCCAAAAAGGGGGGGGGAAGAAGGCCCGTAGGGGGTGTGTAAATTTGAGGCTCCACTGAGGCCGAAAGGCACGTCCTGCAAAAGAATATAATAATAAAAAATAAAAATGTGTGTAATGGGGTATCCTATTTATTATTAGAAAATAACAAATGTTAGGTTAGGTGTTTAATATTGAGAAAGCTTTTTTCAAAGTTTAAATCATACCTGAAAGTAGCTCAGCAAGTGGCGTTACGGTAATATGGTTGGTGGCCTTAATAGTGACAAATAAATAAGTAGTATATTTAATTAAATTAATTGAATAACTAGATCTAAATGTTCATTATTCAAAACAAAGCATTGCATATAAAATGCTGAAATTGCTGTATTATTATAGCATTTGAATGAGATAGTTTACGTATTGTAGCTTGTTTTTGTGTGTAAGGAGTAAAAATTGAAAGGTAACAATAAAAGGCAATGACATGTAATGCGCTAGAGTTTATATTAAATGTATCATTTTGTAAGTAATAAATCTACTTCTTAATTATTGCTATTGCTGCTTATATACGCTGCCTACACTTTTATCAAGGCTCTGTCGTGGTCTTTTTGATACAGCCAATAACCCAACAGATAAATGTTCAGTTCGAATTAAGGGGGTGTGGCACTAAAAATACAGTCAGCTGCCAATCTATGTCAATTCTTACTATTTCTTTATATTGGCTTTAAAATGTACAAATGCAGCAATTTAGAAATCAGATGAAAGGTTTGGGAAACACTTTTTGAAAGATAAAAAGTGCATTTTATATACATCTACCCTGTTTCCCCGAAAATAAGACCTAGCGTGATTGTCGGTTATGGCTGCAATATAAGCCCTACCCCCAAGTAAGCCCTAGTTAAAGTCCTTGTAGGTCTTATTTTCAGGGTAGGGCTTATTTTCGGGGAAACAGGGTAGGGATTATTTGGGGGGGTAGGGCTTATGTTTCAGCCATCACTGACAATCACGCTAGGTCTTATTTTCGGGGAAACAGGGTATATAGATCAGAGCAAAATGAGGGACAAATGAGGTGGAATGAGGGACAGAGGGACAGTCCCTCCAAATCAGGGACAGTTGGGAGCTATGAAACATGCCTATCCTCACCTGCTCTGTGCAATTATTTTAAACACAGCGGCCCGGATCCTCCTTTTCTGGGGCCTCCCGGTAGCGCTCCTGGCTCCTCCTCTTCGTCGAGTGCCCCCCCACGGAGAGCCGCTTTCCATGGGGGCACACTCGTGCGGGCGTGCTCCCGAGTCCTGCTGCTGCATCCATTGACACAGACAGCAGGACTCAGCTCCCGTGTCACTGGATTTGATTGACAGCAGCGGGAGCCAATGGCTCCCGCTACTATCAACCTATCCAATGAGGACCTGAGACAGCGGCTGGAGATGCTCTGCTCGTCCTCGGCGCTGGAACGGCCGGGTTCAGGTAAGAAAAAGGGGGGGGCAGCTGCACCACGGAAGGTTTTTTTTACCTTCATGCATAGAATAAACAGAAAGTGCAGTGGAAACAGTCAATCAAAACACAATTATTACAGCACAAAGTCCAGTATTCTGTGAACTACAAGGCCCAGATGGCATCAGCAGAGAGTATCCACGTGATGAAAAGGAGTCCAAGAGCACATGCATCTAGTGACAACCCCTCCACGTCTAGAGCACTCGCTTCGCTCACCTCCCCCCCGTACGCGTTACGTTCAAGGAATTCCGTCAGCGGGGTGGACGCAATTCCTTGAACGTAACGCGTACGGGGGGAGGAGCTAGTTTCTGACATCTGAATGTTTTTATGCTACTTACTGCTCTGTGATTCGTGCCTGTATTGTTTGTCTCAAATGTGAGTAGAAAACCGTGGTACAAGGCCATTTTGTGCGATATGGCACTGCATTACTTTAACTGACAATTGTGCGGTTGTGCGACGT
Source organism: Lithobates clamitans (assembly GCA_037952925.1). NCBI lineage: Eukaryota > Metazoa > Chordata > Amphibia > Anura > Ranidae > Lithobates > Lithobates clamitans. The sequence continues at coordinate 467,874 of JBBGZY010000572.1, read as the reverse complement.
TGTACCCAAATAAAATTGATGTTCTTTTTTTTCCCGCACAAATAGAGCTTTTTTTTTGGTGGTATTTGATCACCTCTGCGGTTTGTATTTTTTGCACTATTAAAAAAAAAAAAGGCCGCCAATTTTGTAAAGAGAAACAATATATTTTACTTTCCGCTACAAAACATATCCAAAAAAAAAGAAAAAAAAAAAAAAATATATATATATATATATATATTTTTTTTTTTTAATTTTTTTTTTCTCTTCATAAATTTAGGCCATTATGTATTCTGCTACATATTTTTGGTTAAAAAAAAATCCCAATAAGCGTATATTGTTTGGTTTGTGGAAAAATTGTAACAGCTACAAACTATGGGATATATTTATGGAATTTTTTTTTACTAGTAATGGCGGTGATCAGGGATTTTTAGCAGGACTGCGACATTGTGGCGGATAAATCGGACACCTACCTGACACTTTTGACATTTTTTGGGGACCAGTGATCAGTGCTAAAAAAAAAAAAAGCACTGTCACTGTACTAATAACGCTGGCAGGGGAGGGGTTAACATCCGGGGTAATCAAATGGTTGACTGTGTTCCCTGGGAGTGCTTTCTTACTGTGGGGGAGGTGCTTTGACTGGGAGAAGACGGAGAGCTTAGCAGAAACGCAAGACCTCCATCTTCCCCCTCTGGCAGAACGGCGGTCTGCCTTGTTTACATAGGCAGACTGCTGTCCTGCCTCTCCTCAGAACGATCGGCGGGTCCCGACGGACATCGTGCCCACCGGACCCACTGATTGGCTCTTGCTGTGTCCAATCACCGCTGGCGGCGGCGTGCGCTCCCCAAACCTCATGCACGAAATCATGTACAGGTATGTGATTTTGTGCAGGAGGGCCGCCCTGCCGCAGTAAATCTGCGTGGGGGCGGTCCAGAAGCGGTTAAACACAATACCAAAAAATTGTATATATTGCAGCTTACCAATCAATAGATGTGGTGGCTGCATTCGTTTTCTTTTTTTTTTGTCTTTTCTTTCTCTGTTTTTTACCTGGTGATCTGGCCAGTAGCACACCTCCTGTATTACAGTGCCCCCTCTCTGCATGAAGAAGCACAGGAGGCACAGCAGACACCAGTAGTGTCAGAATTATAGCTGAGCTGAGAAGGACGGCGCCATCTTTGGCCAGCATCTACTCCCAGGATTTAGATTCTGGCTCGGTGGTGACACAATCATGTAAATCCCGGGCCTGTGCTGTTCTTTATTGTGTTCACAAATGTCTGAGGCTGCAACCTTTGTGCCTTAAGCCTTTGTGGCTTGCTAAACAAGTTACAACGTTGCAATCTGATTACTGCGGAAAAGGAGACTGATGACATTAGGCTGGACAAATCATTAAGGTGTCACTAAACCCAGGACTCTGCATTCACTATATCTGGTGCCCCACAGTACACAGAACATGGAAATGCAATTATTTTAGTAAATATAAACTGTTAAATACATTTTCTCATCAGCAGTATATAGCAGTCTTGTGACTTCTATCAGTGCATTGTTAAAGCTTGTAGGAGGAGTTTTCAATCTTCTCCAACTGTCCTATGAGGCTGCAGGACCCCTGACCATCTGTCTGGACAGTGCTGATTGGCCCTGTGCTGATTACATGCACCCTCCTAAGAGAAAACAAAAAACTCCAGCAATACACAACAAACTGAGCATGTGCAGAGTGCCCCAAAGGCTCTGTACTCTCAGGAGATGAATTGGGGACAGTGGAAGAAGGGGAGGATCAGAGGAGACAGGATCAAACAGCCTTTTTACACAATGCGGAGGACCCTTTTGGTTCCACAGCGAGTATAACAAGCATGCTTTACTGCATATACAGACTGATTTTACTGTTGTGGGATTAGTAACACTTTAACTAGAGCTCAAGGACTGAGTTTTAATGAGAACAAGTGGAGCTTTTTTTTTTTTTTTTTTTTGTTAAATAATACTGCTGCTATATACCATGGCGTGTCAGGAATTTATTCAGGCAGATTTGATAAAGTTATTGACGGATCCACTTTAAGGCCTTGGAAGGGCAAATGTATTATATCACAGCTTACCAATTCTTAAATGTATTAGTTTCCCTTTTTTTTAGGTTTTATTTCTTCAATTTTTTATCTGGAGATTCAGCCAGCAAGTCTGTATTTCAAAAGCACAAGCTCTCCATCAGAATGTATCAGTTTGCATGGACGAGACAAACCACTTAACAATGGCAGGGGTGGTTAAAATGATTCGCTTTTATTTATTCATGCAAAACCTTAATCCCAAAAATGAAAAGAAAAAAACCTGCTACTGTAACTGATTGTAAAGTGTGAGCTGGAGTTTGGCTTTAAAGTGTTATTGTATTTTAACCTGCTAGTGTATTTAAAGGAGTTGTAAATAACAATCCCGTATTTACAAGGGATTTTTCAATACACCTTTGTATTTTATGTTCTTCAATGTACTGCACTGCTCTTAAATAAAGCTTTAATTAAAAAAAAAAAAAAAAAAAAGGAGTTGTAAAGTGTCGAGGTTTTTTCACCTATGCATTAAGGTGAAAAACCTTTTGTGGTGCAGCAACCCCCCCCCCCCCCCCAGAGCCCCCCCTTTTACTTACGTGAACCCGATCTTTCCAGCGATGGGGTCGAGCCCAGCAGCTCCAGCTGCTGTCTCGGGTCCTCGCTGGATAGCTTGATAGCAGCGGGAGCCATTGGCTCCCGCTGCTATCAATCACATCCAGTGACACAGGAGCCAGGGGGCGGGGCCAAGTCCTGTTGTCTGTGTTGTCAATGGACGCAGCAGAGGGACTCGGGAACGCGCCTGCAAGGGTGCCCCCCATGGAATGCGGCTCTCCGTGTGGGGGGGCACTCGATGCGAAGGAGCCAAGAGCGCCACCGGGGGACCCCAAAAGAGGAGGATCGGGGTCGCTCTGTGCAAAACCATTGCACAGAAGAGGTAAGTATGTTTGTTTTTTTTAAAGAATGAACCTTTACAATTACTTTAACACTACCCTTCCCCCAGACTGACAATGCTGCTGTCTGCTGTGCCCCCTGTGCTCCTTCATCCAGAGTGGGGGCGCTCTAATACAGGAGACGTGTTACTGGCCAGATCACCAAGTGAAAACAGGGGGGGGCAAAAAAAGCCAAATAAAAGAAAACTAATACAGCCACCTCTTTTAATAACGGGTAAGCTGCACTATATTACATTTTGGAGTTTTGGTTTACTACCGCTGCTTTTGAGTTCATTCAAAATTTATGGCAGGTGCATTTCACCAGCTTCAGATGCTTTTGCATCCCCCGAAGACTTGTATGGACTGAGAAACCGTTCTGAGACCAACAAAAGCCCACTGACACTGGCAGGAAATATGAGCCTGCACAGCAGTAAACAGATTGGGAGATTAAAAGGCAATGCACCGAGCCGGTCAGGGCTCCATTGTCCCGCATAGTGCATGTCAGCCGGCGTGTGATTAGATCTACGGGAGAAGAAAGCAGGGGGTGACTTCCTCTATGTGCTTCTCCTTGGCTCCACCAATGGATGGGCAGATTCTGGGCCAGGCACTATTGCTTTATTGCTATATAGTGTTCAGGGAGTTTGAGGACAAGCTGGTGTGTCCGGGATCACAAGACTGGCTGAACCGTATGATGGATCCTTTTGATGACCACTCTACAATAAAAGTCTTACTAAACCCACAACAGTAAAATCAGTGTGCATATGCAGTAAAGCATGCTTGTTATACTTACTGTGGAACCTAAGGGGTTAATCCTCTGCGTTGTGTAAAATGGCTGTTTGATCCCGTCTTCTCTGATCCTCCCCTTCTTTTACTGTCCCCATTCCATCTCCTGATAGAACAGAGCCTTGGAGGCACTCTGCACATGCTCAGTCTGGTGTGTATTGCTAGAGAGGTTTTTTTTTTTTTCTTAGGAGGGTGCATGTGATCAGCACAGGTCCAATCAGCACTGTCCAAACAAAGGGTCAGACGTTCTGCAACCTCATAGGACAGTCAGAGTAGAATGAAAACTCCTCCTACAAGCTTTAACCAGACAATGGTAGACATCACACGACTGCTATATACTGCAGATGAGAAAAGGTATTTAGCTTTATTTTATTTTTATTAAAATAATTGCATTTCCATGTTTTGTGTACTGTAGGAGAGGTTTAGTAACAATTTAAAATGTTTGCTATCCCAACATTTCATATTTCTGATATGTATCTGCTATACCATGTACTTGTATGTGAAAGTCTCCTGTTCTCTTTGTATTGCCTCTGTAGCACCCTGATGTTTTAGGCAGGGTTGCTAGCAGGGCTTTTTTTTCAGGGGGAATTTGGTGGAACTCAGTTCCACCACCTCTGGCTCAGACCCTTTGGTGCCTGCTCAACACAATCACTTGTAAACACAGAAGTCCGGTTTCTGTGTTTACAAGTGACAGCTCTGCACTCTGTATGTAATGCAATCCTGGTATTTAATGCCCCTTTAAGACCCTCCTACTGTTTTTCGTGAAATTTGACTGAATACACCCACTATTTGATGTGATTTGGAGGGTGTGTGTAGGGGGAGGTGTTTTGTGGGGCCGTGGTTAAGTTCCAGCACCTATTGTTTGAGAAAAAAAGCCCTGGTTGCTAGTAAATTTACCTGCCAAGTGTAGTTGTCTTGGCCCATTGATAGGAGATCAATTGATTTCACCTTAATTCTGGAATTGCTGCACTTCCCTCTTCTGTCACTAGATGGCCGGGTATCTGGTGGCATTAGATAAGACAAGGGCATTGCAAGGACAGATTAGGAATAGATGGGATGTCTCAGCCAATGGGCAGGGATCTTCTTTGGTTTCTTTGGCCTGCTGGGAGAACCTATTTATTTGGGTGAGGTCAGGTGATCGGGGTTCTGTGCCACCTGGACGGCTGTCTGGGTGGACATGTGTTGTATTGCCCTGGGCTGCTAGGCCAGAGCCCGAGGCTGGCCTGCTGGGAGAACCTATTTATTTGGGTGAGGTCAGGTGATCGGGGGTTCTGTGCCACCTGGACGACTGTCTGGGTGGACATGTGTTGTATTGCCCTGGGCTGCTGGGCCAGAGCCCGAGGCCTGTCCCGGGGACATCTGGCTGCTGGGCTGTCTGAGGAAGATACTCAGTGAGAAGATTGGAAGAGCTCAGGAGATCCAGTGGCAGATCCCCAGTGGCAGTGGATCAGTGGGTCTAAGTGATGGACTGGGAGCTCCGTTGAGTGAAGATCTAAAGAGGAGATTGTGGAGGAGGTGAAAGAGTTCATTGCAACCTTTGTTAGAAACTGTTCAACATTCGTTGCCATAGGAGACAGCATGTCTACACATGCAGATGTGGTGCTCGGCTGGGTGCCTAAAGAATTCTCGGAGTCTGCTAATTAACACTGCAACTACTAAAGGGTGTCCTGGCCCTAAACCCTCTCTTCCCCTAGTTCTGTTCAAGAGAAAAAAAAATCTCTTTTACATTCAAGAAGTGTCTGGCGCCCATGAATCTATCTTGCATCACACCCACCATGCCTCGTAACCCACTCTACATGGAAGGATGTCAGCTGTCCCTAACTCTGGAGGTCACCATTACGCCTGGAGAAGCCCGGGACTTTGGCTACACTTCCTTTATGTGAAATCCGTGGAGTTCCTGACAGTCCCTCTGCTTCCCTAATAAAATCTGACCACACTAAGCAGGAGAACACTTTGTGGTCAGTTCTCTAGCTGTGCTGGGAAATCAGCCTGCTCTCCTCCAATGATCAGGCTTGTCCTGACACGCCCCCTCCGCATAGCCTCTCACTGGGAAGCTCAGTGTGCTGCTGCTTCTCCTCCCCCCAGCTCTTATGCAGGGCACACAACAACCGTCCACCCAACAGAGGGAATGTGATTACTTATAAAAAAGGGGAAAAGGGGTATTTATAATTCTTTTTTATATCTATACATAAATGTTTTGCCTTTAATTTCAGTTTTAAACTGAATGGTTTGTTTCACAAGGTGATCGTTTACAATCAATTTACCGGTAAGCGCTTTAGAGTGAAATGCATCAGTGAGAGATGCTCAAGCAGGTTGTGTACATTCTTGTAGCACCCTGCAGCCTCAGACATTCGTGAACACAACCAAGAATTGCACAGGCCTTAGGATTTCCATGATTGTGTCACCACTGAGCCGGAATCCAAATCCTGGGAATAGATGCTGGCCAAAAATGGTGCCGCCCTTCTGGAGAAAAAAAAATAAAAATCTCTTTTGAGCTCACATAAAATGTATCTTGGAGTGCAGCTTTCATCGTCTCCTTTGAAGCTTTGGCAGAGTTAGCATGCAGAAGAATTCCAGGTATGGCATTTCACATAGTTTCATTGGTCCAACTTGGACCAGTTTAACTATGCATATACCATACCTGTGGGATCCCTCTAGAACAGCCTTATTTACTCAACCTTTTTAACAGTAGGAGGATCTTTCAGGTCTCAGGAAGCCAATAACTACCATATCTACAGCTCACCATACATTAGCATGATGATCAGTAGGAAGAATGCTCCTTACATTTGTGGTCATTGGGCGGAACCACGACCTTAAAGACGGCTTAAAAAAATCCTTGTAGTCAAGGGTTAATTCTGTAAGGCAGAAATTGCTCAAGGAACCCCCAATAACCTCTATCTAGAGGAACCCTAGGGCTTCACAGAAGCCTGCTTAACAAAGGCTCCTCTGGAAGTTGAAAATCACTGTAGTTGTGAGCGCTGCTCCATTGAAATCCACCGACTTCCGGGTCCTGTGCTGAGTGGCTGCACTGCTGCATTCTGAACACAGGAGGTTGCTTATTCAGTATGGGCACCATTCAGGGAATGCTTTGCATTTTCTCAATGAATGCAAAACAATCTCTGAGTGGACAAGGTGGAGAGTCAGGGCGGTGATGTCATTCCCACCTTGGGCAATCAAAGAATTCTTTGCATTCATTGGTGTAGCACTTCTCCCTTAGGGGCCGCAGTGAATTTTCAGGTCCTTATTCTAAGGTAGTGCAGAGGCAGCCAGGCACACAACAACCGACCACCCACACCGGCTCATTGATCAATCTAGGGGTGGTATTTTTTTAATGTTTATTTGCTAGTAGAAACTTGTGAGGGATTTGGGGTGATGTGGGATACTCCAAAAGCTCAGGTATTGCTAGCAGAAGACCCTTCTCAGTAACAGAAACGCAAGAACAGGTAGACTGGAACAGTCTATGGATTCACAGCTGGGGACCATGAAGTAGCTTTAGCACAGGTATAGGTACACTGGAACAGTCTATAGCAGTGGTTCTCAACCTTGCTAATGCCGTGACCCCTTGATAAAATTTCCCAAGTTGTGGGGACCCCTAACAGTAATTATTTTCGTAGCGTGGGTTGTCAGCACCCAAGGCAAGACAAGTAATTTGCGCCCCTAACCAACGGACATTTAGCGCTCCCCGAGTCCCTTCCACTCGTATAGTATTAAAACCCCTTATGGTACATTTTAGGATGTACCACTCTGTCTCTTTGTTCTCCTTTCTGTCCCTTTTATCTCTCTATCCTAATATCTTGTTTTTTTTCCCCCATCCCTCTCTCTAGCCATCTTTCTTGTTCTTTCTCTTATTCTTTCTTTCCATTTTTCTTTGTTCCTCCCCCTCTTTTTCTCTCCCTTCCATGTATTCTCTATTTTTATTCCTTGGTGGGGAGTGGGGGGAATGGGGTGAGTGGCATTGCTGGCGTGGAGTTGGGATGAGTGACAGTTCTGGTGGGGCATGGGATCAGTGGCAGTGCTGGCGGGAGTTCTGATCAAACAACTTAGGTGCTCTTGATCAAGGTCATTTGCTGATCTGAGAACTGTAGTGGGAACTTTTAATGGCAACTCTAATCACAGGTAGTGTTACTCACTATGTCTCCGACTTCACTGTGTCTCTAGCTCTGTGGTGTCTCGCAGCAGTGACACCTATGCTGAAATCAGGAGATAGGGTCTCCTCCAGCCCCTCCCACTTCACATTCCTCACCAGTCAGCTGACCTCTAGTCTCTGCCCCCCACCCATGCCGTGAACTGAATGAGTGGCTGCGAAGAGGCTGAGTGGGCGGCTGCGGGCTCTAGGAACAGCCCAGCTGGGCCGCCACAGGCTCCAGAGAGAGCCCTGCTGGGCGGCTGCGAAAAGGCTGGGGGAGTGGCGCGGGCTTCAGGAACAGCCCAGGATTTGGTGACCCCTGGCAGATAGTCATTCGACCCCCGAGGGGGTCCCGACCCCCAGGTTGAGAACCACTGGTCTATAGGTTCACAGCTGGGGAGCATGAAGTCAATTTGAAAACAGGTGAAAGCAAACTGGAACAGTCCACAGGTTCATGGCTGGGAACCATGAAGTAGCTTGGCACAGGTATAGCTAGACTGGAACTGTCTACAGGTTCATGGCTGGGGACCATGAAGTAGCTTGGCACAGGTATAGATAGACTGGAACCTATAGGTTCATGGCTAGGGAACATAAAGTAGCTTTGAGGTTCAGCACAGAATGGAGGCTATACTCATAGCATCCCGGAACAAAATCAGTCCATAGGTGCAGCCTTTTGTAAAGTAATCCAGCATCCAGTCCAAAGGGCATCAGGGGCCAGCAGCCCCCTCCTCCCAGGTCACGATCTGTTCCTCAGAAGGGAAAAAAAGACCATCTCCTAGGGGTGGTATTTTTTTAAAGTTTATTTGCTAGTAAAAACTTGTGAGGGATTTGGGGTGATGTGGGATACTCTAAAAGGTCAGGTATTGTTAGCAGAAGACCCTTCTCCGTAACAGAAGTGCAAGAACAGGTAGACTGGAACAGTCTATGGGTTCACGGCTGGGGACCATGAAGTGCTTTAGCACAGGTATAGGTACACTGGAACAGTCTATTGGTTCACAGCTGGGGAGCATGAAGTAAATTTGAGAACAGGTGAAGGCAAACTGGAACAGTCCACAGGTTCATGGCTGGGAACCATGAAGTAGCTTGGCACAGGTATAGCTATACTGGAACAGTCTACAGGTTCATGGCTGGGAACCATGAAGTAGCTTGGCACAGGTATAGCTATACTGGAACAGTCTACAGGTTCATGGCTGGGGACCATGAAGTGGCTTTAGCACAGGTATAGATAGACTGGAACAGTCTATAGGTTCATGCCTAGGGAACATAAAGTAGCTTTGAGGTGAAGCACAGAAAGGAGGCTATACTCATAGAATCTAGGAACAAGATAGGTCCATAGGTGCAGCCTCTTGTAACGTAATCCAGCATCCAGTCCAAAGGCCACCAGGGGCCAGCAGCCCCCTCCTCCCAGCTCACCAATCCGTTCTTCAGGAGGGAAAAAAAGACCATCTCCTCAGAGCTCCAGACTATTTAAAGTGATACTAAAGTCTCAGTTTTTTTTTTTTCTTTAAAAATAACCAACATGTTATACTTACCTGCTTTGTGCAGTGGTTTTCCACAGAGCAGCCCGGATCCTCCTCTTCTCGGGTCCAACACCGGCACTCCTGGTCCCTCCCTCCTGAGTGCCCCCACAGCAAGCAGCTTGCTGTTGGGGCACCTGAGCTGAGCTGCTGCTCCATGTGTCCATTAAGACACGGAGCCGCAGTTCGGCCCTACCCCCCCTCTCCTCTTTGGCTCAATGACTTTGATTGACAGCTGCGGGAGCCAATGAGGAGAGAGAGAGTCCCGGGCAGCCAAGTCTCTCATGCAACTTCGCTGGATCGAGATGGGTTCAGGTATGGGGGACTGAGGGGGGCTGCTGCACACAGAAGGTATTTTATCTTAATGCATAGAATGCATTAAAATAAAAAACCTTCTGACTTTACAACCACTTTTTTTTTAGCATCACATCCAGCATCCGGGCACAACTCCCGAGGGATTGACTAGCCCAATGATGGCGAACCTCGGCACCCCAGATGTTTTGGAACTACATTTCCTATGGTGCTCATACACTCTACAGTGTAGTTGAGCTTCATGGGAAATGTAGCTCCAAAACATCTGGGGTGCCGAGGTTCTCCATCGCTGGACTAGGCCCTGCTCAATATTCAGACGGCTCATTTGAATTCTCCCTCCCTATGCTCCAGAAACTTCTTCTAGAGGCAGGGGAAGCAATCAAACATGCAGCCTGTTAAGTCCTGAACAGACCAGACCAAACAAAAAATGCTCCCCTGATTACAGAAAGAGACAAAAACTAAATTTAGCCAACTAGGAAGGTGCTACACAGAGAAAATGCAAGCCTTGTCTGACTGGCAACAGACCTTCTGTGTTCACAATGCAGCAGGGCAGCTGCTCAGCGTGCTACCCGGAAGCTAGTGGGAGATTATTGGAGTAGGGATAACTGCTACAGTGATTCTCAGCAGCCATTCTCAACAAGGCATCCATGGAACCCTAGGGGTTCCCCCAGAAGGATTTACCCCCTTCCTGACCAGAGCGTTTTTTGCGATTCGGCACTGTGTCGCTTTAATTGACAATTGCGCGGTCGTGCGACGTGGCTCCGAAACAAAATTAACATCTTTTTTTCCCACAAATAGAGCTTTCTTTTGGTGGTATTTGATCATTTCTGCGATTTTTATTTTTTGTGCCATAAACAAAATAAGAGCGACAATTTTGAAAAAAAAAAACGCATTATTTTTTACATTTTGCTATAATAATTATCCCCAAAAAATATATAAAAAAACATTTTTTTTCTTCAGTTTAGGCCGATACATATTCTTCTACAGATTTTTGGTAAAAAAAAAATCGCAATAAGCGTTTATTGATTTGTTTGCGCAAAAGTTATAGCGTTTACAAAATAGGGGATAGTTTTATGGCATTTTTATTAATAATGTTTTTTTTTACTAGTAATGGCGGCGATCAGCGATTTTTATTGTGACTGCGACGTTATGGCAGACATGTCGGACATTTTTGACACATTTTTGGGACCATTGTCATTTATACAGCAATCAGTGCTATAAAAATGCATTGATTCCTGTATAAATGACACTGGCAGTGAAGGGGTTAACACACAGCGGCAAATTCAAAGTAACGTACGGGTACGTTACTTTGCGCAGCCGTGCCATTCTGCCGACGCAAAAGTACAGGAGCCGGTCGGGAACCGGTTAAGAGTTCCTTGAGTTGTGGCTGATTGACCTCCTGATGTGATGGTGCCTGCATAGTTCCAGGACCAAAGCCGCCTGGCAAAACCTGAAACATAGCACCAATGATCTTTTAGCTGTCTGTAGGGGGGGAGGGGCATTCTTTCTCTTAACCACCATTGTAAGGGGCATTTTTGACATTGACTCTCAATTAATTGGTTTTACTAATGCCGCGTACACATAATCGGACTTTCTGGCATACTTGGTCCGGCAGACTTTCCGACGGACTTTGTCCGCCAGGTGCGCCGGACTTAAAAACGAACGGACTTGCCCACACACGGCTGGACTTTCTGGCGGGCTAGGTCCGCCCGTCTTTCCGATGGACTTTCGCCGGAATTACGGCGGACTTTCAGAATGAACGGACTTGCCCACACACGGACAAGTCCGTTCATTTTGAACGTGACTCGGGTACGACGGGACTAGAAAAGGAAGTCAATCTTGCCGCTTTTATCGGCGAGATTGACACCTTGCGAGCCCCGTCGCGGGTCATACCAGGCCCTTAGGTCTGGTATGGATTATAAAGGGAAGCCCCTACGCAGAAAACATCACCCGGTGACCACGCCCCCTAAAACGTCACAGTCCCAGCATGCCCAGGGACTGTGACGGCATAAGGGGGCGGGGTCTCCGCCTATATAAGTCACATCGGAGCGCTCAGAGAGCAGTCCAGCCGGAGAGACCGTCGTGTCAACATCTTGAGAAGAGAAGAGGGAAGAAGACAAGAAGCCCAGAAGTCCGGACCTCCGCTGGCAAGAGAGCGGCATGAAGACAGCGGAGGAGCCGGCTGAAGAACTGGAACACCGGGAGAAGAGGCCAGAGAGAGCGGAGAAGAACCAACCGGACGTCGGGAGAAGAGGAACCGGAGGGACCCCTGAAGCCGGAGGAAGACCCTCAAAGCTGGAGGAAGACCCCCCCCGGAGCTGTCTAATATATTATTTTAAAAACCCGTGTGGTGTGTTTTATTATTGACACTTTTTCCCTAGGTGAATGGGTAGGGGTACCATGTACCCCATACTCACTCACATAGGATGGGGGGCGGGGATCTGGGGGCTCTCTTATTATAGGGGGCTCCCGGATTCCGATAAGCCCCCCGCCCGCAGACCCCAACAACCAACGGCCAGGGTTGTCGGGAAGAGGCCCTTGTCTTCATCAACATGGGGACAAGGTGCTTTGGGGTGGCGGGCCCCCCCTGATATTGAGGGCATGCGGCCTGGTACGGTTCAGGAGGGGGGGGGGGCGCTCGCTCGTCGCCGTTTAGCCGCGTTTACTTAGTCCACTACACTTCAGCAGATGTAAGCCTCTCTTGATTTTGCAGGCCTTTCACCTTATCTGCCAGGTTCGGTGTTACTGACTGCAGTTTTTAGTCTTACCCAATTGTTATATCACACCTCTATCAGAAAAGCAAGCAACGGGAAAATAGGGGAAAAACTGGCATCATTCAGTGAAATGTCAAATTTCAAGTCATTGTATAAAAAGCTCCCATCGTTCTCTTTGCTTTTTATGTACGGAAAATGTTTGTATGGCTCTTCAAAGAAAAATCAATTTTCCCTAAAAGGCTGATATAACCTCTATAAATAGTACAAAAGCTATTTTGTAGGTTATTATCAACTGCTTTTCATTTTCAATGCTGTGGGTTTCAAAAAAGATGAGGAAAAAGGTAAAAACTGTTTTGTGGAGAAAAAAAAAAAAGACCGTTTGGTACACTGTGCTTTTGTAAACTAAATATCATCCAGTTATGGTTCAGACCTACTTTAAAGCCTCATGCACACTGGAAGGACCGATCCATAGAAAAAAAAAAATCATTACTTTGACGTTAAATCTTGGTTTCATGGCAGCAGCTAGATGCCATTACCCCGGTATTGTTTTTTTACTATGGCCGATACTCTTTAAAATAAAAGGGGTCCTGTGGCCGAATTCGCGGGATCACTTTTAGTGTACCACCTCCTCTAACCGCCGCCCCCCTGGTTGTTTCTGAGCTTACCTAACGGATCGGTGAAGCCCGGGAGCGATCGGGTGGGGCCGTTAGCCGAGCATGGAGAAAAGTGAGGCCAAGATGGCCACCAGTCATCTCTATGCCCTTGGAGGACTGGAGCGACATCTGACGTCACGGTTCCCGGGCCATAGTAAATTTTTATTTATTTTTTGAAAGCAAAAAAGTTAAAGAAACATTTTTTTTTCTTTTGCTTTTAAAGGTAAATGAGAGATTTGGGGTCTTTCTGACCCCAGATATCTCAATAAAGAAGACCCATCATCCTTATTTCTGTTACAAAGAATGATTATATTGCTTGTAATAGGAATATAAGTGATACAAAAATAAATAAAGAGACAGTGTAAAAACAAAAATTTTACCTAAATAAGAAAAAAAAAATGCAAAGCGTCCCATCCCTCTGTGTTCGCTTGCAGAAGCGAACACACACACGAAAGTCGCGCAAGCATATATAAACTAGGTTCATAACAATACATGTGAGGTATCACCACAAACGTTAGAGCGAGAGCAAAAAGACCTTCTCTGTAACTTGAAACAGGTAACCTGTAAAAAAAATGTAAGTATCACCTTTGGAGCTTTTTAAGTACTGTAGTTTGTCGCCATTCCATGAGCATGCGCAATTTTAAAGCACGACATGTTAGGTATCTATTTACTCGGCGTAATATCAGCTTTCAACATTATACAAAAATGGGGGTAAATATTGTGTTTTGCCTTGTTTTTAATTCATTAGAGTGTATTTTTTCCAAACACTTTGCATTTGAAAGACCACTTCGCAAATACTGTGTGACATAAAATATTGCAACAATCGCCATTTTATTCTCTAGGGTCTCTGCTAAAAAAATATATATAAATTGTTTGGGGGTTCTAAGTAACTTTCTAGCAAAAAACACTGATTTAAACTTTTAAACAAAAAGTTCCAGAAAAGGCCTGGTCAGCAAGTGGTTAAAGCCGCTCTTAGGGGTGTCTCTCAGTTTTTCTTCTGCCTCTAAGGCTTGGTTCACACTGGTCCGACATGCGCTCTGACTTTGAGAGCACATGTTGCATTACATGTAAAAATCAATGTTTCCCTATGAGAGCCGTCTTAACTGGTCCGATGTGTGTCGGTTCAAATTTTGAAAAGGTTCCTGCACTAACTTGGTCCAACTTGGGTCCGATTTCAGCCCATTGAATTCAATGGAAGTCGCATCCAAGTTGGTTCAGCATCTTAACTGATCCGACTTGTGACATTCGACATGTGCAATGTTAGCAATGCAAATTTTTTTCTAAAAAAAAAGCGTGGGGTCTCCCCCAAATAGGTTTGCCACACCATCCCTTTAATCCAGGACACATATTAATTACACAGGTTCTGAGGCTGATTTAATGCAGATAAAGCACCAAGTGAGTTTAATTACCACCTTAATCAGTCACAGAACCTGTGTAATTAATGTGTGTCCTGGATTAAAGGGATGATGTGGCAACCCTACCCCCAAAATCCATACCAACCCCTGCAAAATTCATACCAGACCCTTATCTGAGCATGCAGCCTGGCAGACAAGAAAGGGGGAGGTGCGAGTGCCCCACCTCCTGAACCATACCAGGCCACATGCCCTCAACATGGGGGGTGCTTTGTGGCAGGGGGGGGGCTCTCTTGGGGACAAGGGCCTCTTCCCCACAACCCTGGGCTCTGGTTGTGGGGGGTGTGCAGGCATCTAGCAGCCCCCTTTAAGAAAGGAGGCCCCCAGACCCCGGCTCCCCATGTAAAAAAACACTCTTCCCCCTATGAAGGCTCCCGCTGTTCTGGCAGCTTTAGTGCCTGACAGTTCTTCTATAACTATGGGGCCTGGTTATGAGGCGATATTATCCGGAGAACCCGTCCCTTTTTGATGTCATTGCCCCGGGCATGATGAGTCTGGAGCGTCTCGAGGAAGCTGGGTCTCCAGGTGACATCACCTCATAGCTACGCCCCATAGTTATATAAATACTGTCAGACACCGGAGCTGCGAAAATGTCTTTGTCAGGGGAAGATAGTTTGTTTTGTGATGGCGACTACATCCATCATGATTGACATCAGAGCTAACACGAAGGACTTATAGAAAACCTCCTCCTGTTTTTCTTACACTACACTGTTTTTTTTGTTTGGGGTGAATGGGTAGGGGTACTATCAATCCCATACTCATTCACATGGTGGGGGGGCAGGATCTGGGGGCTCCCTATTTTAAAGGGGGCTTACAGATTCCGATAAACCCCCTGCCTTCACATCCCCACAACCACAGCCCAAGGTTGTGGAGAAGAGGCCCCTGTCCCCACCAACATGCTACAGTTACTGGCAGCTAACGAATAGCGCCCGATCGCTGATTGCGATCAGGTGTTTTCTGATCATGTGACCGCCATGACAGCCAATCATGGTGGTCACATGACCGTAAACCCTGCCCTCTGTCCTGGCATCAGAAACTCATTAAAGGGCTGGGAGGAGCTGGCTCAAAGGGCTTAAGTATGCAGTCTTTGATTCCACCGGCTGCATACATACCTGTTTCAAGTCAGTGACTTAACTGAAGCTGGGATTAACGTCTTTCATACATGGTTCAAATTTTAACGTGATCCGGCCGACAGTCAAGCTGTAGGTGCTTCAGTTGGCACTACCTGGCTCGACAGAATGAACAATTGACTTTTATCAAAGGGGCCAGGTGGAAATTAGTTGGCCGAACAGCACCTGCATCTGTCATGTCTACCCCAACGCAGGTGGTCAGACACTATAGCTGGCTACTGTGTGCTTCACCTATAGCAGCCCCCTTTCCCATAAGGCAAGCAGGCCTACAGGTAATCGGTTGCCCCCTGGACTTATACACAGTGCTATTGTGCCTGGCCACCATGCCAGGGCAGACGCAAACTGAGCAATGCAAACAGATACTTGCAGTTAGTAGACAGATAGCGTTCTTCTATGACAGTTCAGGTAAATGGCAGGCTGAGTTCAGGGAATAGTCCAAAATCCAGTCCAAAGTCATACACAATTAAATCCAATCTAGCAGAGCAGGGCAGACATACAGGGGAGCTTGATCAGGAGCAACACACGTATCACTTGTCTATCACAAGCATCCAAATGAGGGCTTAGGTGGCTTATAACAGGTTTAAGTTTCCACCCAGAGACTGACCACATCAATCAGCCTGCAAGTGGACAAAGACAGGGAGAATGTCATAGCCAAAACCCAGGTGCCGGAATGAGGAGCAGGAGGGCTAGATGCTCCTGACAGCATCCAATCAGATGCAGGCACTGTTAGGATATTCTGACAGCTTGCAGCACCGGTTTCAGTATACAATAGCCCGCAGATGAAAATTCGTCCATCTTGCTTAGCCTAGATGGGGTAATATGTTAGATTTCTTTCTTTCAGCCTGCAGACTGATCAAAAAAGTATGTGGCTAGCTTATGATGACAATTCTGGAACCTGATCCCTTTAAAAACCAAATCAGCAATTGTAGACTCATATTTCAGTCATGGCAGGCCTATATTCATATTTAATATTTTTTCGACTAATACCTGAAGGTCATTTTAATTACGGTACACATTCCCAATGCTACTTGCTTGCTGTTTCGTTTTTCAATTATTGAACTTTATATCCAGATTTATAAAGGTTATCCATGTGTGGGGGGGAGGTGCAGCCTGTTGAGGCGGCAGAAAATACTCAGAGTCCAGATGCAGCAAACAGAACTGTATTATAAAAGTAGTTCAAACCAATACAACTACCCGACGGGAAGTCAACCCGACTGGGCGGACTCAATATGTTGCAAAGAACAGTGAAGCAGCAGGTCTCGGATGCGCCGACAGCATCTGTCTTGATGAATGGAATGTGGTCTGGCTGGTCTATGCCCAAACGGGGAGGTTTCTAGGAAGGATAACATGTCCCTGCTCTTTCCCTACTTGTCTGGAACCTGTTCCTACCGCTAATATTGCCTCTGACAGACGGTTGACCTGTCCCTACACTACCCATACGGAAAATGCACGCCAAGCCCGGTAGGGAGGGTCCTAAATAGACTTTGCTTGACCCAAGATGGCCACCAACTAGCTTCCCCAGTGACCCAGGAAGCCGTAGAGGAACCGCGTTTCTCTTGACTTCCTTTCCCTTTGCAATGCTGCTGCAGTTGAGCGCCACCTGCAGTTGAGAAATTAGACAACACCTGCCTACACATTGCACGGTTAAAATTTAATCTGAACGTTCATCATACAAATATCTGAAAAATAATGAATTAGTGCATTCAACAATGTCATCATTGAGTCAATCAATTTAATTCAAAAGCCTATAAAAATTGTATCCAGACCTTCTACTAGAATGGATTACTGGATGTACTAAACAGGTTTCTTTTATTGATTATGAAATCAAAGAAATAATAAAGCAAAGTTTATATAAATTTGTAAGTATATGCCATGTGCATACTAAAGTACTATAATTTTCCATCCTAAAGCTGGCCATACATTATAACATGTTCTTGTTCAATTTCCTTAGATTTACCTTCAACTATGTAGTGCAAGGGCCTGCCTGGTTGCATACTAACTGAAAGTGTTTAGATTTTACCTCATATTATATGGTTTTGGTAAATCTAAAAGAAAATTATACAAGAAAATTGTATAATGTATGGCCAGCCTTATTGTTCGATTTTTCTTGTAACGAAAACGGCCGACGATTTGTCCCCATTAACCAGTAGAAAAATTAAAGCGGAGTTCCACTCGTTTGTAAGTTTATTAATAGTCAACAACTACAAAAAGTGTATCTGCTGACTTTTAATAAACAGACGCTCACCTGTCCCACGGTCCAGCGATGCGGCTGCACAGAGCCTCGCTCCTCTCTCCCACCCCCTCCTCTCCACAGCGGCGTCATTGCAAGTCTGGGCACCCAGCTGTCACAGCTTGCGGCGTCACAGCTGGGCGCGCACTGCGCATGCATGAGCCGTGCTGCGCTCTCCTAGTGGCCAGGCAATCTTCTGGGATCTGTAAAGTGTCCCAGAAGATGGCAGAGAGGGAGGGGCCTGCCTAGGGGGAGAGGAGGAGTCGCCTAGGCGGCCCGTAGGCGGAAGCAGGAAGTGGGACAGGAAAGGAAGTACCTGTCAAAACAAGGTCCCCCCCCCCACACAAAAAAAATGACATGTCAAATGTGGCATGTAAGGGGGCGAGGAGTGCTTAAAGCGGAAATTCCACTTTTGGGTGGAACTCTGCTTTAACCACTTGCCGCCCGCCATATAACAAAATGACGTCGGCAAAGTGGTTGCGATATCCTGACCGGACGTCATATGACGTTCTCGGGATATCAAGCCCCCGGGGGCGCGCATAGCGGCGATCGTTGTTGAGGTGTGTCAGTCTGACACACCGCAACTCCGATCTAGGTAAAGAGTCTCTGAAAGAGACTCTTTACCACCTGATCAGCCGTGTCCAATCACGGCTGATCACGATGTAAACAGGAAGAGCCATTAATCGGCTTTTACTCACAAGCGTCTGACAAACGCGAGTAGAGGAGAGCCAAACGGTGGCTCTCCTGACAGGGGGGGTCTGTGCTGATTGTTTATCAGTGAGGCCCCCCCTTGGATGCCCGCCCTGGACCACCAGGATGCCGCCAGGACCACCAGGGATGACCACCACACTGGACCACCAGGTATGCCACCCTAGACCATCAGGGAAATGCCAATCAGTGCCCAGGCAGCTGCCAATCTGTTAAAAATGCCTACCAGTGCCAGTGCCACTAGTGATGCCTATCAGTGAAAGCCAGTGCCAGCCATCAGTGCCCATCAGTACCTATCAGTGCCACCCATAAGTACCCATCAGTGCAGGCTTCCAGTGCCACCTATGAGTGCCCATCAGTGCCACCTATCAGTGCCCATCGTCAGTGCCCATCAGTGCCACCTCATCTGTGCCATCTCATTGGTGCCACCTCATCTGTGCCGCCTTATCAGTGCCCATCAGTGAAGGAGAAAACGTACTTATTTACAAAAATTTATAACAAAAACAAAGAAAAACTTTTTTTTTTTTTTGGGTCTTTTTTTATTCGTTTAGCAAAAAATAAAAACCGCAGAGGTGATCAAACACCACCAAAAGAAAGCTCTATTTGTGGGAACAAAATGATAAGAATCCTGTTTGGGTACAGTGTTGTATGACCGCGCAATTGTCATTTAAAAAGTGACAGCGCTGAAAGCTGAAAATTGGCCTGGGCAGGAAGGTGCGAAAGTGCCCGGTATTGAAGCGGTTAAGAAACGTTTTGAAAGCGAATATTTTCAAGCTAAATTCTAGCCGTGTATGGCTGTCGTAAGGCCCCGTTCACACCTGGGCGTTTTGGGATCGCGGCAGAATTGCTGCGATTCTGCCCGCGATCTCAAAACGCACTGCAATAGCAAAAGGCAGGTTCAGGTGTCATTATTTTCAATGGCACCTAAAACGTGTTGCGGTTTTGCTGCTATTGTCGTGTGATTTATCGCTCCTCCCACCCTCCTGCCGCCACCGCCTTTTCCAGGCTCTCCCATTCCATGATCAGCGGTGAGAGGAATTTGATGTTGTTCCTCCCACTGTGTGATGTCAGAAAACTAAAGCGACGAGGATTTTGTCACTTCTGGTTTCACTTTCACGTAAACGAGCCGTGACAGGCTTTTGAAAGCATCTGATCCAACCGATCTCAGTTTGATCAGAAGCCTTGGAGGCCAAAGGAGAGGTCTGGGTTCTAATAGACCCCAGATCTCTCCATAAAGAGGACCTGTCACTAGGGTTGCCACCTGTCCGGGATTCACCCGGACAGTTCGGGTTTGGAATCATGCGTTCAGGTTTCAGACCTCCTGAAACCCGGACACATTATTCAGACCAGACTATGGGGTTGCAGTTATGTAAGCCGAGAGTGTCTGTTACACTCTCTTTCACACTGCCCAAAGCCAGCACTAATAATTACCCCTCCCCCCACACGATGGGAGAGGCGAAAGGGCTTAATCTGCTCCTCTTCCTCCCGCCCCTACTGCTCTGTGTCTACCCACACTCCAGCAGCCTCAGATACATCTGGATGAGAGGTGCTGACTGCCAAGGGGTGAGTGAGCTCACCATCCATCCCTGTCTGTGACTGAAGTCTCCCCCTTCTATCACCTGCCTCTGAGTGAATACACTAAGGTAAATCAGGGTTCTCAGAGCACCCCTTACATCAAAGTCCTCTCCGTACATCAGAGTTCTCAGTGTTCCCCATTAGATCAGGGTTCCCAGAGCATCCCTTATGTCAGAGTCCCCAGAGTTCTCCCTTACATCAGAGTCTGCAGAGTCCCCCCTTACAGTGTTAGGGAACTCTGCGAGTTCAGAAGTAAAAGGGGAACTCTGTGGACTCTGATGTAAAGGGGGACTCTTGTGATTAACTTCATTTGATTAGAAATGTTATTTAATTGCAAAATATATATGTATAGTTCATACTATAAAAAAAAGATTGCTGTGCACAGCTAAAGTGTTCGGGTTTGACTTGAAGAAAAAGGTGGCAACCCTACCAATAACGGAACATGTATTCACAAAGGATGTTGTTCATCTCTTGTGATAGCAATAAAGTTGATCCAAAAAAAAATAAAAAAAATGTAAGGGTACACTGTTAAAAAAATGTAAATAAAATTAAAAATTAAATAAAAATAAAAAATTGTAAAGCACCTGACCCCTCGTTCTCACGCGCAAATGCAAATGTACGCATCGGTCCGGCGTGAACAGGTAAACAGTGATTGCACCACACATGTGAGGTATCGCCACGAATGTCAGAGAGAGAGCAATAATTCCAGTACCAGACGTCCTCTAAACTAGCCACCTGTAAAGGCTTTTAAAGTGTCGCTTATGGAAATTTTTTAGATACCATAGTTTGGTGCCCCACTCCACGGACGTACACAGTTTTATAAGCCTGGCGTGTTAGGTATCTATTTACTCGGCCTAACATCATCTTTTACGGTTTACCAAAAAAAAAAAAGTATAATATTGCGTTTGGTAAATAGCTGCGCAAATATTGTGCAACATGAAAAATTGCAACAACGACAACCATTTTATTTTCCAGGATCTGTCTGAAAAATATACATTCACCAGACACTTTATTAGGTACACCTGTTCAATTGCTTGGTAACACAAATTGCTAATCGGCCAATCACATGGCAGCATTTAGGCATGCATTTAGGCATCTAGATGTGGTGAAGATGACTTGCTGAAGCTCAAACCGAGCATCAGAATGGGGAAGAAAGTGGATTTAAGTGACTTTGAACGTGGCATGGCTGTTGGTGCCAGACGAGCTGGTCTGAGTATTTCAAAAACTGCTGATCTACTCGGATTTTCACACACAACCATCTTTAGTGTTTACAGAGAATGGTCCGAAAAAAGAGAAAATATCCAGTGAGTGGCAATTGTGTGGAGGAAAATGCCTTGTTGTCAGAGGTCAGAGAAGAATGGGCAGACTGGTTTGAGATGATAGAAAGGCAACAGTAACTCAAATAGCCACTTGTTTCATCCAAGGTATGCAGAATACTATCTCTGAATGCACAACACATCGAACCTTGAAGCAGATGGGCTACAGCAGCAGAAGACCACACCGGGTGCCACTCCTGTCAGCTAAGAACAGGACACTGGGGCTACAATTCGCACAGGATCACCAAAATCAGACAATAGAAGATTGGAAAAACGTTGCCTGGTCTAATGAGTCTGGATTTCAGCTGCGACATTCAGATGGTCGGGTCAGAATTTGGCATAAACAACATGAAAGTATGGATCCATCCTGCCTTGTATCACCGGTTCAGGCTGGTGGTGTAATGGTGCAGGGGATATTTTCTTGGCACACTTTGGGCCCCTTAGTACCAATTGAACATCATTTAAACACCACGTCCTACCTGAGTATTGTTGCTGACCATGTCCATCCCTTTATGACTACAGTGTCCCCATCTTCTGATGGTTCCTTCCAGCAGGATAATGCTCCATGTCACAAATCTACAATCATCTCACCACAGGACAATGAGGTCCCTGTACTCCAATGGCCTCCACACTCACCAGATCTCCATCCAATAGAGCACCTTCGGGAGATCGGCATCATGGATGTGCAGCCGACAAATCTGCAGCAGTTGCGTGATGCTATCATGTCACTATGTACCAAAATCTCCGAGGAATGTTTCCAACACCTTGTTGAATCCATGCCCCAAAGCATTAAGATGGTTCTGAAGGCAAAAAGGGGTCCAACCCGGTACTAGCAAGGTGGTACCTAATAGTGGCCGGTGAGTGTAGATAATGTTTGGGAGATCTAAGTAATTTTCTAGCAAAAAAAAACAACTAATTTTTCTGTATGAGAGAAATGTCAGAATTGTAATGGACTGGAACCGGTTAAAGCATCAATGAGATCAACGCGATTAAATTTACTATATAAAAAAAAAAATCTAGACAAAGATCCTAGTTTCCCGTTAACAGGTGGTGGATGCAGAAGTGGCAGCGGGCAGTAGGACCATGAGGCTTTGAGGAAGATCTGCAGACAGCCACTGCACCAGCCCTGCAGGGAGGAGGTGAGTCAGTGAATGTCTTCTATACATCCAAGGGACCAGACAGAGAGAATCTTGTGCTCAGGGGACCCGCCAGGCTCTCAGCTGTAGGGGGGGGAGGAGGAAGGGGGGGGTGGGATAAAGCAGACAGCTCAGGGTGGGTGGACACAATACAGAGACCAAGAATGGTTGATGGGGTCTTAGCATAGCCTCGGATCTCCCAGACCAAGCTTACCCGGCTTAATTGTGCCCATTCCCTGGGATCTTGACGCCCCGGTGGCCAAGGAAATCTGTATCCTTGCAGGCTGATCAAAGATCAATATCATCAAAGCTGACTGCTAGCCAACCGATTGCTGAGCTATCGCTCCTCACCGTTTTCTGCTGCTTGATCGCTTTGCCATGCCAGTCCTCATTCCGGCACTGCCTGGCTGTAGACTGGCACTTGCGGTGAAATCAGTGACTGCACCTTAAAGGTGAGTAGAGCATTGGGTATAAGGATTTCCAGGAGGGTAGTGCATTGCTCCACCACCCACCTTGTGTTCTTTGATATCACCCTGCAGAAAGCCTTGAGCTAATAAAGAGAGGACGTTGGCGTCTGGCACCGAACATCCATTCCTGGGAGAGGGAGATGCCCGCTGATCTAAGGGTGATCACACATTGACTTCAACATGCTTCAAGCTTGGCACCTTGTGTTGGGTGAGTCCTGCTTATCTGTTCATTTTTACATTATTTATTCTGATGAGGGCATGCCAAAACTCATAGTTTCCTCAACAGCTGGGTAGATACAAGTTGCCCATTGGCAGTATGGCACCAGTTTTTTTTTTTTTTTTTTTGTCGCAGTGCAATGTGTCTGACAGCCACATACTATTTTAAAAATTCATGCGGCTTCAGGAAGGGTGGGCACGTCTCTGAGCTTCCAATGGCACCTTGGGCACCGATACAGAGAACAGGCCTGTGTTGCTGCGCTTGCTTACAGGCAAAAATGAGAACCCGTGTGAATGACAATACCCTTTGATTTTTAGCTTATTCAGCACCAGAGCGCAAAGAACAATAGTGATTTTCAAAGTGCCGTTACCCGTATTAAGCAACCGGGTGTTCGGGGGACTGTAGCTAAATCGGTGAAAGATTCCTGAATGCTTGCATGTCATCCTTGGTCGTTGTACTGCCCTTTTCCTATTAAACGTGTTGTAAATATACTCATGAATGCTAGATTTTTGGGCAAGCATTGTAAAAGCACTAGTTCGTTGAATAAGTTGGTTGTACACTTGCTGTAGATTGCAAGCCTTTCAAGTGAGCAATATGCAGTCACTGCCTCATGAGTAATCCAGTTGTACGTTAGCTGTAGATTACAAGACTTCTAGACGAGCAATATGTAGGCACTACCTCATTGAGTAATCCAATTGTACACCTGCTGTAGATTGCAAGCCTTCTAGACAAGAAATATTTAGGCATTGCCTTAATGAGTAATTCAGTTGTACACCTGCTGTAGATTGCAAGCCTTCAAGACAAGAAATATGTAGGCATTGCCTTAATGAGTAACCCAATTGTACACCTGCTGTAGATTGCAAGCTTTTTAGACAAGCAATATGTAGGCACTGTCTCATTGAGTAACCCAATTGTACACCTACTGTAGATTGCAAGCTTTTTAGACAAGCAATATGTAGACGTTGCCTTAATGAGTAATCCAGTTGTACACTAGCTGTAGATTGCAAGCCTTTTTGACTAGCAATATGTAAGCACTGCCTCATTGAGTAACTCAATTGTACACCTGCTGTAGATTGCAAGCCTTCAAGACAAGAAATATGTAGGCATTGCCTTAATGAGTAATCCAAATGTACACCTGCTGTAGAGTGCAAGCTTTTTAGATGAGCGATATGTAGGCACTGCCTCATAGAATAACCCAATTGTACACCTGCTGTTAGATTGCAAGCCTTTTGGACGAGCAATATGTAGGCACTGCCTCATTAAGTAACCGAATTGTACATCTGCTGTAGATTGCAAGCCTTCTAGATGAGAAATATGTAGGCATTGCCTTAATGAGCAATCCAATCGTACACCTGCTGTAGATTGCAAGCTTTTTAGACAAGCAATATATAGGCACTGCCCCACTGAGTAACCCAATTGTACACCTGCTGTAGATTGCAGGCTTTTTAGACAAGCAATATATAGGCACTGACCCATTAAGTAACCCAATTGTACATCTGCTGTAGATTGCAAGCCTTCTAGATGATAAATATGTAGGCGTTGCCTTAATGAGCAATCCAATCGTACATCTGCTGTAGATTGCAAGCTTTTTAGACGAGCAATATGTAGGTACTGCCTCATAGAGTAACCCAATTGTACACCTGCTGTACATTGCAATCCTTCTAGACGAGACGAGTAATATGTAGGCACTGCCTCATTGACTATTCACTTTTCATAGATTGCAAGCTTTTTGGACGAGCAGTGCGTACGCACAGGCTCATTAAATACGTCAGTTGAGCACTTGTCTTAGACTGCAAGATTTTTGACAAGCAGTGTCTCATTGAATAACCCAGCTGTAGATTGCAAGCCCTCTGGACAAGCAGTGTGTAGGCCCTGCCTCATTGAATAATGCCTGTTCTACACACACCATAGATTGCAAGCTTCTTAGACGAGCAGGATGTAGGCTGTATTGGAAACTTGGCACAGGTCTCTCTCCCTCAGTGGTTCTTCCATCTGTAATGAGATTACAGCCTTGCTGTGGCTGTGACACATTCATCATGCTAAACAGGCCCCTGAGGATCACATAATTAATTTAGCCATGTTGGTACGTGACACTGGCACGCTGTCTACTATTACGCAGCTCGAATAGAACACATGCCCTGAAATTGAGTAGTGGCGTACCCAGGTCTCTCCTAGGTTGGGTAGAGTGAACTGTCACCACTTGGGGAAACTAATGGCACTACTTCTACTGTAGAACTACAAGACTCAGCATGATTTTTCAGAGCCTATGGAATTTATTGGGCTGCCCATTTATTATTATTACTGGACATGTACGTTTCATTTAGTTTTGTTTTTTTTTGGTCAAAAGTTTTATTTTTGAGGATTTGGATGTATCCGAATCTCCGAATGGACATAGTAACGAATGTCAACGGATCCAAAAAAAAAATAACTAATGCATTTGTTTCATTCGGATGACGTCACATTATGCAATAGTAGTTCGGGTCCATGGGGAAATCAGTTCAATATTCAAATTCGTTCAATAATTCAGATTCGGATAACGAATTGATCCGAATTTCCTTCCATTTGTTATTCGGATGCACATGACGCCAGTTGGTATTTGTCCAATCAGCCCATGCCATTTCTCTTGGTGGGTTGGACTAGTGTCCGAAAATATTGAATCCGTCCAATTCAATAATATATAGAATATAGAGCAACCTTCCAGAAGAAAACAACGAATATACGAAACTAATTCCAATGACGAAACTGGTCAACATAACAAATATGAAGAAACAAAGTTCTTCAATGAACGGATGCATTCACAACTAAACAAAAATTTCCACCGTGCACATAGTCTAATCATTATTATAATACAGGATTGATATAGCTGCAACAGTTTGCACAGCTCTTTACAATATAAAGAGAAACAGTACAGCTACAATACAAAACAAGAGGATTAGGAGGGCTCTGTCTGTGAATGCTTTCAATTTAAAAATGGAGGGACAAGTGATACAAAACCTAAAAACTGTGAGGGGGTGAGTTGATCGTGAAAATAAAAGTTTGGTTGTTGGCTGATGATGAACAGGTGGGTTTTTTTACAGATTGGGGTAGGGAGTTCCAGAGGATGGGAGAGGCTCTGGAGAAGTCCTGAAAGTGAAAGAGAAAAAATTCCAAGGAAGTAACAAGAAAGTTGGAGACTAGCAGGTCTTGGGAGGAGTGGAGTGGACTGTTGGTGATATTTGGAGACAAGGTTGGTTTTGTAGCTCAGGGCAGAGTTGTGGATGGCTTTGTATGTTGTTAGTGTTTGCAATTTTATTTGTTGGGCAGGTGGAAGCCAATGTAGGGATTGGCAGAGTGGGTGGCAGATGCTCTGCATGTGGTAAGATGAATGAGTCTGGCCGCAGAACTCATGATATACTGAAGGGGATTGCCCGCGTAGAGGCTTGGTGGTTAAGATTTTGGAAATGATATGGAGGTGAAGGCAGCAAGTTTTGGGCAGTGATTGGATGTGGGGTTAATGGGGGAAGTCAGAGTTCAGGATTTCATTGACACCTTGGAAGGAGGGGAGGGACTGATAGTTGTATTATTGATCTTGAAGAAAAGGTCAGGGGAGGAGCCTAATTTTAGAAAGATTTCGTTTTAGGAAGTGCTTAGACACCCATGCTAATATGTCAGTCAGTAAATTAGTAATGTATGAGGAGACTGAACGGGTGAGCTATGGAGTAGAGAGATAGATTTGGGTTTCGTCAGCATAGACCTGGTTTTAGAAGCCATGGGAGGTTATCAGCTGATCAATGGAGGAGATGTAGCCAGGGGATAGAAGGGGTTTATGGACAGAGCCTTTGGGGACCCCTATGGAGAGAGGAAGGCGAACGAAGGAGATGGAGTTGTAGGTGACAGTGAATGAGTTCTTAGGTAAGAGGAGAACCAGAAAAGAGCAAAGTCTTGGAGACCAAGGGAGTGGAGTTTTTTGAGGAGGAGCAAGTGGTCAACTGTATTAAAGGCAGCAGAAAGATCCAACAGTATGAGCATGGGGTAGTGGTCACTGGTTTCAGTAGTTAGTAAGTTGTTAGTGATCGATAGTTTTAATTTAATTTTAATTTTTAGTGCAGTTTCTGTGGCGTGTCATAGGCAAAAGGCAGACTGTAAGGGGTCGAGAAGGTTGTTTTAAGTGAGGTAGCAGCTCAGATGGTTGTAGGCATTCTAAAAGCTTGGAGGTAACCGGGAGAAGGGAGATATTTCTTAAGTTGTTAATGATGACCACAGGTCTGGGAACAAAAAAAAAGCACTGGCACATATGAACTGATTCAATAAAGTGTTAGAAGTCCAGTGCAAATTGGGACAGCTTTGCAATTTTAATTAGAACATGTCTGGATGATACTGATAAACCCATCCCGACCCACAATCACTCTGAAGTCGGACTTCAGACCTCAGGAAACAAACAGCTGTCTTGGAATGATCCAACCACCCTACAACATCTACAGGTGCACTCTTTCCCTAAGCAGGAACACAATGACCGCACAAGTTTTCCTGTTTAGCCCTTGAAGGAAGAGGTGCATGGAGACAGTGCTGACTGGGCTTCGGGATATCAAGAGAGATCAGGCACGATCAGACATGACCAATCGTTTTAAACCCCAAGACTGGTTATGCTGGACTGATGCTTTCTGACCTTCCCAGAGGTGGCCAAATGAAGAACCCGTCATCTAATGTCACCTTAGTTAAACTAGCTCTTCTGGCATCTGCCGAAGTTGCCTACTGGCCAGTCTAGGCTCGATGAAGCACACAGTTGTACACCTGATGGATTTTTACATTCCTCAAGTACATCTAAAGCCAAAACATTTATTTTTCATTTTGGCTGTAGTAGGGGATGGTAAAAAACCCTTGTCATTTAAAAAAAAAAAATTGCGAACCTATTCATCTACTCGGATGAGGGTAAATCCCTGCTCGAGACCTGAACAACACTATAGGTGTAGATTGAGAAAAAACGTACAGGCAGGTTGGAAAGACCACCCGCTCCGAACTTCAGCCGCCATCCCCGATCCCCTTACCCTCTACCCCCCTCCTCAGCCCCCCTTTGCTTTCCTCTCTTTTCTAGCTTCTTTTACTCTATCTATCATTATATTTTTGTTTATTTAGTTAGGAAAATGTGGAATGGAACAGGGTCGTTTCGAGATGTAGGCAGATAGGGGGATGGAAACCCCAGAACACCTCAACCCAGCAGCACCCTAATAAAGGGGCACATCAATCGTTAGAAAGTGACGTTTCTTTTGATACCTGATGTATTGTAATTCCCTTTCCCATGTTCATCAACACCAAGAGGCTGTGACCTCATTTACTGCGAGATATGGTCATTGAACACAGATCTTGTTCATTCCTGAAAAAACTTTAATAAAAATTATATTTGCAAAAAAAAAAGCTCCCTACTCCTGTTAACAGAACAGGTAATATAAAAATCTCTTCAATGTAAAGAAATTCCCTCCCTAGTTGACTCTGGAACAAGTGTTCTCATTGGAAAACTTCTCTTCCTTTTTGGTGACAACTTCATTTTTTTTAATCTTGCCTTCGATCCACGTGACAATGGTTATCAATCTAATTAAAGAGAACGAATCTCCCAGTGGGGACACAGATAGCAAATAAAACCTGACTGGTGTTGTAACCCCTCACTAATTTATCTAAAACAAAAACAAGTTTTGGCTTAAGATACACTTTGAAGACTTTTTTCCTTTGTGTGTCTGAATACCCCAGGTGACGCCCCATCCCCAGGTGCACTCAGTTCCTAGTTAGAGTACTGGAACACTGCCACCTCATCTCACAATGCTATCTCTGTACCTTGTGGGCCAATAGAGAAATGTGTGCATTGCAGGAGGGGCATTAAGCACACTCAGGTTCAGGGACTCCTGGAGAGCTCCAAATAGATATTAACATGATTGTAAAGGTTATCTATATATGGTTTTAATAGCAAACATTTTATATGTACCTGCTCTGTGCAATAGAATTGCAGAGAATGGCCCTGAACCTTGTCTTCTCAGGTCCCCTGTTGGCTTTCTTGCCTCTTCCTCTTCTGAGTGTGTCCCCATAGGAAGCCACTTGGTTGACTTTTAACTACATTGATTTAGCTTGTATACTTTATTCTTAATGACCAACTTACTATAACTACTTCCCACTCGGCCTATTGTAAAATGACAGGCGAGCGGGAGCAGTGTTATCCTAAGTGGACGTCATATGATGTCCTCCAGTTTCTCGCCTCGTGTGCGCCCTAGGGGCTGCGCAGCAGCACGATCTGTCTCCTGCTGTGTCCACTGCATACAGTGGAAGACAAATTGTTGTACTGGACCAGCCCTGGTACCATGTGATCGAGGTGACCAATCACAGTGCTCAAATGTCAGTTGTACACAGTGGCTTTTCAATTATAGTCATTCATTGAGTACTATTGTGATCTCTGTGATTGGTCACAGTGACCACAGGCACAGGGGCCAATCACAGCGGACCTGTACCATGTGATCTCTGTGATTGGTCACAGTGACCACAGGCACAGGGGCCAATCACAGCGGACCTGTACCATGTGATAGCTGTGGCCAATCACAGCTATCACAACAGTACACATGGGCACATGAATGGATGCCATTCATAAAAAGGAGTGCTTATACCAGTGAGCAGATCATCACTGTAATAAGCAATCATAGTGAAAAAGAAATCCTGATCACCTCCCCAGAGCAGTACAATGTTGCTATGGTGACACGTTACTGCTCTAGTCACAGTATGTTAAAAAAATGTAAAAAAAAAAAAGGGAAAAAAATATATATATTAAAAAAAGCATACTGTCACCAGTCAGTGTCCCTGATCACACCACACTGCTCTGGTGACAGTATGTAAAAAAAAATTGTTAAAGTAAAGTCTCACACATGTGCTCAGGAGGCTTAGCAGAATGTGTTTTGGGGTGTGATTGTAAGTAGGCCCATGCTGTTTGTGAGAAGTATCTTGTTAAATCGACAACTTTGTAAAAGAAAAAAAAAATTATATTATTTTTTCAATTTAAAAAAAATTGTGACAAAAAATTACATACCTTGGACTGTCTACTTTCCAAAAAGGGGTAATTTGGGGGATTACAAATATCATTTTAGGGCCTCTAGAAATGAGACCAGCTGTCTGTACATAAGGATTGATTAATTTTCAAATATATATACCATAGTTTGTAAGCTCTACAACTTTCCTACAGACTAAATAATATACACAAATTGGGTTAATAACCAAAGAAATGTAGCAGAATACATTTTGGCCTAAATTTATGAAGGAATATTATTTCTTTGCAAAATTTTATAACAAAAACTACGAAAAACTGTATTTTTTCTTTTATATAGCAAAAAGATTTTTAAAAAACAGTGATGATTAAAAAGATATTAAAGGTTAGATTATTTCTTTTTTTATATAGCAAACATGTCATACCTGTTCTGTGTAATGGTTTTGCAAAGAGCAGCCCAGATCCTCCTTTTCTTGGGTTCCCAGCCAGCGCTCCAGACCCCTCTCTTCTGCCTAGTGCCCCCATAGCAAGCGGCTTGCTATGGGGGCACCCGAGCAGGCTTGCTCCTGAGTCGCTGCTCTGTGTGTCCATTTACACATGGAGCGTGGCTTGGCTCGCCCCCGCTCTCTCCTCATTGGCTCACTGGCTGTGATTGACAGTAGCAGGAGCCAATGGCTACCCCTGTTGTCTCTCAGAGGAGGGAGAGACCCGGAAGAGCCAAGGCTTTTACGCATATCGCTGGATTGAGATGGGGGTCAGGTAAGTATTAGGGGGGCTGGGGGCACTGCTGCACACAGAATGCTTATTACCTTCATACATAGAATGTGTGTGCTTTAGGGCCATATAACATCTGAACAGTCTCCCATTATTGTCATAGGCCTGCGCAGGAGGGAGGTGGGGGGGTGCCTGTACACACCCTAATCACTACATGCCATGCCGATTCCCCCTACTGCCCAGGCTTCCCCCCTAGTTGCATCCCACCCCCACCTGCAGTGCTGCTGGCTTTACAGAGAATGTTTCTTTGCAGAGAACATTCTACAGAGAATGTTTCAGGATGGAGAGCAGAAGAAGGGGCCAGTCAATATGTCATTTTCTGGCCCCATCATTTTCTAAATGTACACAGTGAACATACTCACTCACTGTGTTAATTCATAACTGAAGCATAGCAAACTGTGTTTACTATGCTTCATTTTGTAAATGAACAAGGAGCTGCTCAGTATGGAGCACTTCCCATTCATTCACTATCCAGTGCAGCTGAGGCTGCAGAGAAAGGCATGTGTGTTTGAGCTTTGGGGATGCACATCCTAATGCAATAGGCTACTACACCTATGATGGTTGTTCTGTTTTTCTCACTAGCCTCTTGTTTTCTTCCATAGGCCTTGTCCCATTCCTCCTTGTGAACTGTGAGGAGCCTAGTTCCGAAGGACTCTCCTCCACCTCACTGGTGGACCTCTCCTCATCCTTGTCCACTCTAGAGACCTTGGATTCTACAGAACGTGCCAGTGACAGGTACTCAGAGACCGACATCCACCATGACTTGCTCCACACGCCTCAAGGGTCTGGCTTTTCCAGCCAGGAGACAGAGGAGATCTCCATTTTCCAATCCCCCAAATATTTCTGGGATGATGATACAAGAAGAGTGAATGGTACCAGCGATGATAGTGTGACACAAACAGGTGAGTAACTTTGATCAGGCCTGTTGTTTCTCAGGCAGGTTCATCAAGAATCTTGGGAGCCATAACCCTAACTGAATTTTAGAATTTGTTTAAAGCGGTCTTTCTCACCTTTTTAACAAGGTGGAACCCTTGAAATGGTTTTCAGGTGTCAGGGACTTGCTTGCCTGTAATTGCCATATCCATAACACATGGTATGTAAAAGAAGGGGCCAGCAGAAAGAATGCTCTATACATTTGTGGTCTATGGGAAGAACCTCCACCCCGCTTACAGATAGCTAAATAGATCATTGCTATCAGTGGTTGCTTACTTTATATCAGAAATAAAAAATAGCTCATTGCTGAAGGGAACCCTAGCAACCTTTGGAGGAACCCTAAATTCCACAGAACCCTGGTTGAGAAAGGCTGATTTAAAGGGTGCAAACTAAACATGACTGGTTGCTATTCTTTCCTACCAAATACTTACCGTAATTTTTCCTTTCCTGATGGACTCCATGGCAACATAGGTATGGGTTAACCCTGCCTCATCTCCAAACCTATAGGACCACACTCCCATAAATTTTGTTTAGAGCCAAAGGTCGCGTTCCATAACTAGCCTACTCAGGACACTGGGAGGAAACTTCTGTTGCCATGAAGTCCATCAGAAAAGGAAAATTACGGTAGGTTTTTGGTAGAAAATTTTCAGTTTTCCTGACAGACTCCATGGCAGCATACGTATGGGAAATAACTAGCCATACCACCAAGGGCGGGAATGTTGAATAAAAGCTTTAATTTGCACATTCAACTGACAGGACTTTCAAACCAAAGTTTATAGAGGATAAAGAAGCAGGCTCCACACAATAATGAGCCATAAAAGTGTTGAATGAGGACCATGAGGCCGCCTTGCAGGTAACATCGGGAGCCACATGCCACGATGCCGCCCAAAACGTAGAAACACTCCTGGTTGAATGCACTGTCACCGCCTCTGGGGGAGAGAGGCCCTTAGCCCTGTAAGTTTAATGGCCTGGACATTCCAAGCCACAATCGTCCTAGACGAGGCACGCTTCCCCTTGTTCCTCCAGACTATCCAAAAGCCTTAAAGAGGCCACAACTTCAAGATTTGACTTCAGAGTCTCTCCCACATCTAGGGGATGTGCATCGGCACTCTCCGGTGCTCTAAAGGTTGGTACAACGATTTCTTGGTTCTCGTGAAAGACTGATGTTACCTTGGGATTTGTGTCGAGCATAGGTATTAACTCCTGGGAAGAACGTTTGAAAGGCTCCTTGTAGCCAAGGGCTCCAATTTCCGAGACTCTTCTAGCCGACGGGATAGCCACAAGAAAGGCAGACTTGATGGGGAGGTCCTTAACAGAGATAGACCTGACCCCCTCTGCTACAGATCCTGAGAGTAAATCAAGGACAAGAGGGAGGTCCCATTTGGGAAACCTCAGCCTGAGCCTAGTTGCACCCTTGAAGAGAAGGTAAGATTCCTAAAACACAAAGTCCTAGGAGGACAACAAAGGACCGCAGCTCTGAGCCAAAATTTATGGGAGTGGGGTCCTATAGGATTGGAGAGGAGGCTGGGTTAACCCATATGTATGCTGCTATGGAGGAAATTATTATTACCTAAAATCTGTCAGTCAATGGAGTAAGAACTGGGGTCAATGAAAAATGATCTCCGCAGTTTTGTTAGACAGGCGGTACCAATGTCGGTGCATCCATAAGGGCGCAAGGGCGCCGCCCTCTCTCTCCTACCACCCCCTCTAGCACCAATAGATAGATTCATGCATTGCAGCGAATCGAGAAGCTGTCCCACCGAGGCATGGTAAGTGCAGACGGCAGGCAGGGGGGAACACTGGCAGCATTTGGTATGGCACAGTGGGAACATTTGATGGGGCACAGTGGGTGCATTTGATGGGGCACAGTGGCAGCATTTGATGGCACAGTGGGAACATTTGATTTGGCACAGTGTGAGCATTTGACATGGCACAGTGGGAGCATTTGATATGGCACAGTGGCTGCATTTGATGGGCGCAGTGGCTGCATTTGATGGCACAGTGGCGGCAATTGATGGGCACAGTGGTTGCGTTTGATGGCACAGTGGCTGCATTTGATGACACAGTGGCCTTGTTTGATGGCACAGTGGTTGCGTTTGATGGGCACAGTGGCTGCGTTTGATGGCATAGTGGTGGCAATTGATGGGCACAGTGACTGCTTTTGATGGCACAGTGGCTGCGTTTGATGGTACAGTGACGGCAATTGATGGGCACAGTGGCGGCAATTGATGGGCACAGTGGCTGCATTTGATGGCACAGTGGCTGCGTTTGATGGCACAGTGGCTGCGATTGATGGTACAGTGAGGCTGCACTTGATGTTTTTTTTTTTTTTAGAATTTTTCAGTTTGTTTGCGCCCCCCCCAAAAAAATGTTGAGCACCAGCCACCACTGGATGGTACCACCAATCAAATGCAACCCATTCAGCTGAATATGGGTACCTTGCAACCACCCTGCAACCACTTGCAGTGCACATGGTTGCAGCATGCTGGTGCGGGTTTTAAAATGCCTCCTCATTGCTCGTCAAAGGGCATAGTATTTGTAAATTAACCCTTAAAGTATAACTATAGCCAGGGCCAGGACAAGGAGTGTGCAGGAGGGGCAGCTGCCCATGGCGCATTGGTAGAGGGGAGGAGCCCCCTCACTACATGCTCCAGCTCCAGTTCAGTGGCTGGCATGCAGCGGGCAACAGCTTAATTTCCTCTCTGGCAGCTCCAAAATGCCCACTCTCCACACATAACAAAAAAGCACACTGTGCAAGTGTAACTACCTTACTTTACCCTATTATTTGCTAGAAAGCAAGCTATGCGTGTATAGTGTGCACCCCAATACAACTATAGGCAATCAGAGAATGGGCACAGGAGAGAACAACCATTCTATGGCATGTATTAGCAGTGGCGGAGTGGTGCGCCATTCCACATCCTTGCCCTGGGCGCTGAAGGAACCGGTCCCAGTACTGGCTATAGCCCCCCAATAAAACAAAAATGTACTTCATTAAAAGTGCATCTGCACTTACAGTTTTCTCTTAGTTCCCCTGTAAATGCTTGTTGATCCTGCCAGTGAAGTCACCTAATGCAGCTTCTTCTAATGCCGTGGCAAGGATGCTGCACTGCTCCTGAATTCAGAGCAGAGTTGTCACTCTTCTGTAGGCAATGTACGCTTGTGCTATAGTGGGATCAGAAGATGTTAAAGGGGACATGGCTGCATTTTGAGTTTTCTGCCCCCTCCTATCCTATTGCCCCAGGCATTGGCCCACAAGCTCCATTATAATTAAGAAAGTCCTGGGCAGGGGGAAGGGAAACTAGCATTGGAGCATCATTAGCTGAGCCACTCCTGTCAATTAACAACTGTACACAGAAATATTTACACAACCAGCCAAAAAACTCACAGGGGACCCACCGTAATGTAATTCATCAGAAGATAGTAATTGGTAATCCGCAGGGAGAGATTTACAGATGCAGAAATTTGTGTAATCCTCGGCAGTGATGATTCAGACTGATGCAGCTTCAGCTTACTCTGGACTCCTCTATAACCATATCCAGGGATATACACTATATTGTCAAAAGTATTGGGACACCTGCCTATACAAGCACATAAACTTTAATGGCATCCCAGTCTTAGTCCGTAGGGTTCAATATTGAGTTGGTCCACCCTTTGCAGCATTAACAACTTCAACTCTTCTGGGAAAGGCTGTCCACAAGGTCTAGGAGTGTGTCTATGGGAATGTTTCACCATTCTTCCAGAAGCACATTTGTGAGGTCAGGCACTGATGTTGGACGAGAAGGCCTGGCTCACAGTCTCCGCTCTAATTCATCCCAAAGGTGTTCTATCGGGTTAAGGTCAGGACAGTCAAGTTCCTCCACCCCAAACTCTCTCATCCA
This sequence comes from Lithobates clamitans, assembly GCA_037952925.1. Classification (NCBI taxonomy): domain Eukaryota; kingdom Metazoa; phylum Chordata; class Amphibia; order Anura; family Ranidae; genus Lithobates; species Lithobates clamitans. The sequence goes on along the minus strand of JBBGZY010000572.1, from coordinate 432,067 downwards.
TGTCTTTATGGACCTTGCTTTGTGCACTGGTCCAAATCATTTGGTGGAGGGGGGATTATGGTGTGGGGTTGTTTTTTAGGGGTTGGGCTTGGCCCCTTAGCTCCAGTGAAGGGAACCCCTAAGGCATTAGCATACCAAGACATTTTAGACAAATTCAAGCTCACAACTTTGTGGGAACAGTTTGGGGATGGCCCCTTCCTTTTCCAACATGACTGCTCACCAGTACACAAAGCAAGGACCATAAAGACATGGATGAGCGAGTTTGGGGTGAGGGAACTTGATTGGCCTGTACCCAAAAGAACACCTTTGAGATAAATTAGAGCGGAGACTGCGAGCCAGGCCTTCTGGTCCAACATCAGTGCCTGACCTCACAAATGCACTTCTGGAAGAATGGTCAAACATTCCCATAGACACACTCCTAAACCTTGTGGACAGCCTTCCCAGAAGAGTTGAAGCTGTTATAGCTGCAAAGGGTGGGTCAACTCAATATTGAACCCTACGGACTAAGACTGGGATGCCATTAAAGTTCATGTGTGTGTGTAAAGGCAGGTGTCCCAATATTTTTGACAATATAATGTACATCGTGCAGGAGAAATCACTCTCACCCAAGTCTATTATTAACCACTTGCTGACCGCAATACGTCTATATACATTGCAGTTTGCAAGTGGTTTAACCAGATTATGGCTGAAGATATCAGCCATAACCCCGGTATCGTTTTTTGCAGCCGGCGGCTAGCTTTCTGATGAATCCCTTCTGAGCGGCTCATGAGCCGTTGGGAAGGTCTCCGAGACAGCGGGAGGAGACCTCCCCCCTCCCACTGCTCGTCGGTGTTTCTCAGGCTTACCGTTTCCGCCGGTTCGCCAAAGAAATGATCCGATGGTGTGGCCAACTGCTCCCGTAGGCGATCAAAGAGTAGATATTCTTTGATCGCCTCTAAGGCCTTGGAGCACCAGAGTGACATCATGATGACACTTCCAGACCAGTTTTTTTAAATTGTTTTGCTATAAAAGGTAAGGAAGAGATTTGAGGGTCTTTTTGACCCCAGATCTCTCCATAAAAGGGGACCTGTCATCCTTATTTCTATTACAAGGGATGTTTACATTCCTTGCCGAGTGCATAGCTTGCTATGGGGGCACCCAAGCCGAGCCGCTGCTCTGTGTGTGAATTCAGACTAGGAGCTGTGGTTCGGCCCCGTCCCCTCTCTCTCCTCATTGGCTCACTGACTTTGATCGACAACAGCGTCAGCCAATGGTGCCACGCTGCTGTCTCAGCCATTCAGGAGGGAGAGTCCCGGGCAGCCTGGACTGTCCTGCAACATCGCTGGATCGAGATGGGCTCAGGTAAGTATTAGAGAGGCTGCTGCACACAGAAGGTTTTTTATTTTAATGCAAAGAATACATTAAGATAAAAAAAAACTTCCGCCTTTACAACCACTTTAAGGAAAATCATCGGTCTTTTACAGTTTTTTTCTTGCCTTTGTAAATGAAGGTGGTCAAAATAATGGTTTCAATGAGTGTTAATGTTTTAAAAGTCTGTTTTATACAGTAAAGAAGAAGAAGGCCATATCTGCTCATCACGTATGCAGGCACTACTTCCTGTTTATTGGGAACGCACAGTGACTGTGCTTGACTGCTCCTTTGTTTAGGGACAATTCCCTATAAGGCTAATTGAACTTATTATCAGACATTAAAATAAACCTATACATAGAGAAACACAAAAGGTCACCCTTGCGGAAAATTCACCTTACCTGCCCATTGAAAAGTCGTAGAAAACATACTAAAACTATACCATTTTTTTTTTGTATTATTGTTATAGCTGAACCCGTGTCCACAGACAGCAGGGTCACCCAAGATGAGACGAGCACTTTGCCTAAAGAAGTTTTGGAAACGTCTACAATATTTTGGCCCAGAGAGGCTAGCGAGACTCCTAAACAAGTATCCCCAATCATCAAGGTCCTTGCAGAGGAAGATCCTATACAGCCCATACATAATGAGACAGCAACTGCAGTTCCAGACCAGGAGGAGAGGACAGCTACCAAGATGACATCCACTTCTTCCAACACAACTGTCAAGCCGCCCCGAAAGAACAAGAAACATTCCGGGTCCAGAGGACATCATGCCGGTCACAAGCCAGAATCCGAACTTTATCCCGGACCTCCTGCAGATTCACGGGGACATCCTGCAAGGCACCACCCCCCTGGACACATGGGCAATGAAAGTATGTTAGTCAACCAATCTTCATCTGCTGCCAACAGCAAAAAGAAACTCGATATTCCGCCGGTCTTTTCCACTCAGCGGGAAGTTGACCCAACGAAGGCCGCAGCCCCCATGCAGCTGTCACCAAGTACAGAGCAGGTACATATACCAGGGTTTTTTATTTATTTGTTTGAATTTAGAGGAATAAAAGGAGCATCACATCAAAGAGAACCATCCTTGTCTGAGAAATACTATAATGTCGCGTACACACGAGTGGACTTTACGGCAGACTTGGTCCGGCGTACCGGTTTTGGTCGGACAATTCGATCGTGTGTGGGCTCCAGCGGACTTTGTTTGCTCAAAAGTTGGACGGACTTAGATTTGAAACATGTTTTAAATCTATCTGACGGACTTGAGTCCGGTCGAAAAGTCCGCTCGTCTGTATGCTAGTTCGACGGACAAAAAGCCACGCTAGGGCAGCCATTGGCTACTGGCTATTAACTTCCTTGTTTTAGTCCGGTCGTACGTCATCACGTACGAATTTGACGGACTTTGGTGGATTCTGTGTAGGCAAGTCCGTTCATTCAGAAAGTCCGTCGTAAAGTCCGTCGAAAAGTCCGCCGGGCAAAGTCTGCCGTAAAGTCCGACCGTGTGTACGCGGCATTAGACCTGGGAGTGAGAGGTCTCCTGAAGTCCAACATTTGCTGTTCTGCCAACTGTCTGAGCTTATGGTGAGCACCCTCCTGTTTCCTGAGTGTGCATAACAGAGCCCTGCGACTAAGGTGATGTACCCAACTTCAGGGCTCTGTTTTTGATATTGTTGCTATTACTTAGTTGGAACACAACATTTGATATCAGCATGGGTCCAGGCAGAGGACAGGGCAGCAACCATGAAACTTAAGGGGTCTCCTCCCACCTCTGACTCTCATGCCCCGTACACACGATCTGATTTTCCGACAACAAATGTTGGATGTGAGCTTGTTGGCTGGAAGTCTGACCGTGTGTACGCTCCATCGAACATTTGTTGTCGGATTTTCCGCCAACAAATGTTGGCTAGCAGGTTCTCAAATTTTACGCCAACAAAACTTTGTTGTCGGAATTTCCGATCGTGTGTACACAAGTCTGACGCACAAAAGTTCACGCATGCTCGGAATCAAGCAGAAGGAGCCGCACTTGGCTATTGAACTTCCTTTTTCCCGGCTCGTCGTACGTCTTGTACGTCACCGCGTTCCCACATTCGTAATTGTTGGCCAACATATGTGTTGACCGTGTGTATGCAAGACAAGTTTGAGCCAACATCCTTCGAACAAAAATCCACGGTTTTGTTGGCGGAAAGTCCGATCGTGTGTACGGGGCATAAAAGTGATGCTAAGCACACACTGTATGAAGTGGTTCTAAAGGCTGAAGGTTTTTACCTTCATGCATTCTATCAGGCTAACGCTGGTCCGTCACATTTAGGTCCAGAAACCTGGAAAGACTCTGATGAAGGAGGACGTAAAAGTCCAAAAATAAGTTCAAGCAGTATAGCCCGTAAAATCCGAATCTTTATTGGCTACATAATAAAACACATTAGTAACAAGCTAACATGTTTCAGCTGTAACAGCCTGAGTAAGGCTAACAGCCTGAGTAAGGCTGTTACAGCTGAAATGCGTTAGCTTGTTACCAGTGTGTTTTATTATGTAGCAAATAAAGATTTGGATTTTACTAACTACACCAAGTTGCCAGCTTGAACTTATTTTGGATCTCAATGTCATTTGGAGCACTATAGCCAGGAGCACCAGTCTTCAGCCACAAGAAACTGAATCTGCAGTCAAACTTGGTTATTGTATATCTGTCTTTAGGGTGTAAACGTCTATATACATCCGCCTGCCTATAGACCCCATGGAACTTCCAATCAGGTCCACTTGAAAAATTGACAGGCATATCTGATCGGAAAGCCTACATGAAAAGACCCTTAGGGTAGGATTGGTGGATTGTGATATACCAAAAAAAAAAAACTATTTTTACACCCCCGTCCTTGGCGGTGGTTCCTTCTGCTGGCTCCTACATCACTACAGGACATAGGGGCCAGTGGGAGGAACCATTAAGACCAGCGGGGAGGACTAGTGTTGAATGCTAAAGACTTTGTCCTAATTTTTAGGGTAAACCTACAATACGATACTGCTGAATTCAGAAGTCTTGCATCTTCCTTCCTCATTATACATAAATTGTCTATTTTCAGGTAATCTGCAAAGACTGGATAAATTTGGCAGGAAAAAATTACATCATCCTCAACATGTCGGATGATATCGACTGTGTAAGTACTGACAACAGTCCACTTCAACTGGCCAACACCATCCAGTATATAATTGCTTCAGAGCTGTAACCGCGACCTTGAAAGATGACAGGATCTGGTTGGTTGCTACAGGCAACGCCATCCTTTTCCTTTTAAAACAAAAAAAAAGCCAACCCACGTCTGTAAAGGGCTTGTTTTTTGTGACAGGCTCAGCCGCCCCTTCCCTCCCAAATTACACTGCTGGATGTGCAGGCCGGAGCCTGCCCCGAGATTTACCAGTCTCCATGACAACTGTCCTTATTAACCATCTCCAGGGTCTCTGGGTTGTCATGGAAACAGCAGAGGGGATTAGACAGCCGTAGAGGGAGGGAGGAATGCGGAACTGCTCGGTGACCTTTTCTGCAAGCTGCCGACTCTTTCACTGCCGTACAGCGTTGCAGCGAAGAAGGCTCCACTGGCCGCACGTTCTTCATAAGTCTATAGGAACTTAATGGAGTACTCCACCCATTGGAGGGCTGGTTGGAGCGAACCTTGGGCGGCAACCACAGAAAGATATTTTTTTCCTTAGTTGACCTGTTTTTGCATTCTGTGGATGTCAGTGTCATTTGTAAAACTTTTCTTTTTTTTTTTCTTAAAGAAATGAAATTACAAACATGGCATAGATTCCAGGTTCAACAAGTTACAGTGTACAATCGGTATACTTATCATCACTTTACACCAGCACTCAACATGGTATCTTCATTATGCACCTTCAACACACTACCCTACAGGGCCTACTGCGCTGTCTAACATTAAGCAACATTACAGATTTTAAACCTTAAGCAACTAGTTTAGATTTAATAGTCTGGCCAGTATGAGGTCCACCGGGGAGAGTCTCGGGGTATCCAGCCAGGGTGACCACAATGCATCGAATTTACCAGGGTGTCCTCTATGCTGCAAGATAAACCTCTACAGCCGTAAAGTGTCACCCACCCGGTTAATCCATTCCTTGAGCGTGGGAGGGTCAACTGCCTTCCATCACCGAAAGGATAAGCAGGCGAGCCTGAAAAAGGGCTCTTGCAATAGGTGGTTTAGAGTTATCCTCAAGGGGGAGGTCGTCCAGTATGGTCCAGTTCAGTCCATGCATGGTCTGGGATCTGTCGGGATATTAACTGAAAAGGCCTTGTTAATAGTGTTCAGGACCCCTGTCCAGTATAGGTGAAGCTTGGGGCAACGCCACAGCATATGGATCAAGTCTCCATGATCTCTAGCGCACAGTGGGCAGTCGGAGTTTGGTCTTGCCCCTATTCTAAACAGCCTTGCGGGCGTATAATGTACCCGACGATGTACAACTGGGATAGAAGTTGCGCTACATTGAGGGATGACATTTGGACAGCCTGGAGGACCTCCTCCCACTGATCTTCCTCAAAAGTGCCCACGTCATTCTCCCACTTGTTCACCGCCCCCAAAGGGAATCCCGCCAGGAATACCGACAATAACATTGAATAACTTGTTAAACTTTTCTAATGCCAACTCAAAATTAATTAGAAACACATACCGTCCTTTTGCTCTGCCCCAGGGAGTGACTGAAAAGCCCTTTATGAGCTAGGAGTTGAAGCTCACACCTTGTTATGGACGATCCATGTGACGGTACTGATCCAATCAGCATGGTCACATGGGGAGTCCATAACTCTGTGTAAGCCCTGTGTGAGCCACATAGTCCTCCATGCCTAAATTGACCAGGTATTTCCTTTGGTTCCTGCTGCTGAAAAAATGGCAGGGGAGAAAAGGAAAGGTAAGTATGTCCTGTTGGAGATGAATGGGTAAAATCAAACCTAAACTTAAAGCGGAGTTCCAGTTAAAAAAAAAAATAAATTAAAAGTCAGCAGCTACAAATACTGCAGCTGCTGACTTTTAATAATCGGACACTTACCTGTCCAGGGTCCAGCGATGCAGGGGGAACGAAGCCCCGCTCGTCTCCCTCTCCTCTCTGCGGCATCGGCATTATCACTGTGGACGCCCAGCTTGCTGTGGCTTCACCTGGAGAGCACTAGGGGACCAGCAGAAGGAAGCTGGATAGCAGGAGCATAGTGGCTGGGGCGGCTGCATGTTGAGGAATCGATCTCTCCATTTTCTCATCGACTGAGTAACGGGGGGGGGGGGGGTGGGGGATCAACCCACCGACCAAGTGACGGGGGTAGGGTGTCGTCAGGTTTGTTTGTGGCCCCCCCAAAAGATGGTGCACCAGCCACCACTAGTGGATGTATAAAAGGGGGGAACTGGGGCAGACAGAATCTGGAGCAGCTGTGCATGGCAACCAATCAGCTTCTTCTTCCTTCCTTTGCTAACCTGCTTACTACTGTGCAGAGGCCAAATTGCACCCCCTTCCATGAGCCTTTAGCTACTTTAGCAGCAGGTCCGGTCTCATTGGCTCCCCCTTCTGCTCAAGTGTCAAAGGCACAACTGCCTCTGCCTACGTCTTGGACCGGCCAGGCCCTGCCTGCCATGTTTCAGGCATTTGGGGGTTGTGGTCAGAGGTGAGCTGCATAGATAGCAACCAGAGTTTAGGTTTTACGGGAGGACCTTGTCTACCTTGTTCCCCTTTTTTTTAATTGGAGATTCTTCTTACTACAGGAAGAGTTTAGATGGAGGAAGGGGCAACAGCTGCTTTCCCTCCTGGAGGGGGCGCTCTCTTGGAAAACAGAGCCACCCCAGAGGGACTGGGTGATCTTCCTAAGCAAGCCTAATGAGAATGACAATCACCTGCTGATGACCGTCACAGAGGAGGAACGTAAGTCAGTCCAAGCTACAAGCTGTCATGTGTGGTTAGGATTCAGTGTCCAGACATGGTGCCTTCCTGCATCTGGTCTAACCCTTTGTATCTAATTTTATTTTTCAAGGTGTGGTTCCTGCTAAAGACGTCTTCATGGCGCTGGGCGACATCAAAAGAAGCCTTGCAGAGGTCAGTGGTGCATACAACCAATAGATGGCCATGGGCTCCCTTGGGTTGGACTCTTGAGATCAGAGCTTTCTGGTGGAAACTTTCTTCCCCAGCCTGACTGTCCCATACCTCCCAACTTTTTGAGATGGGAATGAGGGACACCTATCAGCAAAAGTATGCAGGCATAGGACACACCCCTTGCCACGCCCCCTTAAAGGAGAATTGTACAAAAAAAAAAACAAGATTGGTTAAACCCACAAGTGCTTTTTTTACCATGACTTTTCCTTTATATTGGCTTTTGGAATGTACAAATGCAGCAATTTAGAAATCAGATGAAAGGTTTAGTGCTGGGAAACACTTTTTGATAGATAAAAAGTGCATTTTATGTACATCTATATAGATCAGACCAAAATGAGGGACAAATGAGGAGGAATGAGGGACAGAGGGACATTGCTCCAAATCAGGGACAGTCCCTCCAAATCAGGGACAGTTGGGAGCTATGCTGTCGCTGGCCCGCCCCTTTCATTCATTGGATTTCAGTTCTTTCAATCATGGAGGCTCAGCATCACATGTGGGCGTTACCTTGGGCGGTCTGCATACATATATATACATATAATAGTCTGCCTAGGAACGCCCACTCCACCAGACTGATATCCACCCATCAAGGCATTTTAATATACTGTATACATAACTCCTCCCAAGAGCCAGCCCACTGCTTTCATCAGGACCGGGGGCTCTTAAAGAGGAACTGCAGTCTGCTCACATAATTTGTAATAAAAACATCTTTGCCATTCTGAAGCTTCCCTTCAACCACTTTGCATGTTATTTTATATATACTGTGATTCTGTACTTGCCAAATATGCTGCAGAAATCTCCCTCCACTGAGTCTGGCTGCAGCCATTTTAACTGTGGGCAGCTGAAGCTGCTGCCTGTTCACTTCCCTGGATTTACACAGAGGCACACCTCCAGCTCTGCAGCTCTCATTGGCCCTCTTATGACTCATCCTCCCCTTGCTGACAAACTCTCACCAGAGTGAGAGAGAGACCCGTGCATGATGTCGTAAGCTTAGACTAATGACCAGACAAGAAACAGGAAGTGGGCTGTATAAGGGATTTATCTGCAGAAAAAAAAAATGTTTTACTATCCAAAGTTAAAACAACAACAAGGGCAGAAGATTTAATAGATGGAAAGTTGAAAAAATGACTGAAGGTCTGCTTTAGGAGAAGTACTGAGGGAGGAGGCTATATACAGCCGGCCCCTCCCACTAGCCATGATTTGCCTTTATTGCATAGAGAAATGCAGAGGCACAGTGGGGGCATCACCTGGTCTAAAATAAGATATATCATGAAAAAAGAAAGTTTTTTATTTATTTATTTATCCTCTTTTTATTTGTTTTCTTAAAAAAAAAAAAAAAAAAAAATATATATATATATATATATATATATATATATATATATATATATATATATATATATATATATATATATATATATATATATATATATATATATATATATATATATATTATATTATTTATTTATCCTCTTTTTATTTGTTTTCTTAAAAAAAAAAAAAAATATATATATATATATATATATTATTATATTATTTATTTATCCTCTTTTTATTTGTTTTCTTAAAAAATATATATATATATATATATATATATATATATATATATATATATATAAATATAAATATATATATATATATATATATATATATATATATATATATATATATATATATATATATATATATATATATATATATATATATATATATATCAGAGCTTTAATCATCATATTACATTCAATGATTGAATGTAAAATGGAAAGGTTTTATTTTAAAACATCATTAGCATGTTGATGAGGGGGAGATGAGGAACTATAGAAGGCAAAATATAAGCAGATTAAACTTCAGCTTTAAAGCGGTGTTAAACATAATCCATAAATCCAAAAATGTAATATATTGCAGCTTACTAATCATTAGAAGTGATGGCTGCATTCGTTTTTTTTCTTTACCTTCTTCACCTGGTGATCTGTCCAGTAACACACCTCTTGTATTAGTGAGACACAACTCTGACTGAAGGAGCACAGGAGGCACAGCAGACAGCCTCATTGTCATTTGAGGGGAGTGTAAGGCTGGCCATACATTATACAATTTTCTTGAACAACTTTCCTTTAAATTTACCAAAACCATATAATAGAAAGTCAAACACTTTCAATGTGTATGCAATCAGGCAGGATCTTGCACTACATAGTTGAAGCTAAAGAAATTTGAATAAGAAAATTGTATGGTGTATGGCCAGCTTTAGATGTACTAGCAGATTTAAATACACTAACAAATTGAAGACACACCCCAGCTCACACTTTATAATAAGTTACAGCAAGCAGTTTTGTTACTGTTGGGATAAAGGTTTTACATCATGTGTGCTCAACCTGCGGCCCTTCAGCTGATGCGGAACTACAAGTCCCATAAGGCATTGCAAGGCTGGCAGCTCCAAACATGACCCCCTAAACGCAGAGGCATGATGGGACTTGTAGCTCCGCAACCGCTGGAGGGCCACAGGTTTAGCATCCATGTTTTACAAGAATAAAATCTGATCATTGTAAGCACCCCCTGCCAGTGTTAGATGGCTTGTCTCATCCATGTAAACTGATACATTCTGCTGGAGAGCTTGTGCTTTTGAAAAGCAGCATACTTACTGGACAGATCACTAGATGAAACTAGAAGAAGCCCATTCACACAGGGACGACTTGTCAGGCGACCTAGTCGCCTGACAAGTCGCCTCCCGTTCTGTGCTATGGAACCGTTCTAAGGGGAGCGACGCAAGTCGCTCCGACTTAGAAAAAGGTTCCTCTACGACTTCGGGGGCGACTTGCATAGACTTCTATACAGAAGTCGTTTTGCAAGTCGCCCGGGCAAGTCGTGTGCAGGTCGCCTCGGTGAGGCGACCTGCAAGTCGTGTTGCCCCTGTGTGAATGGGGTCTGAGAATTGGTGAGCTGCAATATAATAAACGTTTGCTTTTTCCGTTTACAGGCCTTATAGGACTAATGTTCTTCACTTCTTTACAGATCGGGATTGAAAGTTACTCCAGCACGGTCAGCTGCCAGTCGCGCCCCAGTCCACCCCGGAGCGATTACGGCAAACTCTTTATTGTTTTGGTCATTATCGGTTCCGTGTGCGTCATGATTATTGTCGCCGGGCTCATTTACATCTGCTGGCAAAGGCGTCTGCCCAAACTGAAAAACATGGTGAGTAGGATTTTTGTATACAATTCGATTTCGCTGCTGTAGACCAATGAATGGGCACAGGGAATTTAAAGGGGGTTTCCACTTTTGGAAAACTTGCGCATTGGTTGTTTTGCATCTTTCAAAGGAAATGTTTTCAATTAGATAAACTTGTAAAAGAAATCAGCCTTTGGTGTAAGTAATACAGGGATAGTGTAATATTGGTGTAAGTAATATAGGGATAGTGTAATATTGGTGTAAGTAATATAGGGATAGTGTAATATTGGTGTAAGTAATATAGGGATAATGTAATATTGGTGTAAGTAATATAGGGATAGTGTAATATTGGTGTAAGTAATATAGGGATAATGTAATATTGGTGTAAGTAATATAGGGATAGTGTAATATTGGTGTAAGTAATATAGGGATAGTGTAATATTGGTGTAAGTAATATAGGGATAGTGTAATATTGGTGTAAGTAATATAGGGATAGTGTAATATTGGTGTAAGTAATATAGGGATAGTGTAATATTGGTGTAAGTAATATAGGGATAGTGTAATATTGGTGTAAGTAATATAGGGATAGTGTAATATTGGTGTAAGTAATATAGGGATAGTGTAATATTGGTGTAAGTAATATAGGGATAGTGTAATATTGGTGTAAGTAATATAGGGATAGTGTAATATTGGTGTAAGTAATATAGGGATAGTGTAATATTGGTGTAAGGAATATAGGGATAGTGTAATATTGGTGTAAGTAATCATTCATATGTGTTAAAGTGTTTATCCAAGGCAGAGAAACAGGTTTATGAATCCCGGCCCCTGTGTGTGGCGCTCACTCCCGAAAAGGGCCCGCTGAGTGGACCCAAAGTTCTTTTCCCAAACTAGTGTATCAGCAGCCAGGCACACGGCTCTAATCACTCTTCTGGCCTAATGAACAGTCTAGGGGTATACTTTTTTATATTTTTTGCTGAATACATTTGAATGGGGACAGGGCTGCCGTTAAAAATCGTGGGGCCCCGTACAGCCTACCTGACAGCCCCCCTCCTCCTCAAATTACAAAAATTTACATTTTTAAAAATTGTTTTTCCAGTTCTTTTTTTTTTAATTAATTAAAAAAAAAAATTACAATCTGTTTTTTTTTTACATTTTTTTTAAATGATTTTTTTTCAATTTTCTTTTTACAATGCTGTTGGGGGGGGCTTGGTTTACGATGCTCAGTTATCAATGGACACAGAAGCCGGCCCCTTCCCCCACTCTCCATCCATTGGTGTACTTGCAGCAGCGGGTGAGAGGAAAGCTGGCAGCACCGTGGGGGGGGGGCGAGAGGGGGCCCGGGCACACGAGTGGTAATCAGATGTAGCAGCAGAGGGATGGTGATCGGTGCGGCGAGACGGGAGGACAATTACAGAATGATGCACCATGTCTGTGTCTCTCCCTCCAGCAACTAAAAGCCGGTGGCAGGGAGAGGGGGAGAAACCTGCTTTTAGCTGCTGGAGGGAGAGACATAGACACAGTGCTGTAATTGATCCCCCCGCTGTCCGGGCCTCCCTGTGTGCCCGGGCCCCCTACAGGAGGCCCGGTGGTACCCCTATTGGATACCCCGGATGGGGATAAAGGAGGGTGTGGGATACTCCAGTAGCACAATACAGAACACAAGGACACTTTGTCGTTCTCAAAGCTTCTCAGTCCTTGCAGCAGCAATTAGGGGACTGGACTACACTGGGACACCTCAGGAAATGTCCACATTTTAGCAAGAGCTGGCACCGATGCACAAGGGATAGTAGCAGGACACATTCACTCAAACACAGGTCTGTACTCACAAATGTCCTTGAAAACTTGGATGCCTCCTTCCAATATCAGCCGGACATTTCTCTCATGAACTCTCCAGACCAGATCCTCAGTGGAATCCCTCAATCAGTTCCAGTAAGGTTCAGTAGAATAGGTCCCCCAGCTCTAGCATAGCTGGGACCTCGATGAGCAAGTGTAGAAGTACAGCTGGAGAGCCCTTTGGGCTGGGAACTTCTCCTCCTGGACAAGCACAGGGCTGCCGCAAGCCTCGGACTATTTATCCACTCCTCAACCACCTACTGGGCATTCTTCCCCAGGGATTGGCTGGGTCCACATAACTATTCAGGCTGCAAATGTGACTCTCCCAGCCCACTACATTCCAGAATCCTCCAGAAGGCAGGGGGGATAGTCAAACCTGCAACCAGTGAAACCCAGAACAGCCCTAAGTAATCACAAGCTGCTAAGTATGTGCAGCTGGGGGGATGGGCAGTAAAATGAATCTGTTTGTTTCCTCTGCATGGGCAAAACAAAACTTCCCTTTAAGAAAAGCCCAGCCACAAATTAAATTGTATTCCAATTTATACAGTTTGAACAATTCAAAATCTGTAATGATAAAATATAGGGGCTGCCATTGTTTACATCTTTTTGTTACTTAAAGTGGACCTTCAGTCATTTTTTCATCTTTCCATCTATTGAATCTTCTGCCCTTGTTGTTTTAACTTTGGATAGTAAAACATTTTTTTTCTGCCAGAAAATACCTTATACAGCCCACTTCCTGTTTCTTGTCTGGTCATTAGCCTAGGCTTATGGCATCATGTACAGTTCTCTCTCTCACTCTTGTGAGAGTTTGCCAGGAAAGGAGGGGGATGAGTCATAAGCGGGCCCATGAGAGCTGCAGAGCTGGAGGTGTGCCTCTGTGTGTCTGTGTAAATCCAGAAAGTGAACGGGCAGCAGCTTCAGCTGCCCACAGTTAAAATGGCTGCAGCCAGACTCAGTGGAGGGAGATTTCTGCAGCATATTTGGCAAGTACAGAATCACAGTATCTATAAAATAATATGCAAAGTGGTTGGAGGGAAGCTTCAGAATGGCAAAGATGTTATTATTACAAATTATGTGAGCAGACTGCAGTTCCTCTTTACGAGCCCCCGGTCCTGATGAAAGCAGAGGCCTGGCTCTTGGGAGGAGTTATGTATACAGTATATTAAAATGCCTTGATGGGTGGATGTCAGTGTGATGGAGTGGGCATTCCTAGGCAGGCTATTTGCATGCAGAGGTTGGAACCCCTTACATATATCCAGTGAATTGATTGGCCTCAGGTGATACACAGAGATGAAACCAATCCTCCTACATAAGTTATACCCGTTTAACTGCAGCCTTCTCTTCTCTAATTTAAAGTCCAGAAATTGTGAGGCTGGTCTGAGCTGTCAGAAAACAGAGGTTGGGGAGTTTCACTCTACAGAGCTCAGTGAGGAGAGCTCTGAGAGCTGATTGGAGGGAAGGGACAAACCTCCTTCACACAACACTCAGGAACAGCTGAGGCTGTCAATCACAGGCTGTGTTCTGGAGGTCCCACCCCTGTCGCTTTTTTTTTCTTTTGGTGAAAGGAAAACTTGTCAGAAGTGACTCAGATAGCAGAAGAAGGAGGCAGCAGACAGAAATGACACAGCGCTCTGGATTTAGACAAGTACACACTATAGAGGGATATGTTTTGTTCATTTTTCATGTCTAAGGGTTACAGCTACTTTAAAGCATTGGTGAAAACAGACACCCCTAACCTCTGCCAGACACCCTAAACTTTTGATCAGTCATTATTATTCTACTGTACATTTACATTCTGCAATATAGTGGAGTACGCTTTATCTTTATATGCTGCGGAATCTCATTGATTCTATACAGTGACACTCCCTCTAGTGGTAGAAGGCAGACACTGCTACCACATTTTAGTGAATACATTATACCTTCATTGTCCTGGATGTAGCTTATGCCATTTACAGTAAGTTAAAGTGGGTGCATTCAGCTGAGCCTACTAGCAATACACTAAAATGCTAATTTTACAAATGTCAAAGGGTGTCTACATCTTACAAATATATTTTCAATAGTGCCATCAGTGCAGAAATGATTTCTTGTATTATATCTTGTATATAGAACTTGTATTAATGTAATGTTCAACAATTCACAACAATCCCAGCAGGAAGGCGCCTGACTGGGAACACTCACAGAATGCAACAGCAATGAGCAGCAGACCAGGTCTCAGGTGTGCTAACAGCGTCTGTCGTAAAGGGCAGAATGTGGCCTGGTCGGTCCAGAGCCAAATGGGGAGGTGTACAGGAAGGATGGCAATTCCTTATCTTTTCTCTACTCCTCTGTAATTTCTCACTGATGCTAATCACTGTCCCTGTCAAACTGGTGACCTGTTCCTACACTACCCACGCATGAAATGCGAACCAAGCCTGGGAACCAGGGCCTTGGGTAGGCTCTACCTGGCCCAAGATGGCTGTCAGCGTCACATGGAGCGTAAGCATCCAATCAGATAGCTTCCTCAGTGACCCAGGAAACCATAGAGGGACCATGTTCCTCTTGACCACCCTTCCACCTGCAATGCTGCTGCAGTCGAGCGCCACCTACAGTGGAGAAAATAGACTGCACCTGCCTTCAAATGTGCAGGTAGCAAGGTACAGTCAATAGGCAAAATCTTGGTCAGAAGTCCAGGCTGAGCTTGATAACTGAGATGGACAGCAAACATAGACTGATAAGGATAATCAAGAAGCAGGTCTGGTGAAAGCCAGGTCAATATCGCAAAAGAAAATAAGAAACATACCTAGACGTGACGATTGGCTATGCTCCCACCCGGACACAGTCTGTTCCCATTGGGGTGTCTAGTTGTGTGTGTGGCATATACGTTATCACTATTTTGTTGCAGACCTATGGTTACACATGCTACTATGCTGTTATTTTTATTTTTTGCATATATTTTGTATATACTATTGACAGTAACCTGAAAATGTTTTATTATACTGGTAATTTCTTTTGTTTTGGAAAATCTTTAATAAAAAACATGATAAAAGAAAGCCAGGTCAATATCAAAGTCAACGTAAGGCTCAGGATCAGGAATTGCAGGAACTCAGAATTAAAGATTAATAATGATCCATTGCAGGTTTAAACACGGACCGAGCCTCTTTTTGATATTTGTTGTTTACAAGTTAAAAACAGGTTTTTTTGCTAGAAAATTACTTAGAACCCCCAAACATTATACATTTTTTTTTCTAACACCCTAGAGAATAAAATGGCGGTCGTTGCAATACTTTCTGTCACACCGTATTTGTGCAGCGGTCTTACAAGCACACTTTTTTTTGGAAAAAATACACTTTTTTGAATTAAAAAATAAGACAACAGTAAAGTTATCCCAATTTTTTTTATATTGTGAAAGATAATGTTACGCCGAGTAAATTGATACCCAACATGTCACGCTTCAAAATTGCGCCCGCTCGTGGAATGGTGACAAACTTTTACCCTTAAAAATCTCCATAGGCGCCATTTAAAAAAATTCTATAGGTTGCATGTTTTGAGTTACAGAGGAGGTCTAGGGCTAGAATGATTGCTCTCACTCTACCGATCGCGGCGATACCTCACATGTGTGGTTTGATCACCGTTTTCATATGCGGGCGCTACTCACGCATGCTTTTGCTTCTGCGCGCGAGCTCGGCAGCACGGGGCACGTTTAAAAATGTTTTTTTTCTTATTTATTTTACCTTTTATTTTTCATTTTTATACTGTTCTTTAAAAAAAAAAGTGTCACTTTTATTCCTATTACAAGGAATGTAAACATCCCTTGTAATAGAAAAAAAGCATGACAGGACCTCTTAAATATGAGATCTGGGGTCCAAAAAGACCTTCGATCTCATATTTACACTTAAATGCAATAAGAAAAAAAAAATGTTGTCATTTGAAATAAAAATGGCCCTTTAAGAGCTATGGGCGGAAGTGACGTTTTAACGTCGCATCCGCCCTGCAATGATATGGAGACGGCTAGGGGCCATCTTCCCCTCACTTGTCTCCAAACCTAACACAGAGAAGGATCCGGTCGGCTACGGTAAGCGGCGGAGGGCACCGGAGAGCCCCCTCTCCCGCCGCCGATAAAGGTGATCTCGCGGCGAATCCGCCACAGAGACCACTATTATCGGAAACCGGACCGCCCGCCGAAGAAGAGGATACCGGGGTTATGGCAGCTAGCTGCTGCCATAACAACAATATTCCTCTTCAAAGTGAGGACGTATATCGGCGTGCCGCGGTCCGGAGTTTTAAATAGCCCGCTAGACACCAGTAACTGTAGGGAACCTGTAATATATGGATCCAGCCTAAGTCATCTTTTTATTTACTCCATGTTCCTCTTTAATGTCTTTCCAAGGAGCTGCATTTCGTGGAGAATGGCTGCCACGATAATCCCACCCTGGACGTGGCGATGGACGGACAGTCGGAGATGCAAGAGAAGAAGGCGAGCATCAACGGTGGCACCGCACACCAGGCGGATGGCTGGGAAACCCTAATCAACAAGCCCGGCAAAGAAGAGAATGAGGCTATGGAGGAGGACACCCACTTATAAAGGCCAGCGACAGCCCGGTCTGTAGGCAGAACTTTTATTTGGCCGTGGGGCACCTTCAGGATGCGTCATTTTACCAAACCCCAGATGCTGGGACTAAAAAAAAAAAAAAAAATGGAGTTTGTCGATCTGTAGCAGCACAGAAGTCTAGATAGAGCACACAGTGTCAGTGACTACTCATAAGCTGGTCCGCGGTTTACAGTGTTTAATATGATTGCACTTTACTCTTCCAAAGATTAAATTCAGAGTCGGCTCACCAGCGTAAATTCTATCTGCCAGACGTTTTTCAGAGCAGCCTTGGCTGGACAGAGCGTTGTTTTAGATTAGGCACTGTACATTTTCTCCCCCCCCACCGTGGCGATGTAGGACTGGGATCGCTTTTAAAACGCACAGACCGCCTCCATTGTTCTGCCTTGCTATGCCAACCGTATGTAGTTTGTGTTCTTACAGCTTGGTACCAAGTCTGCTGGGCAAATTATGAAAAATGAAAAAAAAAAAAAGAAAAAAAAAAAAAAAAAACACAGGGTACAGGGTAGCTACAAAAGAGTTTCCTGGTCTGAGGGATTATCTTTCTCCTATGAGGGCCGACACGTAGGCGGTGAGCAGGTCTGCTTCAGTGCTGTAAACAGCTCCTTGGCCTTGGCACCTACACGCCTAAACTACATAGACCATTTGTAGATGCACCAGTAATTTGTACGCAATTGCAGGAGACCTGTTACGTGATGGTAAGACCCAATGTGCTATGATGTAAGCTATATGAAGCCATTATTGCTCATGCAAGTGCAACAATGGCGCTCGGTTAATGGCAGCAGCATGCTACAGTGTAGCTTACACCTTAGGGGGTCCGTTGCACCATCATCTTTAGAACATTTGCAGGCAACGTTAATTTTGGTACAGTTGAGGTCATGTGATTGTCTAAATGATGCTAGTCCATGTAAAGAATCATCATAGATTTTAATTCTAGTATTCTTTCCATAATCCCTGCAAGCATTGAGCTGGTGTGTTGTCACATGACCATCTTAAAGAAGCAGAATATCACCCATCGTGGCTCCAACCTGCGCTTATTCCTGTAATCCTTTACTGAAAATCTAGTGCTAAGACTACTGTTAGACTTGTG
Source organism: Lithobates clamitans (assembly GCA_037952925.1). Classification (NCBI taxonomy): domain Eukaryota; kingdom Metazoa; phylum Chordata; class Amphibia; order Anura; family Ranidae; genus Lithobates; species Lithobates clamitans. Next base: position 413,937 of record JBBGZY010000572.1, on the reverse strand, counting down.
GCCAATCGAAGCCTTGGGACAGTAGGAGTTTTAAAGTCCCTGTGACTTCTATCCATATAGTGCCTGTAGTTTTGTGACCTTGCTGGGCTGTATGGCTACAGAGCTTAAAGTGATCAATGCCATTGCTCTCTCTATCCTATCTAGGAGTACCTGTGCATAGAGCCTCCTTGAAGCTACATTGTGCTGCATGTCACAGCTCTCTAGATATCCCTAGATAGCAGCTGTGCAAACTGTGTAAAAATCTATTGTCACGTTCCCTTTGTGGCCAATCAAAGCCTTGGAACAGTGAGAGTTTTTAACGTCCCTGTGGCTTTTACCCATATAGTGCCCATAGTTTTGTGATCCACCTTGTTGGGTTTTATGGCTGCAGAGCTTAAAGTGATCAATGCCATTTCTTTTTCTATCCTATCTAGGAGTACCTGTGCATTGAGGCTTCTTGAAGCTACTTTGTACCGCATGTCACAGCTCTCTGACAATCCTTAGATAGCAGCTGTACAAACTGTAAAAATCTATTGTCACGTTCCCTTTGTGGCCAATCAAAGCCTTGAAACAGTGAGAGTTTTAAAGCCCCCCTAACTTACACCCATATAGTGCCCATAGTTTTGTGATCCACCTTGCTGGGCTGTATAGCTGCAGAGGCTTATAGTGACCCATGCCATTCATTTTTCTGTCCTAGGAGTAGTTGTGCATAGAGGCTTCTTGAAGCTACTTTGTGCCGCATGTCACAGCTCTCTGGCAATCCCTAGATAGCAGCTGTGCAAACTGTAAAAATCTATCGTCACGTTCCCTTTGTGACCAATCAAAGCCTTGGAACAGTAATGCCCCGTACACACGGTCGGACATTGATCGGACATTCCGACAACAAAATCCTAGGATTTTTTCCGACGGATGTTGGCTCAAACTTGTCTTGCATACACACGGTCACACAAAGTTGTCGGAAAATTTGATCGTTCTAAACGCGGTGACGTAAAACACATACGTCGGGACTATAAACGGGGCAGTGGCCAATAGCTTTCATCTCTTTATTTATTCTGAGCATGCGTGGCACTTTGTCCGTCGGATTTGTGTACACACGATCGGAATTTCCGACAACGGATTTTGTTGTCTGAAAATTTTATATCCTGCTCTCAAACTTTGTGTGAAAATCCAATGGAAAATGTGTGATGGAGCCCACACACGGTCGGAATTTCCGACAACAAGGTCATATCACACATTTTCCGTCGGAAAATCCGACCGTGTGTACGGGGGCATTAGAGTTTTAAAGTCCCTGTGACTTATACCCATATAGTGCCAAAAGCTATGTGATCCACCTTGCTGGGCTGTATGGCTGCAGAACTTAAAGCGATTAAAGCCATTCCTCTTTCTATCCTATCTAGGAGTACCTGTGCATACAGGCTCCTTGAAGATACTTTGTGCTGTATGGCACAGCTCTAGCAATCCCTAGATAGCAGCTGTGCAACTGTGTAAAAATCTATTGTCACTTTCACTTTGTGGCCAATCAAAGCCTTGAAACTTTAGGAGTTTTAAAGTCTTTGTGACTAGTTTTGTGATCCACCTTGTTTAAAGTACCTATGACTTATACCCATATAGTGCCCATAGCTATGAGATCCACCTTGTTGGACTGTATGGCTTAAAGCGGAGTTCCACCCACTTTTAAAACTTTTTATCAAAATTATTATTAGAGCATATATATTCAGCAATGGAAAGTTTTTGTTTGTTTTTTTATGTCAGCTTACCGAGATATTAATGTTTTCAATGTCATTTCCGCCTTCTGACACCTGCGGATATGTCCGTCATATCCGGCGGCGCACTGTCTCCTGGGAGCTTTGTGTCATAATTCCCAGGAGTCAGTGTGGATTGCCGCCGCTCGTCATCGTGATATTCCGAAACCAGAAGTGACGCGATGCTTATCTTAATTGCCATCACTACGGGGCGGGCACTTCCGACGACGACGCCCGTTGTGATGGCAACGTGAGAAGTTTCCTGCACTGCAAGCTTTTCATACTACGCATGCGCAAGAATGGGCGGTGCATGCTGGTCGTTCAGCTGCACCGTATCCCGGAAGATAATGCTTGTGGGCTTCACATGCCCACAAGCAATATGGGAACTGCCAAGACAGCAAAATATAAGGTATTTCTCTATATAAGATCTTCAATCTAGCGGCGAAATTAACTATAATCGTGAGTGGCTATAGTATATGTTATGATACTGAGTTAGGCATTAGAAAAAAAAATTCAAACATGTTGTTGGAACTCCGCTTTAAAGTGACCCATGCCATTCCTCTTTCTATCCTATCTAGGAGTACCTGTGCACTGAGGCTTCTAGAAGCTACGTTGTGCCGCATGTCACAGCTCTCTGGCAATCCCTAGATAGCAGCTGTGCAAACTGTGTAAAAATCCACTGTCACATTCCCTTCCTTCATCTCTTCTTTCCCCAGTGGCAGGAGTTAGGCTTTAAATACCAACTTCCAATTAATGCTTCATTTTTACCTGAGCACCAGTGTTTCCAATGACCCTCCAGCTTCTTATATCTCCCAGCCCAAAGTGTTGTCACTGACCCTCCCACAATAGGGATAGGGTTTCTAAGCTCTAAGAGCTTGATTCCACATGTATTTTTTACTGCTTCAGTGGTCTTTATTGAATAGTTTTACCAAGTAAGGCTTTCCACACACTAGTAGAGTTTCATTCCAAACTTATCGTTTTCAGAACATTTAATCGAGTCTCTAATTGTTAATGGGGTCAAGTCAATGTTCATTTTTGACCGCATTGATGTAAAAAAAATCAAAGGAGCGGGATGGAAAATTTTTCTCAAATTAATACATTTCTAACCGTGTACAGTATGCGGTTTTCATTCAGGAAAATCCATTCATTCCGAAATTGAATGCTAAAAGCAAACAAAATTTTGAACTTTTGAAAAATTTTGATTACTTTCGAATAACATTCATCGGGTCATTGACTGTACTGAGAATTTTAGTATGAATGTTCGCACAAATATTTGTACGAAGGTTCGTTCTGAAATCTACTAGTGTATGGCCAGCTTAAGTACAACATGGAGTGTCAGTTACATAATTCGTTAGACAAATCTGAAAGATTAACAAATATACCCAACACAAAGTTGAGGGTGACTGTGAGACGAAAGCAGAAATAAGTTATGGATATCTAATTATTTGTTACAGTTGGAGGCTCAGCAATACAAATATTATATGAGTGATACTAACTTCTTTAGAGGAGACTTTAAATTATCTGTTCTTTCCACATTATGGAGAAGTGTGACGCTATCATTTGGCCTTGCAATAATTATGGCAGTTGGATGGAACTTTGGATTCTGGTGGCAACGTCCCACCAATGGTACCTCACCAGAAGTGCTACTTGGTTTGTCCCAGCTTCTGTAGATGTCATTTTTACTGGACAGCTTGGTTTGGTAAGGGAAGTATGAAAATAACAGATTCACTGGCAAGATCGTCAGGTAATAAACATTTTACATTATGGAGAAGTGTGACGCCATCGTTTGGCCTTGCAATAATTACGGCAGTTGGATGGAACTTAGGATTCTGGTGGCAACATCTCACCAATGGTTTCTCACCAGAAGTGCTACTTGGTTTGTCCCAACTTCTGTAGATGTCATTTTTACTGGACAGCTTTGCTTGGTAAGGGGAGTAGGAAAATGACAGATTTACTGGCAAGATCATCAAGTAATAAACATTTTACATTATGAAGAAGTGTGACGCCATCGTTTGGCCTTGCAATAATTACAGCAGTTGGGTGAATCTTGGGATTCTGGTGGCAACATCTCACCAATGGTGTCTCGCCAGAAGTGTCATATGGTTTGTCCCAACCTCTGCAACTGTCACTTTTACTGGACAGCTTGGCCTGTTAAGGGAAGTAGGAAAATAATAGATTTAATGGCGAGATCGCCATGTAATAAAAATTTTACAGGGATTATTAAAAAAATAAAAATAAAATATTGCTAGAGAAAGTCTGCACCATAGACGGTTAATTAAGCTCAACACTACAAGTATTACATGAATGATACTGACTTCCTTGGAGGAGACTTTTCATTATCTGCTCATTCTACATTATGAAGAAGTGTGACGCCACCATTTGGCTTTGCAATGTCTACGGCAGTTGGGTGGAACTTGGGATTCTGGTGACAAGGTCTCACCAGAAGTGTTACTTGGTTTGTCCCAACCTTTGTAGCTGTTACTTTTATTGGACAGTTTGGCCCGGTAAGGGAATTAGGAAAATAACAGATATACGGGCAGGATCGACAGGTAATAAAAATGTTACAGGGAGGATTTAAAAAAAAAATTACTAGAGAAAGATTGCATCAAAGATGATAAATTAGGCTCAACACTACAAGTATTACATGAATGATACTGACTTCTTTGGAGGAGACTTTTCATTCATTTGCAATGGTTACGGCAGTTGGATGGAACTTGGGATTCTGGTGGCAACGTCTCACCAATGGCGTCTCACCAGAAGTGCTACTTGGTTTGCCCCAACTTCTGTAGATGTCATTTTTACTGGACAGCTTGGCTTGGTAAGGGAAGTAGGAAAATAACAGATTTACTGGCAAGATCATCAGGTAATAAACATTTTACATTATGGAGAAGTGTGACGCCATCGTTTGGCCTTGCAATATTTACGGCAGTTGGATGGAACTTGGGATTCTGGTGGCAACGTCTCACCAGAAGTGCTACTTGGTTTGCCCCAACTTCTGTAGATGTCATTTTTACTGGAGAGCTTGGCTTGGTAAGGGAAGTAGGAAAATAACAGATTTACTGGCAAGTTCATCAGGTAATAAAGATTTTACAATATGGTGAAGTGCGACGCCATCATTTGACCTTGCAATAATTATGGCAGTTGGATGAAAATTGGGATTCTGGTAGCAACGGCTCACCAATGGTGTCTCACCATAAGTGGTACATGGTTTGTCCCATTCCCTGCAATTGTCGCTTTTACTGGACAACTTGGCCTGGTAAGGGACATGGGAAAATACCAGACTTACAGGCAGGATCGCCGGGTAACAAAAATTTTAAAGGGATTATTTAAAAAAGAAAATGCTAGAGAAAGACTGCACCATAGACAGTTAATTAGGCTCAACGCTACACGTATTACATGAATAATACTGACTTCTTTGGAGGAAACTTTTCATTATCTGTTCACGCTACAATATGGAGAGGTGTGATGCCAGTCTTTGGCTTCGCAATGGTTTCGGCAGTTGGATGGAACTGGGGATTCTGGTGGCAACGGCTCAACAATGGTGTCTCGCCAGAATTGCTGGTCTGGTTTGTCCCAACCTTTGTAGCCTTCACTTTTACTGGACAGCTTAGCCTAGTAAAGGAAATAGGAAAATAGCTGATTTACTGGTGGGATCAATCAGCTAAAGCTATGTAATAAAACTGCATCAACCTGCATCATTAATGATTACATAGTTTGGTTGAAAAAAAGACAGTTCAAAATTTTTCCAGTATAAATTTTTCCAGATTAATTTTTCCAGATTAATTTTTCCAGTAGTTCTACTCTAATGCTGGCCATACACAGTTCGAATTTCGAAAGAATTTTCTTTCGAAAATTGTATCTAAGAATTTTCGTACGAATTTCGCACCATTGGTTGGGGCTGCAACAACGGCCGATTTTCGTACGGCAATCAAATTTGAGGAATCAGACATGTTGGAAATTTTTAGAAAGACAAACGATTTTCTAATCAATGATGGGAGAATCGTGCGAGAAATGTAATAAGAAAAGAACATTTACGGAGAGAAAAGAAGATTCCCGGCCACGAAAATTCTTTTCTGTAGCAACATGAGGTGAAATTGAAGGCTTGGTTGGCCGAATCTCGAAAATCAATGGTGGCACCATCGGATGCCAAAAAAAAAAAATGAACTTTCTGATTTTGAAAAGGAAAATTCATTCGAAATTCGACCATGTATGGCCTGCTTAAGACGTGATCTTTCTAGCCAAGATGAAAACATGCACAATAAGCACAAACTAGTGAAATACAGGATTTTTAGGGTCCAGAGTTCAGGTTTGGTTCTGCAGATTTAACGGCACTACAAGTGGCAGCACGCCCCCCCCCTTCCCCTCCCCCGCCAAGGACATACCATTTCCACAGCAGTTGGAGAGCTTTATATGACTTACGTCTGGTGTAGCAGTTTGGAAGATAGCAGATTACTCAGTATGATGTAATAGAGTTCTATTTGTGTAACGGCATTTCAGTGCGTATAAAAGATTGTTTCTTTGTAAAGCTATCAGTGTGATTTTTTTTTTTTCCAGCTATTCTTTTTTTTTTGAATGTACGTAAAGCCTGGCCTTCCCTTCACTCCACGAAAACAATAGCGTTGTCGGTGTATAGCTTTGATGGAATGTGCACTACTGCGTAATAAAACTATTGCTGTTTGACTGTTGGCCAGACACTGTCTTCGATTGCCGTCCGCGCTGACAAATTTACATGAATAAAAGGAAATATCTGAGACGCCTGCCTTTATTTTTTTTTAGCTTTGTGTGACGTTGGCCTAACTTTGGACTCTTATTGTTTTCTTTTTAAAAAGTGGACCTGTGAATTCATCTGAAAGCAGAACTAAACTCTCCCAATCAACATGAACTCATTTTTAATCCTTATGCTGCTAGCCTTAGTAAATACACTATATTACCAAAAGTATTGGGACGCCTGCCTTCACACGCACATGAACTTTAATGGCATCCCAGTCTTTTTTTTTATTATTTGAAAGGTGTTTATTTATATAGATGTTTTTCATAAATGCAACACAAGAACAATATACACAAGCACCATAGATATAGGGCAAAGTATGTAGATAAAACCAGTAAACATAGATATGGCATATTTGCATAAACGTAATTATTAGAGGTTAAAAACCCTCCAGGCTTCCACACAATCTTAGAAAAAAGGTGGTAGGAGGTGGGAGTATTTAATGCCAAATTAAAGAGGTGTACGGTGCCAGGAACTTCAGATACAACCATACATACACATTCATACCCACACCACACACCCCCAACCCAAAATTTGCGCCATGTTCTCTGGAATAACCAATGGGAAATTGAAATTGAAAAAAGAACCAAAGTAGCCTACCCAAGCAATGCCCACCATCCATGTAGGACCACGGACTATATTGAAGTAAAGTCTGATCAATCAAATAGTGAAGACAAGACATCACCCTAAAATGTTTCAGAGACATCCAACCAGGGTTGCCATATTTTTGTAAATTTCTTAGGGCACGCCCCAGCTTTTATAGATGAACTTAAACTTGGGTATATCTCCATGAACAATACGGTAAAGAGTTTGAGCCATGGGAGGAGCAGCGTCCTTCCAGTGTAACAAGATTACTTAATGTGCAAAAATATATGTATCAGAGTCCTCGCATGAGTTCTGGAGACAAATTAATTCAGTGTACCTAAAAGTCCAACTTCCAGGGTCTGAGGTATTGGTAGATTAATCTTATGCTCAAAGAAACCAAATAAGTCCCTCCGGCATCCCAGTCTTAGTCCGTAGGGTTCGTTATTGAGTTGGCCCCACCTTTGCAGCTATAACAGCTTCAACTCTTCTGGGAAGGCTGTCCACAAGGTTTAGGAGTGTGTCTAGGGCAGGGGTCTCAAACTGGTGGCCCTCTAGCTGTTGCAAAACTACAAGTCCCATCATGCCTCTGCATACCTCCCAACTTTTTGAGATGGGAATGAGGGACACCTATCAGCAAAAGTATGCAGGCATAGGACACACCCCTTGCCACGCCCCCTTAAAAGGAGAATTTTACAAAAAAACAAGATTGGTTAAACCCACAAGTGCTTTTTTTTACCACTACTATTCTTTTATATTGGCTTTTGGAATTGACAAATGCAGCAATTTAGAAATCAGATGAAAGGTTTAGCGCTGCAAAACACTTCTTGATAGATAATACAACTATATAGATCAGACCAAAATGAGGGACAAATGAGGAGGAATGAGGGACAGAGGGACATTCTTCCAAATCAGGGACGGTTGGTAGCTATGCCTCTGCCTGTGGGAGTCATGCTTGTAACTGTCAGCCTTGCAATGCCTCATGGGACTTGTTGTTTCGCAACCGCCAGTTTGAGACCCCTGGTCTATGGGAATGTTTGACCATTCTTCAGGAAGCCCATTTGTGAGGTCGAGAAGGCCTGGCTCGCAGTCTCCACTCGAATTCATCCCAAAGGTGTTCTGTCGGGTTGAGGTGCAGGCCAGTCAAGTTCCTCCCCCCCAAACTCGCTCATCCATGTATTTTTTGGACCTAGCATGCATGAATCTCTCTATGGTGATGGAGCGGTGCCAGGAGCAAGGGGGCGGCGCTCCTGCGCCCTTTATGGACGCACCGCCACTGCCTGCTCTGTGTAATGGTTTTGCATAGAGCAGCCCCGATCCTCCTTTTTGTTTTTGGGCCCCCTGCTGGTGGTCCTGGCTCCTCCCCCCTGCCGAATTCCCCAATAGCTATGGGGGGGGGGGGGCACTTGAACAGGCTCACTCCCGAGCCATGCTACTGTGAATGGACATTGTCCATTCACACACAGAGCGCAGCTTGGCCCCGTCCCTCTCCTCATTGGCTCACTGGCTCTAATTGATAGAAGCGGGAGCCAATGGGGAGTGAGAGACCTGGGAGAAGCCGCTACTCTCATGCACTTCGCTGGATCGAGATGGGGCTTAGTTAAGGGTAAGGGGGGGGGGGCTGGTAGGGAGCTGCACCTTGAAGATTTTTGAAGACCAGGCCTATTTTTGGCCCTTTTTGTTTACAAGAAAAAAAAAATAGTATTTTCTGCTAGAAAATTACTTAGAACCCCCAAACATTATATAAAAATACACTTTAATGAATTTTAATGCACACAAACACAATATAATACTAAATTTTTTGGTAAAATATAAAATTTGACATTATGCCTAGTAAATAGATACCTAAAATGTCACGATTTAAAATTGCGTACGCTTGTGGAATGACAACTAAAGTTACAGAGAAGGTCCGGTGCTAGAATTATCGCTCTCGCTTTGACGTTCGCGGCGATACCTCACATGTGAGGAGCGATCGCCGTATACATATGTGTGCGGGACCAATGCGCGCGTTCGCCTTTGAGCGTGAGCACAGGGGGGCGTGGCGTGCTTTAAACTTTTTTTCTTGATTATTTATTTTATTTTACCCCTTTTTTATTTACATTTTTCGTTTTTGATCACTTTTATTGCTGTCACAAGAAATGTAAACATCCCTTGTGACAGCAATAGGCACGTGACAGGCTCTCTTTATGGAGAGATCTGGGGTCTATTAAACCCAAGATGTCTCCTCTGCCCTTCAAAAGCACCCGATTGCACCAAGTTCGGTGTGATCAGGTACTTTCCAAATTTAAAAATGGCGCTGTATACACCTGGAGTGTTGAAAATGCTCATTGCTTTCAGTTTCCAATACCATAGAGCTTATCGGGGACCCTTCCGGTCCTTGACAAGCTCTGTGGTAAGCCATCGGAACCGCTGGCTTTCATTCCGTGCTTGCCGGTGGGATGGTAGAACCTTGGAGAGGCTACCTAACTGCTGAGTGGCTTTTACAGGCGGCTGGAATCACCATCCCGCCGCCTGTAAAAGCCATCCAGCGGCTAATTAGCTGCTAGGATGGCTTTTACATTAAAAAGCTGTCCTTTGGCTGAAAAAAAACCCAATACTGGTATGATGCCTGTAGCTGCTGGCATCACCCCATTAAAAACACTTAGGCCTCATGCACACAGGGAGTTTTTACAGCTGCTTTTAGCAGCGTCAGACGTTTTATTTTGCAGCTTTAACAAGGGGGCCCCCAGATCCCAGCCCCCCCCACCCATGTGAATGAGTAATGGAGTACATTGTACCCCTACACATTCACCCACAAAAAAAGTGTCAAAAATAAAAACAGTACACAGGTTTTTGACAAAGTAATTTATTAAAGCGGCTCCGGCGTCTCTTCTACTTCCGATTCCTTCTCCCTCCGGCGATGTCTTCATCCTCCGGTTCTTCTCCCTCCGGCGATGTCTTCATCCTCCGGTTCTTCTCCCTCCGGCGATGTCTTCATCCTCCGGTTCTTCTCCCTCTGGCGATGTCTTCATCCTCCGGTTCTTCTCCCTCTGGCGATGTCTTCATCCTCCGGTTCTTCTCCCTCCGGCGATGTCTTCATCCTCAGGTTCTTCTCCCTCCGGCGATGTCTTCATCCTCCGGTTCTTCTCCCTCCGGCGATGTCTTCATCCTCCGGTTCTTCTCCCTCTGGCGATGTCTTCATCCTCCTGTTCTTCTCCCTCTGGCGATGTCTTCATCCTCCGGTTCTTCTCCCTCCGGCGATGTCTTCATCCTCCGGTTCTTCTCCCTCCGGCGATGTCTTCATCCTCTGGTTCTTCTCCCTCTGGCGATGTCTTCATCCTCCGGCTCTTCTCCCCCCGCTGATGTCTTCTTCAGCTGCTGGGTCTCCTCTCTCTCCGCTGTCTTCTCCCGCTGTAATGCTGGGCCCGCCGTTTGCCATTACTTGTGAACAAAAATGTGTAGAGCTAATGGAATGGTCAATGTGTGTGTGCCAAATCTAAACCGTGATGGTGATATTCAAAAAAAAAGTGTATACACATAAACATGTAAATAATAGAACATATATCAATGAAGTGATTGCATGGACAATTGTAGCCACAGAGATCGCCGTAACTTGTACACCAAATGGTCACTAATCAAATGTGTAGAAACCAATATGAATGATAGCGGTGACAGGAATAAATCTGTGAATCACAGTAAGGGCTCTTTCACACTGACGATCCGTATGTCCGTTTTTCATCCTTCCGTTTTCGGAGGAAAAACGGACATACATGTATCTCTATGGAACGTCGGATGTCAGCGGTGACATGTCCGCTGACATCCGACCCGCTCCGATCTGAAAAGTGTAACGGAGGAAAACCCTACTTTTCCATGCGTTTTCGGATCGGATCGGATGACGACGGACTCTACGGTCCGCCATCACCCGATCCCCCCTATAGGGGAGAGCAACGCTCTGACAGGTCCGTCGCTGCGCAGTGTGCAGAGACAGACCTGTCATCTTCCTGCTCAGCGGGGATCGGCGGAGCGATCCCCGCTGAGCAAGCAGGTGTTCACAGGGCGGATCATCCCTGATCCGCCCCGTGTGAAAGAGCCCTAAATGTCATATCATCAGTGCAAAACCAGCAAAATTATACATGCAGGAATCGGGGTTAAATAAACCCGACGTGTTTCGTCCTCATAGATGCCCCAGCAGACGTCTATGAGGACGAAACGCGTCGGATTTATTTGCTACCACAGCCATTGTTTTACTGCGCTTTTTAGTTCAATTGAACCAAATTTTTACTGCTCATTTTTTACTGAATGTTGAAAAACTTTTTTATTTCAATAAATCCTTTATCCTTGCCGGATTTACACTATGTGGAGGCTCTCTCTTTTTGTCCTTTACACCATGGGAACTGCTCAGCTGATGATCTAAGTCAGCCCTAGGAAAGCGAATCAAGACAGCTGGAAGTCCAGGCTTGGCCCATCCCCTTCGGTGGCGAGTAAATCTCCAGGCTCCCCTCTCGTCAAGAACATCTGATCAGTTGGGATTAGATCCATTCTCACCGCTTGACGGTATAAGCACATTTGACTCACTGCTGACGGCTTGTGAGTCCACCATTTCTGGTAAGGGTATTTCATCTTTCTTTACTTGAAGCTTTATGATGAGAAGATAGTACCCTAAATGTCAGCAGCGCATTCCCAACGGTCTTCGAGAAGTATACAAGATTAGAAGTATTACCAGCAGCATGGCTTTATTCCCATGAACCCTCACCCTGCATACCGATATGGACTTTAGATGTATAACATTATATCTACATGTTACCACCTGTTTATGTTTATGACATACATTACCTGGATCCATTAGACACGTGGTGTCGCTAACTTTATTCATTTATTCACTTTCGTATATATTCATGGTATGCCTGTTTTTTTTAGGATCCGTCACTTAGGCCCCTTTCACACTGGAGCGGTTTTCAGGCGGTATTGCGCTAAAAATACCGCCTGAAAACCGCCCCTAAACAGCCTCCGTTGTTTGTTCAGTGTGAAAGCCCGAGGGCTTTCACACTGAAGCGGTGCGCAGGCAGGGCGGTGAAAAAAGTCCTGCAAACCGCTTTTTTGGAGCGGGGAAGGAGCGGTGTATTCACCGCTCCTTCACCGCTCCTGCCCATTGAAATCAATGGGACAGCGCGGCTATACCGCGGCAATACCGCGGCTATAGCCGCGCTGTACGAGGGATTTTAACCCTTTTTCGGCCGCCAGCGGGGGGTTACAACCGCACCGCTAGCGGCCGAATACAGCTGCAAGAACGACGGTACAGCAGCGCTAAAAATAGCGCTGTTGTACCGCCGACGCCCCCACCGCCCCAGTGTGAAAGGGGCCTTAGGGTGTTTTGATCCCGATTCCTGCATGTATAATTTTGCTGGTTTTGCACTGATGATATGACATTCACTGTGATTCACAGATTTATTCCTGTCACCACTATCATTCATATTGGTTTCTACACATTTGATTAGTGACCATTTGGTGTACAAGTTACAGCGATCTCTGTGGCTACAATTGTCCATGCAATCACTTCATTGATATATGTTCTATCACTTACATGTTTATGTGTATACACTTTTTATTTTTGAATATCACCATCACGGTTTAGATTTGGCACACACACATTGACCTTTCCATTAGCGCTACACATTTTTGTTCACATTTATATCTCACAATCAGTCTGATTGTTGTGTTGGCTGCTTACAAATTAGAGTTGGCGCGGCATTTCTTCCATTTACTTATAGTTTGCCATCACTTATATAGCCATGGGGCGGGGCCACCCCGGTGACGTTACGTGGAGGCCCTGCCCCTTGTGACGTCACCCGGGGCATGATGGGGCGGTGTCATCACAAAGGGGTTTTACCCCCTTAAAGTGGCAAGGGGGGTGTGTGTCCTATGCCTGCATACTTTTGCTGATAGGTGTCCCTCATTCCCATCTCAAAAAAGTCGGGAGGCATGTAAATGTCACTGGTCCCAAAAAAAAGTGGCAAATCTCTCACATTACTAGTAAAAAAATTAATTAATAATAAAAATGCCATAAAACTATCCCCTATTTTGTAGACGCTGTAACTTTTGCACAAACCGATCAATATGCGCTTTTTTTTTTTCTTTTACCAAATATATGTAGAAGAATACATATCGGCCTAAACTGATAAAGACATTTTTTGGGGGGGGGGGGGGGGGGATATTTATTATAGCAAAGAGTAAAAAAAAAAAAAAAAAGTTTGTTTTTTTTCAAATTTGTCGCTCTTTTTTTGTTTATAGCGCAAAAAAAAAAAAAAAAACCGCAGAGGTGATCAAATACCATCAAAAGAAAAGCTCTATTTGTGGGAAAAAAGGACGTCAATTTTGTTTGGGTACAGCATCGCCCGACTGCGCAATTGTCAGTTAAAGCGACGCAGTGCCGAATCGCAAAAAATAGCCTGGTCATTAAGGGGGTAAATCTTTCCGGGGCTGAAGTGGTTAAACGTGTGTGTGCAAAAAAAAAAAAAAAAAAAACTGCAAAAACAGCTCTGGCAGCAAAAGAGTTAAAAAAAAGTTGAATGAGGTCCCTTGGCCATGGGTGAGCTCAGTACATACAGGGCAGAAGCAGGCGAGGATCACATAGGATAACACTTCCTATAGGGTGACCTTGATCAGACATGTTGATTGGTCTTCTGTCTCCTCTCTGTGGGTTGGAAGGGTGATGGGAATCACGTGACCTCTCACACACAGCCCCCTGTCCTGTTTACTTTGCAGAAGTCACACGGAAGGGGGCGGGGCGTCATCTGTACATATCTGGATATCTCCAGTGTTGGGGGCGTGTTCAGGAGCCTGTGGGAGGAGTCCAGGCTGTTCTGCGCTGGTGGTACGGGATTGTGGGCGGATCGACGTGTTGATGGATGGATAGGGGGCGTGGTTGTGCGGTGAGCGGCGTGCACAGGTAAAGCGGAGATTGGAAGGTTTGTATTGGGAGGGGCGAGGCTGCGAGAAGAGCGGCGTGTTCGTATTGGCCGGGGCGGGGATCTATGTGTTTCTATTGGTAGGGGGTGTGGTTACGTCTGTGATGGGTTGTTTAGGGGAGGGGCTGTGCGTGTTTGCTATAGACAGGGGGGCGGGGATCTCCGCAGTCAGCTGTTTGTTGTCTCTCCGTTCAGTGTGTCTCCTCCGCTCGCTCCGCCCTCTCCGGTGCTTCCGCTCGCTGCTTCCCGAACCCGCCGGGTCAATGAGCCGCTCGCTCCGCCCAGCGCCGGGCCCGGGCCGATGGACACCAGCGACCTGTTCAGCAGCTGCAGGAAGGGCGACATCTACCGAGTGCGGTGAGCGGGGGAGGGGCGGCTGCTGGAGGGGATAGAGAGAGAGCTGACTCACTGGGGGGGGGTTACACCATGCTGGGCTGGGGACACGTCCTGGGGGGGTGACACCGCACTGGGGACACGTCCTGGGGGGGGGGTGGCACCGCACTGGGGACACGTCCTGGGGGGGTGACACCGCACTGGGGACACGTCCGGGGGGGGTGACACCGCACTGGGGACACGTCCTGGGGGGGTGACACCGCACTGGGGACACGTCCTGGGGGGGTGACACCGCACTGGGGACACGTCCTGGGGGGGTGACACCGCACTGGGGACACGTCCGGGGGGGGTGGCACCGCACTGGGGACACGTCCTGGGGGGGTGACACCGCACTGGGGACACGTCCTGGGGGGGTGACACCGCACTGGGGACACGTCCGGGGGGGGTGACACCGCACTGGGGACACGTCCTGGGGGGGTGACACCGCACTGGGGACACGTCCGGGGGGGGTGACACCGCACTGGGGACACGTCCTGGGGGGGTGACACCGCACTGGGGACATGTCCGGGGGGGTGGCACCGCACTGGGGACACGTCCGGGGGGGAGTGGCACCGCACTGGGGACACGTCCGGGGGGGAGTGGCACCGCACTGGGGACACGTCCGGGGGGGAGTGGCACCGCACTGGGGACACGTTCCGGGGGAGTGGCACCGCACTGGGGACACGTCCGGGGGGGGGGGGTGGCACCGCACTGGGGACACGTCCGGGGGGGGTGGCACCGCACTGGGGACACGTCCGGGGGGGGGTGGCACCGCACTGGGGACACGTTCCGGGGGAGTGGCACCGAACTGGGGACACGTCCGGGGGGGTATCACCGCACTGGGGACACGTCCGTGGGGGGTAATCACCGCACTGGGGACACGTCCGGGGGGGGAGTGGCACAGCACTGGGGACACGTCCGGGGGGGAAGGGGCACCGCACTGGGGACACGTCCGGGGGGGAAGGGGCACCGCACTGGGGACACGTCCGGGGGGGAAGGGGCACCGCACTGGGGACACGTCCGGGGGGGAGTGGCACAGCACTGGGGACACGTCCGGGGGGAAGGGGCACCGCACTGGGGACACGTCCGGGGGGGAAGGGGCACCGCACTGGGGACACGTCCGGGGGGGGGTGACACCGCACTGGGGACACGTCCGGGGGGGGAGTGGCACAGCACTGGGGACACGTCCGGGGGGGAAGGGGCACCGCACTGGGGACACGTCCGGGGGGGAAGGGGCACCGCACTGGGGACACGTCCGGGGGGGAAGGGGCACCGCACTGGGGACACGTCCGGGGGGGAAGGGGCACCGCACTGGGGACACGTCCGGGGGGGGGGTGACACCGCACTGGGGACACGTCCGGGGAAGGGGGTGGCACCGCACTGGGGACACGTCCGGGGAAGGGGGTGGCACCGCACTGGGGACACGTCCGGGGAAGGGGGTGGCACCGCACTGGGGACACGTTCCGGGGGGGGTGACATCCCTGGAGTACACACTATGTTGGACTTGGGTTCAAATTACTAGGGGTCATGGGGGGGGGGGGTTCACGGGCACCACACCTCGTTTAGGCAATTACTGGGGTTCCTATAGGCTGGTAATGAGTGTACTTCCCTGGGGGCACTCCACCCTGACACACAGAGAAGACTATTTCTGGACCTGACTTTAGACTTGGACCTGGGGGGGTTGGGGGGCAATTGCCAGTTCTGACCATACAGGAACCTTCTTGGTGGGTATTTGCTCTATTATTTACACAGGAGGCTCTCTGGGGCCATCACAGGGCTCATCCCCCCCCCCCCCCCCCCCAGATAATAACCTGCATGGAAGGGTCATGGGGTTTGCTGGGGATGACACTATTCCAGGGTAATGGTAGAACCTTCTACCAGACCGGGGAAAAGAGGGGACCTGCTGGGACAATGGCTGGGCTCTGTCATTGGGTCACATGGGATTGTAATAGTCGGGTGACTCCGGGTCGGGGTGTCCTTTTATCTAATGCTACCAGACTACATCCCCCATAATGCTCTGCTCTCTGGGACATGGTGTCCATATCAGGTCACGGTGATCCGTGAGTTCCTCTCCTGGCCGCCATCCAGAGTGTTATCGGAGGCAGGCGGTGACATAAAATCCCCGGTGGCGCGGTCTGCAGTGACACCTTCTGCCCCCGATATTGGCGTCTGCCTCTCTTCCCGACCTTCTCAGTTTTCTGTGACTTTAATTCTTTTTTTTTTTTGTTGTTGTTGTCTGCAGATACCTTGTGGAGCAGAGAGACGTGGAACTAAATGTCCGAGACAAGTGGGACAGTACTCCCTTGTAGGTGCCTCCTTTATATTGGACGTTTTTACAGCATGCTCACAGTGAAAAGTAGAGGTGCAACGAATGGGAACGTTGATGCTGAAAATTCAGGATGTACTTGTCCGAAACCGGAAATGACAGTTTAAAAAAAATAAATAAATACAGTATCTCACAAAAGTCAGTACACCCCTCACATTTTTGTAAATATTTTATTCTATCTTTTCATGTGACAACACTGAAGAAATGACACTGTAAAGTAGTGAGTGTACAGCTTGTATAACAGTGTAAATTTGCTGTCCCCTCAAAATAACTCAACACACAGCCATTAATGTCTAAACTGCTGGCAACAAAAGTGAGTACACCCCTAAGTGAAAATGTCCAAATTGCCATTTTCCCTCCCCGGTGTCATGTGACTCGTTAGTGTTACAAGGTCTCAGGTGTGAATGGAGAGCAGGTGTGTTAAATTTGGTGTTATCGCTCTCACTCTCTCATACTGGTCACTGGAAGTTCAACATGGCACCTCATGGCAAAGAACTCCCTGAGGATCTAAAAAAAAGAACTTTTGCTCTACATAAAGATGGCCTAGGCTATAAGAAGATCGCCAAGACCCTGAAACTGAGCTGCAGCACGGTGGCCAAGACCATACAGCAGTTTAACAGGACAGGTTCCACTCAGAACAGGACTCGCCACCAAAGAAGTTGGGTGCACGTGCTCAGCATCATATCCAGAGGTTGTCTTTGGGAAATAGACATATGAGTGCTGCCAGCATTGCTGCAAATCCAATCATGCCTCTACCTCTAGGAGTCATGCCTGTGATTGTCAGGGTCTTGCAATGTCTCATGGGACTTGTAGTTTCACCACAGCTGGAGGGCCGAGGTGGCCTACCCCTGGCTCAGACCATACGCCGCACACTGCATCAAATTGGTCTGCATGGCTGTCGTCCCAGAAGGAAGCCTCTTCTAAAGATGATGCACAAGAAAGCTCGCAAACAGTTTGCTGAAGACAAGCAGACTATGGACATGGATTACTGGAACCATGTCCTGTGGTCTGATGAGACCAAGATAAACTTATTTGGCTCAGATGGTGTCAAGTGTGTGTGGCAGCAACCAGGCGAGGAGTACAAAGACAAGTGTGTCTTGCCTACAGTCAAGCATGGTGGTGGGAGTGTCATGGTCTGGTGTGCATGAGTGCTGCCGGCACTGGGGAGTTACAGTTCATTGAGGGAACCATGAATGCCAACATGTACTGTGACATACTGAAGCAGAGCATGATCCCCTCCATTCAGAGACTGGGCTGCAGGGCAGTATTCCAACATGATAACGACCCCAAACACACCTCCAAGATGACCACTGCCTTGCTAAAGAAGCTGGGGGTGAAGGTGATGGACTGGCCAAGCATGTCTCCAGACCTAAACCCTATTGAGCATCTGTGGGGCATCCTCAAATGGAAGGTGGAGAAGCGCAAGGTCTCCAACATCCACCAGCTCCGTGATGTCATCATGGAGGAGTGGAAGAGGACTCCAGTGGTAACCTGTGAAGCTCTGGTGATCTCTTTGGGCCCAATTTGGACATTTTCACTTAGGGGTGTACTCGCTTTTGTTGCCAGGGGTTTAGACATTAACCACCTCAATACAGGGCACTTACACCCCCTTCCCGCCCAGGCCATTTTTCAGCTTTCAGCACTGTCACACTTTGAATGACAATTGCGCGGTCATGCTACACTGTAACCATGTGAAATGTTTATCATTTTCTTCACACAAATAGAGCTTTCTTTTGGTGGTGTTTAATCACTTCTGGGTTTTTTATTTTGTCCTAAAAAAAAACAAAATTGTAAGTTTTTCTTAGTTTCTGTCAGTAAATTTTGTAAATAAGTAATTTTTCTCCTTCACTGATGGGCTGCACTGATGAGGGGGTGTATCGTCACACAAGGTGACCCATCACATTTGGCTACCCACTGGAGTGCACATGCACTTGCCACCCGCCCAGCCGTCATTTGACGGTGGGCAGGTGGCAAGTGGTTAATGGCTGTGTGTTTGAGTTGTTTTGAGGGGACAGCAAATTTACACTGTTATACAAGCTGTACACTCACTACTTTATATTGTAGCAAAGTGTCATTTCTTCAGTGTTGTCACATGAAAAGATAGAAGAAAATATTTACAAAAATGTGAGGGGTGTACTCACTTTTGTGAGATACTGTGTGTGTGTGCACACACGTGGTTAGGCGCCGGTGACTGTGTCGGGAGCGCGCATCAAGCGCACTCTCGGCACAGCAATTTATGCAAATATGCGGCCCCTTGGTGCTAAGGACCAGGCGCCTAGATGCCGCATACTTGCGTATGGCCGGCCACAAGGGGTTAAAGTTTGTTTTCACACTGGTTTGTTGCACTTCCGTTGTGGTAAAAATCTTGCTCGCTGCATTTTTTGACGGTTAAAAAAAGCGCACGAAGAACACCCCTCCCCACACCATGTTATGTTTTTGATGCGGTTTTTGAGTCGCATGACCTGTGAAATCGCGTGCCTTTTCTGCGCCATTATTTGCACCTTTTCCTCTATTGGAAAAAATGCAGAAAACACCTATTTCGCCCAATATGTTTCGGCCTCTGAAATTTCAGTGCATCTCTAGTGAAAAATAAACGTTCCCCCAACCCGTGTACAAAAAAAAATAAAAGTGCAAGCTCCACTTACCCCCTCCATGCTGAAGCGCTGCTTTCCAAATCCCTCCATGGTCCACCACCGGGGGTCCTCTTCAGGCTGTAAGCGCAGCCAGTGGCTTACACTCCCCTCTAGGGGGCGCCACCATCGTGCAATCTGGGATGACAGTTCTCCAGAGCTGAGTGGAGGGGGTACTTATCATTCGGTGTGCGATGCTCAGTCCGAGAGGAATGCCCATCGGTGCTGAACAAAGAGGACCGTCCTGTGACGTCACCAGACCGCCTTGGATAATGCTGTATGGGGCAAAAAGGGGCGGGACATCCCACATGCCTGAAGTTTCACTTTAACATTTAGTCTAAAATTTAGTTTAAAATGGGGAAATTTGGCCATTCATGTTACATGGATGGAGAAGGTAACTGGGTGGAGATCTTCCTATCAAAAAAACCTGTCACTTTCCCCAAAAAAAAATAAAAAAAAAAATCAGATGCCTTTTTATGGTTTGTCCCAAAATTGAGCCCCTCTCATTGACTTGCTTTGTTTTTCCCTTGTCTTTCAGATATTACGCTTGTCTTTGTGGACATGAGGAACTGGTTCGGTACCTTTTAGCCAATGGTAAGCCACATAACCTCCTCCTTTTTAGTAGAGTGAAAAAATTAAAGCTGAACTCCAGCCTTTCCTTCTGTTATATAGGCTCCTCTCCTGGACTGAAATGGCTTACTCTGCTTTTGCCACACACTGTGAGCTTCTCACATTGTGCATTAGAAGTTAGATTCAGCCTCATTTCCCGGCTGGGGGATGCCCAGTATCATCTAGCTTTTTCCTCCCTATCGCCTGCCTCTTTCCGTCATCAGATTACAGTTCAACCATAGAGGCTTAGTATTTCTTGTGCTCGGTCTGCATGCAAATACAGCCTGCTTAGGAACACCCACTCCTCCAGACTGACCCCCACCTGTTTTAGATATTTGCATGATGATGAAGGGAATAAAGGGAGAATACATTTCAGCTTTGATTGGTAAATCCACCCGACTTGTGACTTGCATCCCCTCGCACCGCATTCGCACCAAACTCGTGCGGGACCCTTTTTATTTATTTTTTTTTCGTCCGCACCAAAATCCAATTTCTGGTGCGGACAAAAAAAAAAAAAAAAAGGGTCCTGCACAAGTTTTGCGCAAATGCAGAGCCATACAAATCCATGGCTCAAATCGCACCGCATGTAATTCAGGAATGTGCTGCGATTGCTGTGTGAATTAAATGCGGTGTCCCGCATCGGTGTGAACCCCGGCTGATAGAAATTGTAAAGTCCACCGGATGTGCTATGTAGTAAAGTATCTCTAATGTGATACATAGAAATCCTGCGGAGCTCCAACATAGCTCCACTTTTGTTAAGAACAAATCTTCCCTCCGGGTCATACTTCATGTGACAGTTCAGAAGAGTTGTCACCTGTCTGGATTGAACTGGTTTTCATAATTGTTGGTCCAGTTCTGTACTTACTATGCAGAGTGTCTGGTTTGGTAACTCTGCATAGCATATCAACACCTCCCCCCCCCCCCGCCCTGCTCCTCTACTGGATTCGCAGGATTGACCATCAGTTTGATAGCTGCTAGGTAAAAGTGATCCGGGTGGCTTTACAAGTGCTCAATCGCTTTTACAGGCACCCTCCATCCCCCCCCCGCGCCGCCGCCAGCAGTGGTTCCTGGACTCTCCTGTTGATCCGGGGAGCCGGAACCACGGTAAGCGATCAGGATGGCTTCCCATGGGGGTGGGGGGGGTGCGGGGGGCTAGATTATCCATTCCCGATATCCTCTGTGATGAATGAACCCGGAAGTGTCCAATTTCATCACTTCTGGTTTTAGAGCGGTCATTCTCTGGTTGTTACAGCCAGGGATGCAGCTAATCAAGCACGATCTGTGTTTGATCAGCCACTTTGGAGGGGGCGGGGACACACTGGTGGTCTAATAGACTCCTAATGTCTCCATAAAGGGAACCCATCACCTGCCTAAAGCTATCATCACAAGGGGGCTTGTTCATCCCCTTGTGTTAGCAATAAAGTTAAAGCGGTTGTAAATCTCAGACATGAAAAATGAACATAGCATCTTTCTTTATAGCAGGGA